>CM035439.1:41828718-42126218 GCA_020310875.1 Ceratopteris richardii | reverse complement strand
AAAAAGGTACTTAGCACCCTACCTATTTTAATGCCTCCTATCATGAAGATGCTTTTATGTATGGTTAAGTGTAGAAAAGCAACCAATAGGAGTAGTTTTACAAAAAAAAATGTAAGACCATCCCACATGCAGCTAGTTTACTTTACAAGCAAGGTGATGAAAGATAGTGAAAAGAGGTACACAAGTGTAGAGAAGCTCATGTATGGAGTCATGTTTGGTGTACAAAATTTCATATCTTATCTTCTTGCTAAGAAAATTAATGTTTTCACTATAGATCACTCATTTCCATATGTGGTGCGCAACATGAATATATCATCTAGAATAGCAAAATGGGTGCTTGAATTGCAAGGCTATGAGTACAATTTTATAGGAGAGAAAATCACTAGAGTGATTCTTGCAAATATGTTGACCTATAGAAGATGGGAAAAAGGAATAAGTGATGAGACCAAGTGCCAATGAGCCTAAGATGAAGAAGAACTCAAGTTGCCCATACCTTATGCTTTCATGTGCTTACAGGAAGCAGATTGACAAATACTATAAGGAAATGATCCTATCATAAAGAGTTTTCCAAAATTGGATAGAAAAGAGAAAAATAAGGAGGTTGGAATTGTTGTTGCATAGGCCTTTACACCTAAAACAAAGTTTATGAATCTTGTGCTAAATGAAGAATGGGTGTTTACTACTAATTGTAGGTATGACCCATCTTCTCATGAGTAGTGAATGTCTAAAGTAGAATCAAATGTTTGGTACTTTGATGGTGGGACGACCAAATATATTACCTTGTTGCACAGTTTCTTCAGTTCACTTGATCCCACCCCAATAGGGAATAGTGTCACGTGCACTAACAAATTCTCTTATCTTGCAATGGCAATTGGTAAGACCATTCTCACTACTACTAATGGTCGTTCTTTCACATTGTTAGATGATTTATATGTTCCAAGGATCAGTCAAAATCTATCATCAATTTCAACATTGGTTTGGTTGTTGAATCCTTTGAGGGTAGCTGTACAATTCGTGATCTCTCAAATGGAGATATTATTGCTTCTTCCATTTTATGTCATGGGTTGTATAAGCTCATAGAGACTATGCAAACTTTTTGAATTATTCAGTATGCGTGGTCCAAGATTCTCAAGTTGTCTTAGATGCAAACCTTTGGCATTCATGCTTTGGTCATATTAATTTTGCTAGTTTGCTACACCTACAAAAACATGGAATGGTGTCCTCTTTGCCCAAAGTTGAGGCACCTTGTAAACATTTTTATGAAACTATATTTTTGGCAAAATGGAGCGTTCTTCATTCCCTAAGGATGGTTTAGTTTGATCTACTTAGAAATTGTAGCTTGTTCATAGTGATGCATATGATCCTATGCAGACACGTTCTTTTGAGAATTACATTTACTTTGTGACTTTGATTAATGATTTCTCCAAACATGCATGGGTGTATCCATTGAGAGCAAAGTTTGAAGTGTTTATGTGCTTCAAATAGTTACTCCTTATGACTAAAAATCTACCAGCATGTATATTGTGGACCCTTTATTCTAATCGAGAGGGGGACTACATGTCTTCTTATTTTAATGCATTTCTAGCTGAGCGTGGGATAGAACATTAGCGTACACTACTATATAAACCTCAAGAAAACGGAGTTGCTAAAAGAAAGAACAAATCTCTCATGGAGATGGCGAGGTGTATGGTCAAAAGTCATACTTTATCACATAGCTTCTTGCTTGAGATTTTTATGTGTGCAACATATGTGTGTATTCATTGGACTTTGCATAAATTGTGATAATGCTCCAACTCCATATGCCATGTCAGCCTTAGCTATTTTGGCATAATTGAAAGACCCTACAATAGATCGATACAAAGTTTCATCATCTAATATTTCTCCATGAGTGGAGCTTAGCTTTACATTAACTTCCATGGGATTTGAAATAGGCTTGCAATTTAGCATACCAAACCTCTCAAGTAGGTCTAGAATATGCTTCCTTTTTATGAGCATAATGCCTTCTTCTTTGTATACAAATTCAATGCCAAGAAAATATCTAAGATCTCCAAGATTAGACTTCCTAAACTCTTTTACAAGCTTTTCCTTGATCTCTTGAATGCCCTTTGTATCATTAATTGTAATGATAAGATCATCTATATACACACACATGTAAACTACAAGTTATCCTCTTTATTTGATGAAGATAGATATGAAGATAGATGGATCCACTTTGCATTGATTATAACCACATTTGATCAGATACTCCACCAATCTCTTGTTCCAAGCCCTTAGATCTTGCATTAGACCATAAAGTGTCTTCTTCAAGCTATGAAAATGATGTGGAAACTTTTTATGAACAAAACCTAGTGGTTGCTCCATGTATACCTCTTCCTCCAAGTCTCCATTGAAAGAGCTTCCATCCTTTGCTTGTAGCCATTTAAATGCATTTCCTAATGTTCCTCATCTTTCCCATGAGGCTAAATTTCTTTTCAAATTCCACTCCATAGGTTTGTGGAAAACCCTTGGCCACCAATCTTGCTTTCAACCTAGAAATAGATACATCTAAGATCCTCTTTACTTAATACACCTACTTTTTACCTATTACCTTCATGTTCTCCTTCTTGGGAACTATATTACATGTTTGATTATACTCAAGTGCATCAATCACTTCTTGCATTGCCTCTTTCCATTTGGTTTACGTGCTGGCATATTCATAACAATCAGGCTCATGATCTTCTACTACTCTGCTCATATATGGATAATGTTGCCATGTAAGAATAATAAGTAAACCTTTGAGTTTGATACTTAACGCTAGAAGATTTCCTATCTTCACCTTTTGGAGGAATAAATCTCCTTTTCCTTGGGTACTTGATCTCTTTCTTTGATGTGGCTTCTCTCTCGATCATGTGTCCTTCGTCATCTTCAACTTCATTACCTTCTTCATCCAACTCCACCAATGTTGCTTTGCCTTTGATGATTGATTGTGCTTAATAGCTTGATGAATATCTTCCCCTCCATGGTGAGGTCATGCTTGAACTATTTTCATTGGTGGAACTCTTTGGGCCACTTATCTCTAATTTAGTTTGTCCTTCAACATCTCCATGGTTTTCTTCTTCATATTCTTGCATATAGTAATATTTCTTATATCAAGGGAGTAGCTCAAAGGCTACATCCCTTGATATCATCAAGTCCTATGTGTTTGGATTGAAGCACTTGTAACCTTTATGATCATTTGAATATCCTAGAAATAGACTTTTCCACCTTTGGTTGTAGCTTGTGCCTCAATTCACTTGGCACATGTACATAACAAGTACATCCAAAATCTGCAAGTGGGAAAGATCAGGTTTCTTACCATAATAGGCTTGATATGGTGTCAATTCATGGATCTCTAAGGTAGGTGCCCTATTCATAAGATACATGGCAATATTTGTCGCATCACTCCAAAACATGTTGGGTAGATTCATCTCGTTAAGTATAGCTCTAGAGATACCTATCCTCTTGTGTCATAAATCCAACTCCAAAATCTCCTTGTTGCCATATGTGAAGTAGACATGTTGAGTGGATATTAGGGAAATAATTGGACCCTACATGGGCCTTTTGGATTAAAGAATGATTAGTTATGGACCAATCAGAAGACGGTGGTGGACACAGTCTATACCCTATAAATTACTAAGTTGAAGGGGGAAGAGGGGACATGATTCCCTTATGTATAGGTTTTGCCTCTAGAGAGAGAAAGAAATCTTGTAACTTGCATGGGCCAAAAAATTCAAAAATTATAGAAAGTTTTAAAACGCATCACAATAACATTTAATGGCCCCCAACCACTTTTAAAGATCAAAAACGCTATTTTTTGACTCCAAAATCAAAATCTATGCATGCACAGACTTGAAAAAAGTGACTTTTTCAAAAATAACTCAAAATATAGCTTTCTCCCTTCAAAACCTCACACTTTCATACCTAGGTCCCAAAAAGGCATCTGTTTCCATGAGTTTCTCTCCCTAGCACACCATTGAAGCTCTTGTGTCTGCATTTCTTTCTCTATGCATCTTCCTCTTTGAATTCCTACTATCACTTCCATAGCTTGAACTCCAATGGAGACACCTAATTCTTATAGGCATCCAAAAGATGAGGTTATTGTGTTAAAATCACAATATCAAGGCTCTCAAAGGAGATTAGTTAGGGCATGAGTTCTGAAAAGGTGCATGGATGTACATGCAACCCTCTAGTGTTGGTCATCATCATGTAAGAGATCATGGAATCTTGGATCTTCATTGGAAAGGAAAGTTATAGGGCTTCAAAGATCTCAAAAATGGTGAAACTATTGCCATTGTACAACATGTTTTTATAATTTCAAGCATGAAATTGGACAATTCAAACAAAATGAGATATCCTATCAAGGATAAGTATTACTCTTTGGTATTGGTTCTTATTATAATTGTTTTTATATACCTTATTAAGATGTGTATTTTTTTGTTGGAGACATATTTCCTTCTACCTTAGTGGAGGAGCAACCACTTCATAGTCTTACAGGTACTTTCCAAGCATTGCATGCAGATGTTGGGTAACTAGTCTTTCCACAATCCTATCTTTCTTAGTTTTTATGTGAGAGAGTTTTCTTTTACACACATACATACATTGTGCCCTCTTCATCGAATGATTTTTGGTAGGTTAGAGATGATTAAGGTAGACTTTCTTTTCAAGCTCGAGTGGCCACAACCTGATATATGGACCTTGACATTTTTGAAGCATAAGATGGTGATGGACCTACATAACTCTTTGAAATTCACAAGAGTTTCTAGATCTGTAAGATTCCATTGGTGCATTCTTGTTTATTGTTTTGTACATATACTTTAGATATTCACAATTCAAGAGACTTCAACAATGTTCATGTTAAGAGATATCACATTTGAGTAGGTGGAGGGTTTACTAGGTGAAAACTTGTAGAAGGATGCACCAAAGGGGATAGATACCTTTGTAAAATTGGTGCAATAGGCATAGGATTTCAATATTTAAGACATTGTACTTCATTGTACATTAGATTCTATTATGATCGGTGGATGTGTAAACTTGGTGAATGGATAGCATTTCAAATTTTTGAGGGTTATTTCATTTTCATTTGAAATTAAGATAAATATTCCCAACAACGAGTTGGAAGTCATTTTAGTAATCATCATTGGACCCTTGTCAACATGAGAGAACACGTACTAATAATGGGGTTTGATGATCTATATCAATCCAAGTTCATAATACAAGGGCATAAGGTAAATAGTTTATGGCACTTTTTTTTTATTTACACAGATAATTATATTCAAATATGATATTTCAAGTTTTTTATTTGTCAACAAATTAGTAAGAGGTTGGAGGATAAAATTAAAGTCCTTTCTAAATGGAGTGTAGATGGAACTCAACTTTCATAGTCATAGCTCAAGAACTACCTAAGTACTGGAGTGTACACATAACCCATTTTCCATTCATAGTCCTTCCTCTACTACAAGATAATGCACATGATGTAAAACATTCTGATGTCAATATGATGTACAAATTGTCTAATCTTTGATTTTTTCCATGGTAGTATATACTACAATTGTAGAACTTTGAGAATTATTTTATCTACTGTGTAGATGTGGTATTTCTTATTATGTTGAATGATTATCTCTTCAATCATTTTTATGAGCCAGTTTTTTTTTTTGAGTCTAGGCTAGTGCAAACATTAACATAGAGGTGTGGCCTTCTATCACCAATAGAGAGACATAGTATCCAAGGAAATAGAGAGGTGATGCCTTCAACTAACAGCTAGACATGGAGTGGTTCTACATAGTGCAACTTGAAGTCTAGGTTATCGTAGAAGTCAACAAAGAGGTGTTGCATTCCATCAACAATAGAGAGACATAGTATACAAGGCAATAAATAGGTGTGGCCTTCCATCAACAACTAGACATGGAGTGGTTCTATCTAGAAAACTCTAAAATTAAGATTAGAATGTATAGGTATGCTAGCACAACTTGATGTCGAGGGTAGTGTAGAAGTCAATCACGAAGCATGACCTTCCATCAAGAATAGAGAGACATACTATACTAGGCAATATAGAGGTTGTGGCCTTCCATCAACAACTAGACATGGAGTGGTTATACTACCCATATGCATGTGATACATGGGGTCCACCAATTCACAAAATTTCAAACCACCAAACCAACTTCATGATCAAAAATATCAAACAAAAAAGCATTATTATGCTATGTGGTAAAAATTGACCTCAAAATTGTAATGTAGAATCATATGACCCTCAAACTAGGCTCATCAATTTCAGAAAAACTTCACTTTTTGATTGAATTTCCTATCACTGTAATGAAAATCGCACTTGGCATTGATCCAAGGGCTACCCAAGTCATCCACAAGCCATAAATGGTCCAACATGACCTTCATCTAGAAACTTAGATAGCATTCCCACCAACAAGGTAATGCACAATTGATGTCTCCTTGTAACAAGGGCCTCACAAATCTGCAATACAACTTACAATTATGATGGGTAGACATTCTTAGCATATTAAAACTCCTCTCCTCCCTCCAATTTTAGCCAAATCAGAAATCACATAGGTATGGGTCCTATGAATAATATATTGAATATTTCTTTGGAGATGTGCCTTCCAAGTGCTCTATTTAAAATGTCAGCACAATTCTATATAGAAGTATTCCAACTTCACCATTTCATCTTCAATGAGCTCACAACATGATGTACTAGATTTCTTTATGTTTTGTGCAAGCATGGAATATTGGATTCTTTACAATGGCCATACAACTTTGATTACTAAATTTAATTGTAGACATTATCTATGATGGAAAGCATGAATCTACTAGAATTCTATTTAACTAGATTACCTCCCATAAGGCAAAACAAGTTGCTTTATAATATGTCTTAGTAGAGAAATATTGTTGTTGTATACCTGCAAAGGTTTCATAAACTGCACAAACATTAGAATCAAGTGTTTGAATGGATGATAGCTGATTTTCAATCAAATTAGCTACCTAATCAAGAGCACGAGGACCAAATGATGAGCAAGAAACTATCTCCTTGAGAGAATAATTTAGAAAATCCCAAACTTGAAAAAATGAATTATGCAGAAGTCTTAAAACAAACCCTTTGATTGTTCTCATTACAATTGTCTCAATGAGTACCACTCAGTACAATAGAAATCATAGCAAGATGATACTTTTGCATAGAGAAAATTTAGTCTTTATAGCTACAACATTATTTTGTATCAAGGTTTAATGCTCATGACATGCATTAATGCTCATGACATGCATGTAGAGCCACTAATGGCATGTAAAGAGCCCCTTATACCTATAGAATGCTTTAGGAAACTTAATCATACGAAGAAAGACATGAAAGAAGCAGGAATGAAGAGAAAAATGGAAGAAAAGGCTAAATTTTAATTTCAAGATAGATGTCTATTCAAATGAGCAAAAAGTTTACAAAATGAGCTCACATTGAGCTATATACAAATTTGGTTGGCAATGGTCAAGGAGGCATGGAGTAGTGGTAATATGCTCGACAGCTTGGAGAGATGCCAAAGACTCGAAGCGCACCCATGGATCAACATTGTGCAAGTGTGTGTTGTTAATAAGTGCAAAAAAGGGCCAAGCTAGTGAAAATTAAACCCTTGCACAAGTTGGACTATTTCTACTATGTATTTGGGTTGAGGCTTGTACAAAGATTGTGGTACATACATTTTCTTAGTCCCCAACTTCTAAAAATCATAAAATTTGTATACATTTCGTAAAAATTTGTTATCCGTATGAAAGAAAAAAAATATTTGTTTTAAAAAATAAATGTCTAGAAAATTTTGTTGGTATAATGAATACTTTGAGCACTTGAACTCCACTAAATCTCCAATGATTTGTGATGTTAAGCATCATCACCATATCACTTTCCCCCTCTTAGCCACGGTTTTCCTTAACAAGCACCTTTAGTCTCATTGGAGTTCCTATGATTTGATGAATTTTTCATATCTTTCATGCTATTTCTGCGCATCTACACTACAAGCATGTTATTACTCTATTCGATCTTATTCCATGAGAAATTCATGCTACAATTGTAAACTTCATTTCTTTTTTCATGAGCTCATATTCAAGAATCTTGGATGATCCAACGGGCATGGTTTAGCAGATGTGCCTTGTACTCCTAGGCAGATGGTCAGGGTTCAAGTCCCTCCTAGGGCTGGATGCTTCAGAGTTCCCTACGAAGGGTGCCTCTACCTAACGAGGTCGGGTGTGTGTGTCTTACTTTCAAATTCATTGTACTCTCAAAAAAATAAGAAGCTTGGATGAAAGCATTGAATTAATCCTGAAAAAGTATCTAAATTTGTTTCAAAGGAACCTGTTTGAAATGATTTCTAGAAAGCTTTCAAGTAGTGACTCGGGAGATATTTAAGGTGATCAAAATATGCCACAAGCATTTGCATGTGTAGAGTTTTGATCTCAAATTGTAAACCTTGTTGGTTGAGAAAGGACGCTTTTGTGGAGCAAAAGATTGTGAAGCTATTTTTTACATCATTATGAAAATTTTCCTTAGCATCTTATGCATCTTCAATATGAATGGGATCCAGTATCAAAAGGTCTCTATCATATACTCAGAGGTTGGTGCATATTCTTTGAATGAGCCATTAATAAAGGGGTAATTTAGCTATTGAGTTCTTGATTTGTTTCTCACTCTCATGATTTCATAACTAGTCCATTTTCTTCTTCTCAAGATTGTTCAATAAAGAGGGTTACATTTTATGTGCAATGGTGCCTTGTTGAATATACCTTGAAGAATATGAGTTTCTTGTAAACAATATGCATGCCATGTTGTGTGCATCTTTGGCTTGAATTTCCCAAAATTCCTTTCTTTTTAGGTGTAATACACAAGTATTCATCCATTCCATATGTTTCTTCAAAGTTTTCTTTCGAATTCTCTTTGATTGCCACAAATAATGGTGGGTATAGGTGGTAGAACTTGTGTAATCCTTTTACATATGCACTTATCACAAGATCTCCATCTATAATTATTTGCCCAAATTCATAAAAAACATCCTAAATCAATTACAATCATAATTTCTTGTTGCAATCTCCCATCTTTAGTTCATGCATGTAAATTCTTGATCTATGATTTATGCTTCTTCCGTGAATTGCTCCATTTGGACCATTAGCTCTTGAGGCCATCTTGATGATGAAGGGGCCATTTCATTGTTGTAGTTAGACATCTGCAGAAGCACACAAACAACAAAAGGAAGAAGAAGGAGCTTGGAGCACAACACACAATACTCAATTGTATTACCTCTAGAATGTACAATGATAAGTGACCTGTTAGGGAAATAGGCGTACATATGGGGGGAGGGGGGGGAACCTCCTAAAGAGGGAAAAATGTGCCCCGACAGTCCTAGTGTGTTCACACACATCACTACCTAAATATATCAACAAATCCCCCTGGGAGTGATGTAGTGAACAATGAGTTGGCACTCATGTATAAGGAAGTGCCAAGCTATGTGGAAATCACTCCACAAAAGGAAGTAAGCCCAAAGCTTTGCGAAAAACTTCAAACTTCTCCCTAGGGCGAGCCTTCATGAAAAGGTCTGCAATGTTCTCCTATGTGGGCACATATGCCAAGCTGATCTTTGTGGTAGAGAACCTCTCCCTGACATAATGTTAATACACCTCCATGTTCTTAGTGTGACCATGGAACACAGTGTTCCTCACAACTGCCAATGCACTCTAATTGTCAATGAAGATGGTGGTGGCAGAAGACTAACCAACACCCAAATCATCCATAAGGCATCTGAGCCACACACACTCAACACTCGCTATGAAAGCTGCCCTATACTCAGCCTCACAACTAGAAGTGCCCATACTAGGCTGCTTCTTGCTCAACCAAGATATACATGAGCTACCAAGCATGAAGCAAAAGCCACTAGTGGACACATGAGTGTCATAGCAACCAGACCAATCACTTTCAAAAAAAGCATGCAAATCTCACGGTAGTGATCCCCCCTTGGGATAAAACAATCCTAGTAGTCGGGTACCACTCAAGTAGTGAAAGATGCACTTAATTGTCTACCAATGCTTGACACTTAGGCAATGCATAAACTTGCTCATCTATGAGAAGCAAACTCAATACCTAGCCGAGTAATGCATAAGTAAATCAAGCATCCAAGAGCCTGCTGATAGAGGACAGCATCAAATGCATCTCCAGCATCATGATGACTCAATAGTAAACATGTCTCCATAGGAGTGCCAATAGTTTTATAGGCAGCATGCCATCAACATACACAACAATGATCAGAAGCACATCATTAGCATGCTTGACATATATGGTGCTCTCAGTTGGACTAGTCTCAAAACCATGTGCAATCAGATAGGCATGTATCTTTTCATACCAAGCACGTGGTGCTTTCTTTAGACCATATACTGCCTTCTTTAACCTGCAAATCACATTTTCATGCCCTTTTTGTACAAAGCCACGGGGCTGAAAAACAAACACTTCTTCATGCAAGTCACCATTCAAAAATAGTGTTTTAATGTCCAACTGATCTACATTCCAACCATGATGGGCTGGAATTGCACAGATGCTACGAACAGTAGTCATATGGCATGTAGGCGCAAAGGTTTCATCAAAATCAATGCCTCTTTCCTGTGCATAAACCTTTGCAACAAGCCTAGCCTTACACCTATCAACTATTCCATCAGGCTTACGCTTCAGCTTGTAAACCCACTTAGTGCCAATGGCCTTCTTGGGAGGCAAGTCACATAAAACACTGAGTCACAACAAAGGAGAACAAAGACATGTTCTCTTTTCCTTTTTACCTAAAGACCATTATATCAAGCAATAAAGTGAGCATTTTACAATATCTAGAAAGCATCACTTGTTCTTGCTTGTAAATATCGTCACTAGAACCTTGATCTCATATCCCAAGTAGTCAATATAGATATAATAAAATTCTTGTTGCCATGAAAACTAGTTGTTCAGCCGATCAAGAATCCCACTTCATGATCTTTGACAATAGATTAGTGTTTAAGGTACAAGTAAGAGTTCGGGAAGCTCCTTCCTTACATCCATAACCTCAACAAGCACAGATTATAGCTGATTAAAAGTTACTCGAAAATTAGAGTACATGTGTTGCAAAAATCGGAACATTTTAACAAGGCAATTAAGATCATCCCCTTTGTATGGTTAAGATCCTCATTGAATGCATGGCCATATTCACAGAATATGAAATACATTTCACAAAAGCATTCCCAAGAGAAGATAATAATCAACAAAATTATACTAAGAAACATTCACACATGATCAGAGAAATGCTCAAGATAAATCAAGTTGAACACAAAGTGGAAGCAGAACTCGACATTATATTTATATTAAAATGATGTTTTACATTTCCTGTGTAAGTACAAGAGTAATATGAATCTACAATAGAAGCTGATCATAGCTTTCCTCAGGCTCAAGGATATTGGGATCCTCTGGAACATTAGAACACATATCCTGCCTCTCCTTCTCCAAGATTGGCTCTTCAAGGTCAGCCATGTCCCCCGGTTCATCTGCAAGTGGGGGAACAGGCTCCCTTGAAGCCGGTTGGAATCTCTCCGTGTCTGCAATGTGCTTCCTTCCAACCTCTTGGTCTTCATCTGGGCATTCATTCAGCCCATTGATTCTCATTCTAATAAAGCTCACTTGAGCATCATCTTTCTCCACAGCTATGCAGTGCCTGAACATCTTTAAGGAGCAAGCCAGAGTCATTCCTGAAACAGCAGAAAACCACTTAGAGGTGTCAATCAACCATGACTAATGAAAATTGTGAAAATTGAAATTACCTGTGCCCGAAAAAAGGTCTAGGACCCAGTCATCATCATTGGAGAATAGCTGAAGCAATCTCATTATGAGTTTTTGTGGCTTCTGATAGGGGTTAACCAATGTCATGTCCCCAGCTACATGACGAAGTTTCTTGGTAACGGCTAGGAACATGAGCACATTTGAGATCCCATTCTCATTGCAATGCTCCCTGACTCTCCTTTTGCTTACTTCATCATAATAGCCAACTGTAATGCATTCAGTGGCGCTCACAAACCTATGCAAAGGAGTGTGATTTACATTTGTCTTCACCCTGCAAACAAGAACTATGAGTCACAGAGAGCATCATTAAAGCCACGGAGATAGAAAGAAGATTACTTACCACGTGAGGCACTCCACACCATGACATCTTGCCTTCAGAGCAGTTGAAACAGAGAAGGACTGGTCTCTGCTATGGAAAATTACTATCCTCCAAAGAGGAGACATAGTCAGCTCTGCAAAATCAGTGACCATCTTCCGAATCTGAGGGTGTTTGAAGGGTTCATCATCATTAACTGATCCCAACATCCTAAATCCATAGGGTATATCCGCTATGAGAAGGGAGAAATGTTTTCTAGGCACAACAGAACAAATATTATTTACATCACTACAGTATACATTGTAATATACAGGCCTAAGGGGGTCTAGGGGATTGGAGAAACATTTAAGATCAGGTTCATCATCAAAATCCATCTCCTTGGCTTTCAGCCTAGATTTCTCATGCCTTGCTCTTTGAATGTGAGCCAGGAATGCAGGGGGGCAATCATCTAGTAGCTCCGCAGACTTACTTTTCTTTGGTTTCTGCAGAAAAAAGTGGAAAGACAACTAAATGAGCTCTTCAATACAACAAGCAGAACATAAGGAAGCGATGAATGGCATCGATTTCATGTGGGGGTAGATGTCAGGCATCGACTTTCTACTGAAAGTCGATGCCTGGCATCGACTTTGGGACATTAGTCGATGCCTGGCATCGACATATGCCACGAGGTCGATGCCAGGCATCGACTTATGCTACAGGTCGATGCCGGGCATCGACTTATGCCCCCAAGTCGATGCCAGGCATCAACTTTTGGCTGCAGGTCGATGCCAGGCATCGACTTTAGCCGTAAGTCGATGCCAGGCATCGAATTCGTACTAAAAGTCTGGCATTAAATTGGTTTGGTGAATCAAGGCATCTAACCTAATGGCAAACCAGGCACAACCTCAGAAAGAGAACCTACCCAATCACGGAAAAGGATGAAATATTCTGATAAAGCTTTGTAGGATGATGTGGTTGGATAGTCTCTTTGGACCTCTGTCCAAGAAAAGCAACCCAGCCTCTTCATCATGACCTCCTGAATCTTCATGTAAACTTTATGACTACAGTCACAGAAATTAAAAAGAGACTAGGTTAGAACAGAAACATGGGAGGAGGGAAAAAGGATCTGAGAATAACATACATACTTATTGAGCTCAGTCACCATCTCCTCCAGGCTTAAGTCCTTGGAGATTACCCTTGACAAAGTTGATATGATCAATGTATCATCCTTGATTCCTTGAAGGGCCCTCCATGGTGTCAGCTTCATGTCCTCGGGAGCCTCTTCAATTGAGAGGTCAGCTTTCCTTCCCTTTCCCTTCAGATCAACCTGTGGGTCTGGCCTCGACTTTCGTTGCTTCTGGCCCTTGACCTCCTTGTTCTCCCACATTGTGAAAATTCTATCCTGTAGATCCCAGATCTCACCTGTTCTGAATGCCAGTTGAAACCATGGATCATATTTCCTCAAGGCATCAGACTTTCTATTCTCATCCAGTGCAATTCCAACCTCAATAAGGCATTGCTTTCGTAGATTGGGATGTATTCTTCCAGCTTCCTTAACAAGACAATCTTCATATTCATGGTGGAAGAACCGAATTCTCTCTATGGAGGACATTTTTTGCCTGTAGTCATTGTCATTGTTGTGATCCCAAGCAAGAAGCTTGGCTTCCTCAGTTGTAAGACCAGCATATATCTTACACTCTGCATACCTAAAGATAAAAGTGGTAGGGTGCTCCTTCACTAGCTGTCTACGGGCCTCTGCAGAGTGTGAACCTCCAATCACATAATAAGTATACTCCTCAAATAAACCCTCATTGAACTCTTCCACAGAGCTGCACTCATTCGGATCCACCATGACAAGGAATGGCACAATAGTAGCATGAGGATTTATTCTCATTTTCTTCTTAAGATTCTGCACATGCAAATTGTGTGGCTCCCTGATCTCAAGGGGCCTCCTCCCTGTGACTGGATCTATTGGTGGCCTGTGGATGATATTGATTGGCAGGTGGAACAACTGCCCCTTCTTCACAATTTTTCTTTTAGCTATATCCTCCCTCATCTTGATCTGCTCAGTACCAAGAACACCCGAGGCAAGCTCTCCACCAGGTGCAACAATTATATCCTCAAAGCTAGAGCTTGAGTCAGAAGACTCCTCTTCTGAAATTCTCTTCTTTTTCTTTTGAAGCTTTTTCTGCACGCTCTGCTTACCCCTTGCCTTTACAAGGGTTGTCATCTTCTGTTGTGTTGGCATGATGTTGCCCTGGATCCATGGCATCAAGTCCTTGATAAGATTGACTGAGTCCCTGCATATCTCAGCTAGACGATCTGGAACACAGCACTCTAGGCACAAGAAATCCATCTTGCATATAACATTTCTCAAACCTTTCGATGTCTCTACCAAGAAAAGGAGGTTGTCAGAATCCTCATCTTCATAATCCAGTTTGTACACAAGGCCATACTGAAAACCTTGTGTTGTCGTGATCTTTCCTCTCCCATATGCCCCTGCGAACACAAGAAGGACTGCATTCTTCTCTTCAACATACTGGAGGCACCACTCCAGATTTGTCATGTCCCGCAGTGGACGATCTGTCCTTAAAACCTCAGCGTCCCTCGACCTATCCTTCATAGTTGGATCATCCTCAGGAATTTTGATGCTACTCTGTCCACCTGAGGATATTCCTAGCGGGTTGCTGGCCTTCTCAGAGGATAAGGATAAAACAAGTTTCTTTGGTTTCGCTTGGTGACCAATGCCTTTGTCACGTTGCTGATCACCAGAGCCCATGGTGACTTTCAGTTTCTTGAAGGGCCTCTCACTCTTGGACTCCGCATCCCTGAAGGCGCTTTGAATAATCAGCTCATACGTAAATGTGGTTTTCAAAGGCCCAAGTCGATGCCAGGCATTGACTTTTAGGTTCAAGTTGATGCCACGCATCGACTTTTAAGTGCAAGTCGATGCCAGGCATCGACTTTGTGTGCAAGTCGATGCCGGGCATCAACTTGCACTTAAAAGTCGATGCCTGGCATCGACTTGAACCTAAACAAAGTCGATGCCGGGCATCAACTTGCACTTAAAAGTCGATGTCTGGCATCGACTTGAACCTAAAAGTCGATGCCTAGCATCGGCTTCCACCCAAAAGTCGATGCCTGGCATCGACTTTGCACCCTAAAGTCGATGCCTGGCATCGACTTTAAGGCAAACTCCGATGCCAAGCAAGTCGATGCCTTGCATCGTCTTGAGGCTGCAAGTCGATGCCAGGCATCGACTTGCAGGTTCAAGTCGATGCCAGGCATCGACTTGAAGCCTCAAGTTGATGCCTGGCATCGATTTGCACCTGCAAGTCGATGCCTGGCATCGACTTGCACACAAAGTCGATGCCTGGCATCGACTTTCAGGTGCAAATCGATGCCAGGCATCGACTTGAGGCTTCAAGTCGATGCCTGACATCGACTTGAACCTACAAGTCGATGCCTGGCATCGACTTGCAGCCTCAAGTCGATGCCTGGCATTGACTTACACCTAAAAGTCGATGCCAGGCATCGAGTTGTACCCTCATTGGATCTGTATTTTTAGAGCTAAGAAAAATAAAACCCTAGAAAGCAGACTCTTTACACAAACATACAAAGGGAATCTTTTAGGAATCTTTTTTTATGGTATGATTTTGCCTACCTCTTGGTACTCTTGCCAGCATTCTTCTTCTCCATCATAGTTGCCTTGCTTGTATGTTGAGCTCTGTGCTCCATAGCTGCTATCTGTGCTCAAATGCTCTCTGTTGCTCGTGGATTTTGAAAATGAGAATGATCTCCTCCTCTACTATTTATAGGCAATTGGGTAACTTGAACCAGAGACTAACTGGATCTAACTGAATGAGTCCAGTTGCTAACTATATCTGTCAACCAATCTAACCAGGGAATACCACTCACACAAATAGGCTGTTTCAAAGCCACTTTAATGAAATATTCATAGAACATTGCAACTATTTATATACATTTGCATGGAAACTACACTTCAATGGCAAGAGTATGGTATGTACATGAGGATGTCTAATCTCATGTAGAAATTTTTTCTTAGAATCTCTTGCTTGGGAGAAAATCAAGTCTAAGTTGTGTTGAATATGGGAGATTAATGACATCTTTATAGTGTTATCCTCTTCACTTTAGTTCATATTCACATATATCTTGTAACACATTGTTGAAATGGAAAACCAATGTATGAATAAACATTCAAGTAAAGAACCTTGCAACTATTTATGTACATTTGCATGGAAATTACACTTCAAGTCTAAGTTGTGTTGAATATGGGAGATTAATGACATCTTTATAGTGTTATCCTCCTCACTTTAATTCATATTCACATTTATCTTGTAACACATTGCTGAAATGGAAAATCAATGTATGAATAAACATTCCAAGTACCTCTTTTACACATAATTCTTTTTTAATATACTTTCATCTACCTCTTTGAGATCTAGCCAAGACTACAATGAAACCTAATCCTTGAAATCTTATTTAGTACCAAAGGTAAAATTTCTTCTTGTATACTCTTCAATGGCACTACTACAAACAATTTTAATATATAATCCAATTGGAACTCAACTTGGATATATTTTGATTCACTCACAATGCTAAGACTCAATGACTCATATCTAGTTAGAAATCAATTGTGTTTCTCATTTCAAAAGTGAATCAAATTTTTGGTTCCCTTATTAGTGTATATTTGAGTAATTAAGTTATTTGATGTAATTTGATGTTTAATGTTATTTAATGTACTTTAATAAACTTTTGATTTCATATCTTCTTTATGTGACATTTGATGTGACATCTTCCCTTGATCTCGGATTTCTACTTATTTAAAAAGGTCATTCATCTTCAGTCTTCTGTGAACTCAGTGAAGATGAGCTCAATCTTTTCAGTGAATGCTTGGGCATCAGCTTCTTCTGCTCATATTGATACAGTTTTGGATTCATTGTTCTCAGTTGATCCTTTCCACAGAAGTGATGATCCCTATGATTTAGGACGTGCTGATGGTTCCATGTTTTCTGTTGAGTCATTTAAGTTATCCAATTCACAGTGCAATGCTGCTCAACCAAATGCACCTCTTGATCTCCCATCTGATCCAACCATTGATCTCCCTTCTGACTCAAGTGCATGTGGAGCAACGAAAAAGCAAAGCAAGCTCAATCTACAATTTAAAAGAAGGCCTCGTGAAGTAAGTCAAAAAAGATTTAAATTTCTTACTTCAGATAGACAGATTGCATTGGATATTGTGAAGCATTGTTGTGGTTTGAAATGTTTGTACAATTTAGGAATGAAGAAACTAAAGCACCTAAGAGAAAAATTCCTCCATTTAGATAGTGAAAGGCAGGATATATACCTTGTTTCTCGCATGCAAATGATTGAGGATAACATGTCAGTAACACGTGTTGGTTTTGAATATTTCTTTAGTCAAGGGATGCGATGTTGTAGGGCTGCATTTAAAATTGCAATGGGTGTGGGAAATTTTAGAATACATACGGTTCAACAAGGGCTTTTGAATGGGGATCTCATTTTGGATACGTTCCATGTTGGGACCAAAGGATCTGTTGGACGTCATGCAATGAATTGGATGATGAACTATTTTAGCTTGCATTGTGAGGTTATGCCTACAACTGGAAGGTTGCACTTGTCAGATAACTTTACTCGTCGAGAGGTATTTCAAATATATAGAGAAGACATGGAAAATAGAAATGAGAAGTATGTGTTGTATCGTCACTTTACTCGATTATGGAAGGAAGAGTTTAACAATGTTTCTATTCCTCGTAAAGTTAGAATGGGTGAATGTTCAGTTTGCGCCACAAAACATGGCAAAAGGGGCTACAACACCACAGGAAAAGAATAATTTTAAAAACCTTCTTAACAACCATCGTGAGAGTCAAGCTTTAGAGAGAAAGAAAGCAATTCATCATCGAAGTAAAGCACTCAGAAATCCGGAGCGTTATATGTGTTTGTCACATTTTTATCGCATCCCTAAGGACATTGGAGAAAAAAAACTTGTTTGCCACATTTTTATCGCATCCCTAAGGACATTGGAGATGAAGTCCTTGTGCAAATGCATTTGGTTGGTGCTTTGGTATACAATGGAACTGTAATGTCCAAGGTTTTCTTCACATATCCGAATGTGCATAATGATCCAAACCTTACAGTTACTGTCATTCATCGTGTTTTGCAATCATGGAAGGGTCTTTTGCCACCAACTCTATATTTGCAACTAGATAATACTGCAAGAGAGAATAAAAATTCTACAGTCTTTGGATATTTAAGCATGCTTGTTGAAAAACAGGTATTTCAGAAGGTTAAGGTAAATTTCCTTCTGGTTGGCCACACTCATGATCACATTGATCAAATGTTCAGTACTTTCTCTAAGAAGTTGGCACGTAACAATGCTTTTACTCTTCCGATTTTATCTCAGTTGATTTCAGAAGCATATACTCCAAAACCAGAAGTTCAACACCTCACACAGATTTATGACTTTAAGCACTTTTGCTCAATGGGCCTTGATAACAGTGCTAAGGTTTTGGCTCCATTGCACAATATTAGTTTCAACCATGTATTCTTGATGAGGAGGGTTGATGAAATAACCCTTTTATTTGCAAAGCAGTATTCATCTTCTCTTGGGTGGGAGCCTAAAGAGGGATGCAGATTCTTATTGCAGGTGCCTAATTTGTCTACTGTGACAGTGTATGGTGCAGAACAATCACCATATGAAGATAAAAACAATACAGAAAGATGTGGAAATGTGGTTGATCAAAGTAAAAGCTGGATGCATGCACTCATTGAAAAGAAGAGACATATTGAGCGTGCAAAAAAATATGCTGGAGATCAAGATGTATCTTGGTGGGAGGACTTTTTCAATCATCAAGAAGAGATTATACAGTATACAAATGCAGGTCACTGGCCAGTTGATGTTCCATTCACATGGGATTTTTGTACACAAAGATCCGTGAATGTGGCCCAAGCATGTAATGTAGATGCACTTCAAAGTTTTATACATCCACCAGAAAGAAATATTTATGTAGGCCCAAGGATGACAAAACAGGCAGAAGCAACATGGCAAGGAAATTTAATAGAGATAAATGTTGGAACACTTATTGCAGTTCTTGCATGATGGTGATGAGGCTACCAGACCATTTTGGATTGCAAAGGTTTTAGAGATAACTAAAGATATTGATCAGAGAAGAATAGAGGCTTTGATGGTGCATTGGTATTACACTAAAAGTAGTAATGCATTCACAGGTAAATATAACTTAGAAATGGTGTGTGATACTAAACGAACAGGTTCAAAAAAGAAAAAGAATATTCGAAGCACATCCACTCTTAAAATGGATGATGTAGATATTCTTGTTTATGATTTTTCCTTGACAAAAACAGGTCACTTGAGGAAAGCAACCATCAACATGATAAAACAAAAGCTTCCAGATGTATGTGGTACAGGAAATCATAGGCAAACAAGAAGAGTTGTGCATGATCCTGCAGAATTTGGTATGTACGTGGATGAAGACAAAGCTCTTGTGGATATAGAAGAAGAAGAAGAGAGCTCTCAACAGTATGAGACTGAATCAAGTGCATCAGATGATGAGGGTGTAGACATAGATCGAAAAAGTTGTGAGATGCATTGAAGCTCTCAGACATTTTTAATGCTTTTGTAAATGCCTCGAAGTAGTTTGGTTAATGAAACCATGTTTTGTAGCAATTTTGACTAACAATCAGATATCCACCCATTAAAAATATGTCTAAAATGTTATTTTTGTATAAGAACTATTCAGTTCTACATTCTTTATATAGATTTTAGACATGTCAATGTCCTATCATTTAGATTTTGGACATGTCAATGTCTTATCATATACATTTTGGGACATGTCAATGCCTTATATAGTGAAATTTTGACTACATTTTGAGCTCTTTTTTTATGTGAAAATGACAAAAAATGTCAAAAATCACATGTTTTCACCTCATTTTTGTAATATATGTATACTGGTATAAAGGAATCTCAAACATAAGCTGCCATTTGCTTGATTTTTGACGAGAGTGTTCTCTTTTTACGACATAGTTCTCGATTGTTACGACTCGCTGTTATAAAGACCAGGTACCATTCTTCATTATAGCATCATATTCAGATTACATAGCAGCCATCCAATTTTCTGAATTTTATTCATCAAATGAAACAAGCTCATTCTCATGAGAGAGAATAGATGTAGCCATATCATAGCAATTTGATGCAAAAGAGGCACTATGAGAGCCCGAACGAGTACAATATGACAGAGGTGCATCTAATTTGCTATCATGCAAAGTCTGCACAAGCCATTTTGGCATAGTTTTTGCCTACTCAATATCAGCTCTCTCATCAACAACTGCATCATGTAAATCTACATAAGAAATGGAATGACTTGCATCAGCACATGAAAATGGCACAAGCTGAGAAGTTGCTCATTAGGACCAGCACTGGATTTTCCACTTATAAAAAGAGGCAGCAAAGTATCATACATGTCTTTGGAGCTAACAGATGTCTCCTTTGTACATGAAAGTAAGGGTTGAATAGCATCTTCCACAAAAACAACATCACGGCTAACCAGAATGCATTTAGTCTGTGGATGATATAGATGATAGCCTTTGCTTTTAGAACTATACCCAACAAAAATACATTTTACTACTTTATCATCCATTTTTTTGCGATGTTGTTCAGGCACCAATGCATATGCCAAACAACCAAAAACATGCAGATGAGCAACAGATGGCTTGCAACCATGCCAAGCATCATATGGAGTGATAGACTACAGCGCTTTAATGGGACACATGTTAAGTACATATGCCGCACACATAACAACGTCAAGCCAAAAATTATGTGGTAAAGCCTGACCCTTGACCATACACCTCAACATCTCCATGAGTGACCTGTTCTTCCATTCAACAACTCCATTTTGTTGAGGTGTATATGGCATTGTACACATGTTTTATGCCACATTCAGCTAGAAATGCATCAAAGTCAGAAGACATATATTCCCCCCCCTCCATCAGAATGGAGGGTGCTCATTTTACATGCTCATAGATTTTCAACCAAAACCAAAAACTGTTTGAAGCACATAAACACTTCAAACTTTGCTTTCAATGGATATAACCATGCATGCCTGGAAAAATCATAAATGAAAGTCACAAAGTAAAGATAATTTCCAAAAGAGCGTGTTTGTATAGGACCACAGATATCATTATGAACAAGCTGCAATTTTTTAGTAGCTCTAACTAAACCATCTTTTGGAAAGGAGGAACACTCCATTTTGCCCAAATTACAAACTTCACAGACATGTTTACCAAGTGGCTCAAGTTTGGGCAAAGAGGATACCATTTTAGATTTTTGTAGGCATAGAAAACTAGCAAAATTCACATGACCAAAGCTTTGCATCTGACATAGCCTAAGAATCATGTACTGCACATGCTGAATCATTCACACATCATTCATGGTCTATGAGCTTATACAGCCCACGACATAAAATGGTAGAAGCAATGTCATTTGACATATCATGAATTGTACACCTGTCATCAACAAATTTCACAACCAAGCCAATCTTGGCCAAAGTCAAAAGTGATAACAAATTCTTCTTGATCCCTAGCACAAATAAAGCATCTAACAAAGTGAAAGAACTACGATCAGTGGTAGTCACAATGATCTTACCAACTCCCATAATAGGATAAGAGGAGTTTGGACACCCCACTATCAACGTACCAAACATATGAGTCTACTAGGTCAAAACTACAAACAATAGTAAACACCCATTCTTCATTCTGCACAAGATTTGTAGACTTTCTTTTCAGTGTAGAGGCCTCTGCAACAACTATTCCGGCCTCTTTCATCTTTGCCTATTTAGCAGCCAGTTTTGGACAGCTATTGATGAAATGATCATTTGCTTTACAGTATTTGCAAAAAACAAAATTGCTTTTCTGATTTCTTCTCATCTTTGTCTTCCTTCTTCGATTGTGCAAAATTAGGAGATTTCAGCTTACTAGTAGAAGAGCTCCATTTTCCTTTGTCCTTCTGACTAGCTAGCAAAGCTTGATCCGCAACGCGCATAATGGACTTGTTATGCATGGACTGACCTTCCTGCAACAGAACAGAATCTAACTCTTCAAATGTTAGGGCATTTGCATTGCCTTTCATCATCAAACGAAGAGTAGAAGCAAAACTCTAGTACAAATCAGCTAAAATCTGTATAAATCTTTCACACAAAAAGATGAAATAGCCTGCACAAGCATTGCTATAGTGCGCTCGGAGGCCGAAACGAGCTCATATCAGGATTTTGGCACCACAAAGCGAAGCACTTTTGATCTCCTAATCACCTTGATTATTCACACAAAATTCCCTACGATTTGGATACTGTGATCGGAGGAGTGTCAACGATGCCCTAGATGAGGTGGTGACCTACTCTGATACCAATTGTTGGAGTTAGATGTCTACGGAAGCACACAAACAACACAAGGAAGAAGAAGAAGTTTGGAGCACAACACACAATACTGAATGTATTACCACTAGAGTGTAGAAAGATAAGTGACCCATTAGGGCAATATGCGTATACACAAGTCGGGGGAAGAAACTCCTAAAGACGGAAAAAAATGCCCCGATGGTCCTAGTGTGTTCACACACATCACCACCTAAATATATCAACACTCATCAAAATCATACTATTTGGGTTCATGAAAAGGCTTTACATGTATATCAACTTTCCTTGTCTTAGGCATTCCCACTCTACTTGACCTTGATTGTTCTCGGTCCTCTTTCAATTGAATTTATAAGTCCACTACGATTATCTCTTTGAGCTAGACTCATCTTTTGGTTTTGTGTGAGCTTCTATCAATTCTTCCAAGTTTGGTTGTTTCAAAGGTTATATATTTACATTGGTTGGCTCTTCCATAGTGAGGCCTTAACGTTTTCATAGTATTCTTTTGAGTTTTTCTTTTTCTTCCATGAGCCCTTGCATATGTTGTTTCATAACGTATAGCTCTACTTTTATTACTATTCTTTTCTTCATTAGTGTCTAATGCTCTTCTTGAAGCTTTCTCAATTTCTCCTTGCACTCTTTTTTCTTTCTTTCTTCATTGTCTCACTTTGGGATTTGCATGTTTATTTGAGATATAAATCTTGGTTGTTTGTCAATGTGATCATATTTTCACTAGTAAAATGCATTGCATTTATCACATCTCTAATATATAGTTGTGGTAGTTGTGATGCAAGTGGTTTTGATGAGCCCAAAACTCAGCCATTCTTGATTTTCCCTTTTTATGAGATAGCAAGTGCTTATGTTCCCTCAATTAAACCACTCCTATTGACTCTAGATTGTTCTTCTTGCAAAAGAAGAGACACAACCTCATCAAATGCAAACATATTTGCATTCCCTTTTGCAACAAAATGGAGTGTAGTGTCAAAGCTTTGAAAAGATTCTGGTAATCCTTTCAACAATGTAGGTATGAGTGATGCATTTGGAATAATCTCATCTATGTTTGTCAATTGATCTTTCAAGTCCTTGATGCATGTTGCATACACATCCACATATTCATTTTCAGCAAAACATACATTGTCAAGTTGCTTCCTCAAGTATGCAGTTCATTATGCACGGCATACAAAGAAGCAAGAGTTCCCCATGCATGTCTTGATGTAAAACATAACCGAATGTGTGGAACTATATGAAGCTTCACAAAAAGTGCAATCAATGCATGTGCTTGAGCATCTTTTCCATCCATCTAATTAGTTTCTCCTATGTAGGTGGAGAAGGAATAACCACTTTAGTTGAAGAAGAAGCTTCATCTCTGATAGTAGACTTTGAAGTAGAAGATCCTTTGGGTTTTCAATCTACATATGTCACTATGTTCCACAGTTGTTTTGCAATAAGAACATGTTTCATCATGTAAGACCACATTGGATAATTGTTCCCATCAAGCTTATCTTTATCTTGAAGCATGCCAAATAAGTCATTGCTACCCACCATTTTGCTAAAGAACGAGAATGTAACAAGATCTTTACTTCAACAAAGTTGAAATGAGTGCTGAAATTTCAGCTCACAATCTGTCACTCTAATGGAAATTTTGATTGTAGGAATGGCTTTGAAATGGGAGTATAACTATATTTCAATTGTTGGAAATGTTTCTTAGCTACTGAAAATCATTCTTCTATAAGAGAAGCCCCATAATAAAAAAAAAATATCAAGAGCATCGCATATGCAATGTCTAGCATTGCTTATGCGATGTTCATGCCAACCGTCGCTACAAGCATCAAAGGCTAGTGATGCTTGTAGCCATGGGGTAAACTACCAGTGATGCTTTTACATCGCATAAGTGATGCTATAGGAATTGAAAAAGAAATTGCTTTCTCCTAGCACATTTGTGCCAGGATAAAGTGAGAGAGCAAACGAAGAGACCAAAGAGAGGGACCGAGCAAGCTATGAGTGACCGAGCGAGTTGCAAACGTACACACACATACATACATGCATATGCATACATGCACATGCACATACATACACACATATGCATACATACACATACATACACATATATACACATATACACACATACATACACATACATACACACATGTACACACACATACATACACACATATACACAAGAATACACACATATATATAACATGTGATTGATTACTTTAATAATATAATTCATTCATCTTACATGTGTGTTTATGTGTATATATGTATGTATGTGTGTGTAGTTGTGTGTGTATAAAGTGTATGTATGCATGTCTAGGTATATACCTATATTTATGTAACTGTGTCTATATGCATGTATATGTGTGTATATGTGTGTGTATATATGTGCATATAGATATGTTTTATGGATATACATGTGTATGTGTATGTGTATGTGTATGTGTATGTGTATGTGTATGTGTATGTGTATGTGTATGTGTATGTGTATGTGTATTTGTATGTGTATGTGTATGTGTATGTGTATGTGTATGTGTATGTGTATGTGTATGTGTATGTGTATGTGTATGTGTATTTGTATGTGTATGTGTATGTGTATGTGTATGTGTATGTGTATGTGTACGTGTACGTGTACGTGTACGTGTACGTGTACGTGTACGTGTACGTGTACGTGTACGTGTACGTGTACGTGTACGTGTACGTGTACGTGTACGTGTACGTGTACGTGTACGTGTACGTGTACGTGTACGTGTACGTGTACGTGTACGTGTACGTGTACGTGTACGTGTACGTGTACGTGTACGTGTACGTGTACGTGTACGTGTACGTGTACGTGTACGTGTACGTGTACGTGTACGTGTACGTGTACGTGTACGTGTACGTGTACGTGTACGTGTACGTGTACGTGTACGTGTACGTGTACGTGTACGTGTACGTGTACGTGTACGTGTACGTGTACGTGTACGTGTACGTGTACGTGTACGTGTACGTGTACGTGTACGTGTACGTGTACGTGTACGTGTACGTGTACGTGTACGTGTACGTGTACGTGTACGTGTACGTGTACGTGTACGTGTACGTGTACGTGTACGTGTACGTGTACGTGTACGTGTACGTGTACGTGTACGTGTACGTGTACGTGTACGTGTACGTGTACGTGTACGTGTACGTGTACGTGTACGTGTACGTGTACGTGTACGTGTACGTGTACGTGTACGTGTACGTGTACGTGTACGTGTACGTGTACGTGTACGTGTACGTGTACGTGTACGTGTACGTGTACGTGTACGGTACGTGTACGTGTACGGTACGTGTACGTGTACGTGTACGTGTACGTGTACGTGTACGTGTACGTGTACGTGTACGTGTACGTGTACGTGTACGTGTACGTGTACGTGTACGTGTACGTGTACGTGTACGTGTACGTGTACGTGTACGTGTACGTGTACGTGTACGTGTACGTGTACGTGTACGTGTACGTGTACGTGTACGTGTACGTGTACGTGTACGTGTACGTGTACGTGTACGTGTACGTGTACGTGGACGTGTACGTGTACGTGTACGTGTACGTGTACGTGTACGTGTACGTGTACGTGTACGTGTACGTGTACGTGTATGTGTAGGTGTATGTGTATGTGTATGTGTATGTGTATGTGTATGTGTATGTGTATGTGTATGTGTATGGTATGTGTATGTGTATGTGTATGTGAATGTCTATGTGTATGTGTATGTGTATGTGTATGTGTATGTGTATGTGTATGTGTATGTGTATGTGTATGTGTATGTGTATGTGTATGTGTATGTGTATGTGTATGTGTATGTGTATGTGTATGTGTATGTGTATGTGTATGTGTATGTGTATGTGTATGTGTATGTGTATGTGTATGTGTATGTGTATGTGTATGTGTATGTGTATGTGTATGTGTATGTGTATGTGTATGTGTATGTGTATGTGTATGTGTATGTGTATGTGTATGTGTATGTGTATGTGTATGTGTATGTGTATGTGTATGTGTATGTGTATGTGTATGTGTATGTGTATGTGTATGTGTATGTGTATGTGTATGTGTATGTGTATGTGTATGTGTATGTGTATGTGTATGTGTATGTGTATGTGTATGTGTATGTGTATGTGTATGTGTATGTGTATGTGTATGTGTATGTGTATGTGTATGTGTATGTGTATGTGTATGTGTATGTGTATGTGTATGTGTATGTGTATGTGTATGTGTATGTGTATGTGTATGTGTATGTGTATGTGTATGTGTATGTGTATGTGTATGTGTATGTGTATGTGTATGTGTATGTGTATGTGTATGTGTATGTGTATGTGTATGTGTATGTGTATGTGTATGTGTATGTGTATGTGTATGTGTATGTGTATGTGTATGTGTATGTGTATGTGTATGTGTATGTGTATGTGTATGTGTATGTGTATGTGTATGTGTATGTGTATGTGTATGTGTATGTGTATGTGTATGTGTATGTGTATGTGTATGTGTATGTGTATGTGTATGTGTATGTGTATGTGTATGTGTATGTGTATGTGTATGTGTATGTGTATGTGTATGTGTATGTGTATGTGTATGTGTATGTGTATGTGTATGTGTATGTGTATGTGTATGTGTATGTGTATGTGTATGTGTATGTGTATGTGTATGTGTATGTGTATGTGTATGTGTATGTGTATGTGTATGTGTATGTGTATGTGTATGTGTATGTGTATGTGTATGTGTATGTGTATGTGTATGTGTATGTGTATGTGTATGTGTATGTGTATGTGTATGTGTATGTGTATGTGTATGTGTATGTGTATGTGTATGTGTATGTGTATGTGTATGTGTATGTGTATGTGTAGTGTATGTGTATGTGTATGTGTATGTGTATGTGTATGTGTATGTGTATGTGTATGTGTATGTGTATGTGTATGTGTATGTGTATGTGTATGTGTATGTGTATGTGTATGTGTATGTGTATGTGTATGTGTATGTGTATGTGTATGTGTATGTGTATGTGTATGTGTATGTGTATGTGTATGTGTATGTGTATGTGTATGTGTATGTGTATGTGTATGTGTATGTGTATGTGTATGTGTATGTGTATGTGTATGTGTATGTGTATGTGTATGTGTATGTGTATGTGTATGTGTATGTGTATGTGTATGTGTATGTGTATGTGTATGTGTATGTGTATGTGTATGTGTATGTGTATGTGTATGTGTATGTGTATGTGTATGTGTATGTGTATGTGTTGTGTATGTGTATGTGTATGTGTATGTGTATGTGTATGTGTATGTGTATGTATGTGTATGTGTATGTGTATGTATGGTATGTGTATGTGTATGTGTATGTGTATGTGTATGTGTATGTGTATGTGTATGTGTATCTGTATGTGTATGTGTATGTGTATGTGTATCTGTATGTGTATGTGTATGTGTATGTGTATGTGTATGTGTATGTGTATGTGTATGTGTATGTGTATGTGTATGTGTATGTGTATGCGAAGTGTATGTGCATGTGTGTCTGTGCATATGCATGTGTATGTGTGTGTACATGTGTGTATGTGCATGTGTATGTGTATATGTGTAGGTGTATAACTATATGTATGTATGTGTATGTGTATGTGTATGTGTATGTGTATGTGTATGTGTATGTGTATGTGTATGTGTATGTGTATGTGTATGTGTATGTGTATGTGTATGTGTATGTGTATGTGTATGTGTATGTGTATGTGTATGTGTATGTGTATGTGTATGTGTATGTGTATGTGTATGTGTATGTGTATGTGTATGTGTATGTGTATGTGTATGTGTATGTGTATGTGTATGTGTATGCGAAGTGTATGTGCATATGTGTATGTGCATATGCATGTGTATGTGTGTGTACATGTGTGTATGTGCATGTGTATGTGTATATGTGTAGGTGTATAACTATATGTATGTATGTGTATGTGTATGTGTATGTGTATGTGTATGTGTATGTGTATGTGTATGTGTATGTGTATGTGTATGTGTATGTGTATGTGTATGTGTATGTGTATGTGTATGTGTATTGTATGTGTATGTGTATGTGTATGTGTATGTGTATGTGTATGTGTATGTGTATGTGTATGTGTATGTGTATGTGTATGTGTATGTGTATGTGTATGGTATGTGTATGTGTATGTGTATGTGTATGTGTATGTGTATGTGTATGTGTATGTGTATGTGTATGTGTATGTGTATGTGTATGTGTATGTGTATGTGTATGTGTATGTGTATGTGTATACATGTACGTGTACGTGTACGTGTACGTGTACGTGTATGTGTACGTGTACGTGTACGTGTACGTGTACGTGTACGTGTACGTGTACGTGTACGTGTACGTGTACGTGTACGTGTACGTGTACGTGTACGTGTACGTGTACGTGTACGTGTACGTGTACGTGTACGTGTACGTGTACGTGTACGTGTACGTGTACGTGTACGTGTATGTGTATGTGTATGTGTATGCGTATGCGTATGCGTATGCATATGTGTATGTGTATGTGTATGTGTATGTGTATGTGTATGTGTATGTGTAGGTATAGGCATGTGTATGTGTGTGTATATGTGTGTATGCCTATGTGTATGAGTGTGTACATGTATGTATGTGCATCTGTATGTGTGTGTATGTGCATGTGTATGTGTGTGTATATGTATGTATGTGCATGTGTATGTGTAAGTGTATGTGTGTATGTGTGTATGTTTGTATGTGTATATGTGCATGTGTATGTGTGTGTATATGTATGTATGTGCACATGTGTGTATGTGGGTGTACATATGTGCATGTGTATGTCTACATATGTATGTGCATATGTATGTGTATGTGTATAATTATGTTGTTTGTGTATGTATGTGTATGTGTACTAGGTGTGCATGTGTGTCTGTGTATGTATGTATATATATATATATATATATATATATATATATATATATATATATATATATATATATATATATATATATATGTGTGTGTGTGTGTGTGTGTGTGTGTGTATATATACATATACATACATATATATATATATATATATATATATATATATATATATATATGTGTGTGTGTGTGTGTGTGTGCGTATATATATGCATGTGTATATGTATGAACATGCATATGCATATGCATGTGTATATTAGTATGTATTAATGTGTTTCTATATATTTTTGTGCATATGCATATGTGTATGTGTGTGTATGTGTATGTGTATGTGTATGTGTAAGTGTATGTGCATGTATGTGCATGTGCATGTGCATGTGTATGTGTGTGTATGTGCATATGTATGTGTGTGTATATGTATGAGCATGCATGTTCATGTATATGTGTATATTGTTGGAAACAATGACTCAATGGTCCAAATCTTCAATAAGGTTCAACTTTAATAGTCTTTGTACAACAAAGGCAGAGCAAACTCATTCTATAGCAAAGAAATTCGAGAATGCACACGGAAATAATATGCTCTCTATTAGAGTTTTTACAACAGCAGTAGATGTGTTAAATAAAGGCAACGTACTCCAATAGTGGCAACGTGGCTAGTCTAAATGCCTTTTCATCGTATTTAGTAGCGTTCGCATATCGTGAACATTTGCGATGGATTTTTTGGTAAAAGTAAATTGAGTGTCGACTTTGAACTCAGTGAAAGCTTTTTTATTGTGATCATAAACGAATTTGATCAAAGCTTTATCGTGGGAGCTTTTAGAGATTGCTTTTGGGAAGGCTTCAAAACTATATAACAAAGAGTCATCCTCATTGTTCATCATCACTCAAGGATCACTCAAGGATCATCTTGAGGAGTTTAAGTTCTCAACGCAAGGAGGAGGTCTTCTTGAAGAGAGAGTGTTCACACAGTCTTGAGGAGGTGATCAACTAGGAGGTGCTCGACCTTGGAGGAGGAGTTCTCACACTCTTGGAGGAGTTATGGTCTATATCTTGGTGATTATTTAGAGGAGATTCTGCCAGCTAACACTCAACATCAGTTGTTGATTTGATGTGAGTAGCAATTCTATTTCCGTTCTTACTTGCTAGGTCACTTATTTCTGATTTAGGTTTATCAGAATTTGGGTTTGCTGTAAAAAACATCCAATGTTTAGAATTTTGTGCTTCATCAAACGAAACAGGTTGAGTCTCATCACAAAGACTAGATGTAGTGACAGCAAAGCAATCTGATGCAAAAGAGGCCTATGAGAGATTGAACGAGTACGATATGATAGAGTTGTATCTAATTTGCTGTCATGCGAAGTCTACACTAGCCATTTTTGCATAGTTCTTGCCTCCTCAAATCACTTCTAAACTATTCGTATTCTCCATATTCACACACACACACACACTCTTCATACCTCTTAGGCATACAATCTCTTGTATCTAGTTCCTATTTCTAACTAGATATAGATATCGTCAGTTTGTATCATATACACACATTGTAATTTGACAATCATATATAAGTTAGTGTAGGTGAGCCTCATAGCTTACCATTACAATTGAAATCTCATCTATTCTCTCTCTATCTCTCACTCATCTATTTTTGAGTCTTAAGGTGTGTATGTTAAGGTTTATTTGTTGGAAGATCCTATAAACCTATGATATATTGTTATTGTGGCCCACTACCACTTCCAATATATGGTATTCAGACCTTAGAATACCAATATATTGGTATCAAAGCCTAGTTGACATACACCCTTAACAAGATGAGTGACTATAGACTTGAGAATGAAGACAAGCTTGAAGGCATGTCTAATTATCCAATGTGGAGTTTTATGATGATGAATCTATTAGTATCAAAGGACTTATGGAATATTTTCAATGGCACTTATCCAAGGCCAAGACAAGTCGGAGAAGATGTTGCTTCATCTTCTAGAAGACCTCCTATTCTTATTTCTGCTCAACAGGAGGTTAGTGAAGAAGAAGAAACTCTTTCATCATTAGGAGTCTGTACTACTACCAGATTACTTCCTAGAGAACAATCCACATGGGATTCAAAGGATGCACTAGCACTTTCATATATTGCTATAGGAGTTAAGAGGCATATTATACCCCAAATCAGGTCATGCAGAACCTCTCGTCAAGCCTGGTTGGAGTAAGAGAATCTCTATGAGAGCAGAAACCCTTCTAGGAAAGCTCATCTAAGGAGACAGCTAGCCAACACAAGGATTTTCAATGAGAAGAAAAAAGCATCAGGTAGTAGTGTTTAAGATGATCCAAAACCTAAATCTTCATATGCATGTGCTACTATTGAAGAGATAGCTTTTGATCAGGTAGCTTTAAATGCAATCTCAAATAATCCTTGGATTTTTTATTCTAGAGCTACTAAGCATATGAAAGGTTGCAAAAAGGTATTTTCTTCCCTTTCTAACTCTTCAAGTAGAAGAGTGACCATTTCAAATGGTCATGATTTGGATGTTGTTGGTGATGGAGAAGTGAACCTTAAGTCGAGAGCAGGTGGAAATTTCACAATTTCCAAAGAATTTGCTCTCTATCTTGACTTTCTTGTCAGATGGGTACAAAGTAGTTTTTAAGAAAGATTCATGGCAGATCCTCTCACCTGATGAGGAGCATTGTCTACTTCAAGGTGAAAATAGAAGTGGCATGTTTGTGTTGTCCAAGATTATTCATGCTAATATTGCTAGGTCTACTACACCTAAGGAGAGCATGAAGTTATGGCATGCTAGATTTGGTCATATCAAATACACAACTCTCAAGCATATCAAAGATCAGGGTATGGTGGAGAATTTGCCTACTTTTGCTTTACCAGATGATGCAGATTCATTTGAAGGATGTCTTGAAGGAAAGCTTCACAAACTATCTTTCAAGAAACATGGCTTTATCTAGCCACAAGGAAGTTGCAGATCATACATTCAAATGTGAATGGTTCGATGAGAGAAGATTTGATTCAAGGTTTCAGGTACTTTGATATATTCATTGATGATTTCTCAAGATATTCATGGATTTAGAGTCTTAAAGTGAAGTGAGAGGTTTTTCCTACTTTCAAGACATTCATAGCTATGGTTGAAAATTAAAGTGATTCAAAGATCCAGATTTTGAGAAGTGATAGAGGAGGAGGGTACATGTCAAAAGACTTTAAGTCTTTTTTAGAAGACAAAGGTATCTTTCATTAACTCACTATTGCTTTCACACCAAAACAGAATGGTGTTGCAGAGAGAAAGAATAGGATACTTGTTGAGATGATGCAAAGTATGATGTCATCCAAAAGGCTTTCTCCCAAGTTTTGGTTTGATGTAGTACATACAGCTAATCACATTCTGAATAGGTCTTCCACAAAAGCTTTAAAGGTCACTACACCTTATGAAGCTTAATATGGGAAGAATCCCAATGTGACTTACTTCAAATTTTTTGGTTCCCCAGCTTATGTTCACATTGAGAAGAAGGATCATGGTAAGCTTTATGTAAAAGCCATTCAAGTGGTCTTTATTGGTTATGCAATTGAAAGCAAAGGATAAAGATTCTATGTTCCAGATATAGGTGATATCCTACTATCACACAATGCATATATTGCAGAAAGTCAAATTTATGATAAGAAGGAAGAGATTCCAAATTTCATAAAGGTAGATGACTATGCATTTTTAAGAAGGAATTTGGATGCTTACATTCAGCCATACAAGGAGGGTGATGAGCCTTCTCAAACCCTAAGAGATACAGGTTAAGAGAGAATTTCATTACCTACACCCGTACCTAGTCCATCATCAGTACCTCTTGAAGTTTGGACTTATGAAGTTGGAGAAGGTTCCAAAGTTCCAAAAGAAAGAGATACTAAAGAACCAAAAGAGATACCACCACTTTTGAGGGATACACCAAAGTGGTTATATCAAACCCGGAAGGATAGTGGTAAAAGAAATACACTGGAAGAACCAGAAGTCAAACAAGCAGACAACGAGAAGACCAGGAAAATTATGCAGAACATTTTGAGATTCATAATGTTTTAGCTCTTACTTTAGTTGAGAATGAACTAGCTAGTGTTCAAGATGCACTACAAGTGATGTGATTATCACAAGTCCCAGGAATATTGAGTTCAAGTACAAAGATGAGTGTATCGACATGACACATCAGAAATACATTGAGAAATTATTAGAAAGGTTTGAGATGACAAATTCCAAGCCTATGCAAACACCTATGGATGTCAATATGTCATTACAGTCAGTAGCAAATTCAGAACCATTTGATGTTACATTATATAGTCAAGTAGTTGTTTGCTTGATATATCTATGTAATACACGTCCAGACACTCAGTTTGCAGTTTCTCAAGTATATTGGTTCATACACAATCAACTCAAGATTCAGTGGAACTGAGTTAAGATATATTTGTAGACATTAGAAGTTTTGCAAGTCATTGAACCTTGTACCATTGTGACATTGAAGGGGGGATTGTTGGAAACAATGACTCAATGGTCCAAATCCTCAATAAGGTTCAATTTTAATAGTCTTTGTACAACAAAGGCAGAGAAAACCCATTCTATAGCAAAGAAATTTGAGAATGTGCACAACAATAATATGCTCTCTATTAGAGTTTTTACAACAGCAACACACGGCGTGTTGAATAAAGGCAACGTACTCCAACAGTGGCAACATGGCTGGTCTAAACGCCTTTCAAAAAATTGATCGGGGTTCAATCCTTGTCTTCAGCAGCTTTGGCAGATCGTGAACGTTTGCGATGGATTTTTTGTTAAAAGCAAATTGAGCATCGAATTTGAACTCAGCGAAAGCTTTTTGATTGCGATCATAAACAAATTTGATTAAAGCTTTATCATGGGAGCTTTTAGAGATTGCTTTTGGGAAGGCTTCAAAACTATATAACAAGGAGTCATCCTCATTTTTCATCATCACTCAAGGGTCACTCAAGGATCACCTCGAGGAGTTTAAGTGTTTAACGCAAGGAGGTCTTCTTGAAGAGAGAGTGTTCACACACTCTTGAGGAGGTGATCAACTAGGAGGTGCTTTATCTTGGAGGAGGAGTTCTCACACTCTTGGAGGAGTTGTGGTCGACATCTTGGTGATTATCTGGAGGAGATTCTACCAGCTTACCATCAACATCAGTTGTTGATTTATTGTGAGTAGCAAGTCTATTTCCATTCTTACTTGCTAGAACACTTGTTTCTAATTTAGGTTGATCAAAATTTGGGTTTTCTGTAAAACAGTTCTAAATTGTTCATATTCTCCATATTCACACACACACACACTCTTCATACCTCTTAGGCACACAATCTCTTGTATCTAGTTCCTATTTCTACCTAGATATAGATATTGTTAGTTTGTATCATATACACACATTGTAACTTGACATTCATATATAAGTTAGTGTAGGTGAGCCTCATAGCTTACCATTACACTTGAAATCTTGTCTATTCTCTCTCTATCTCTCACTCATGTATTTTTCAGTCTTAAAGTGTGTATGTTAAGGTTCATTTGTTGGAAAATCTTGTAAACCTATGATATATTGTTATTGTGGCCCACTACCACTTCCAACATATGGTATTCGGACCTTAAAATACCAACATATATGTGCCTATGAATGAGTAAGTGTGAGTATGTTAGTTAATGAAAATAAAACAATTTAATTGATATGCAAACAATGAAAAATGTACTTAGAATAATTAGCCATATTTTATGCTTGATGAACTTCTTGAATAACCTACAATAGAGAGAGAGAGAAAGAAAGAGAGTGAGAGAGATTAAAAGAGAGAAGAAAAGAAAGAGAGATAGAAATTGAAAGAGAAAGAGGTAGAAAGAAAGAGAGAGAGAGAGAGAGGAATAAAAGAGAGATTAGAAAAGAAAGAGATTGCCGGAGCTCATAAGCAAAGCACAGAACTAAATGTTGGAGAGCTCTTCGATCAGTTGCACATAAAATGACAATTGAAGAGTCGCATAAGTGATGTAAAAGCATTGTGTATGCGATCATGCAGCTGGTGGAACACCGATTCCCAATTGCATCGCATAAGTGATGCAAATTAGCATCACATAAGTAACACTACCTTTTGAATTGCATAAGTGATGCTCTATTGAACATCGCTACAAGCATCGTAAGTAACTTCAAAAATAATGTCAAGATTGATGTCGTTTAGATGACAGTGTGTGCTCAACACCCAGTCTGATGAAATGCACGATCATGTAGTGATGAAAATGTGTCGCGTTGACCATCGTTATGGCCCTGTATTCCTTGTAGTGAAAGTATCTTGGCTAAGGGAGTTACAATAACATTAGGTGGTTTTGGATTATTATACAAAATAACTACAATTGAGTGGTGAAGTCTTAAGGATGGGAAAGAGGAGGTCTTAGGATCAACCCCCATGAGCAGCATGGGGAGAGTGTTTTTTCCAAAGAGTAATAGCACCTTGTAAAATCTTGCAATCAAATTAATGTGAATTAACTTGATTTCTATGAGATGTAACGCAACTGGTGAGTAAATCTAACACTAGTGCAATCAATTGGAAGGTGTTGAAGGAGTGGTCGGGAATGCACATATAAAATTATCTTTAGTTCCCTTGATCACCATTAGCCCAAGGATCTATATAATGGGAGGTTGGGAGAAGAGACATAAATCATTTTGTAACATGGACACTAGGTTCTTAACAACTTTGATCCTTGAAAATGGGTTGGAAAACTCTTTAAAAAGAGTAACGTTATAGGGTTATTAACCTTAGAAATTTTTCTCCACTATCCTCTAGAAGAATAAAAAAGCTCTTGAATTGTTGGTTTTTTCTCTCAAGTTCTATATATATGCAAGCAATTTGATTGTAAAGACGTCTCCTTGGTTGTCCAAAGTTTTGGACTCATGAATATTTAGCCTATATACCATACAAATCATACCATTTTATTTTGTTGTAAGATATGCAGAGTTGATAAAAATGGAGATGAGCTAGTTCTTCTTTGGAGCATGGCATGGAAAAGGAAAGCATGATGGAGTAGACATAGTGATTAAGAGAACCTTGACATGGGATCAATTGAAACCCAATGGCACCGTTTGGAGGTGCATAGCAGTCAAGGTTTTCTATTGCAAGGCCAACTTCTATAGGGGGGTAAGTGTAGTAGATCACTCAAAGGAGAGGTACTTAAAGATGCTACATTTTTTCAACTCGAAGATAACTTCATCATTAAAGTAATCCTTTCCAATCTTAAAAGCTACACGATGGTATTCCTCATCCTTTGGAAGCAACAAGAGGAAAGGCCAAGTTGTAAATTTTTGAAGCAAAGAAGCTTTCCCATTCCTCTTGAGTTTCATGGTGAAACTTTGGTTGAATTAGCCATGTGTGTTGACATATTTTGATAGAGATGTGTGTGAATGCACATAGGACATCCAATATACTTTTCCCCTCTTTAGCAAGTTTTTTCCTTTGACTTCTATATACACATATAACCCTAACATGCTACTTATGCTATCTTACAAAATCACTTAAAATACACTCAATTTTGTGTTGTTCTCCAAGATTCTTTTTGTCCTCCTCAAGATGTTTGCATGCTTCCATAATTGTCAAAATCCAACAATTGGTGTCAAACAACTTCAGTACTTTTAGTAGGGAACCATTTATACCCTTTCGGTCATAGTCTCAAAATCACACAAAAATTTATGAGCATACTTATGTTCATTAGAAATTCAAAACTGGTGGTATATAGTCATTTGCCGTGGCTCAAAGCAATGATGTATTTAATATGTTGTATATTGAGGATAAATTGGATGGTTCTACTTACCCACTATGCTCATACATGATGCGTCATGTATTGGTCACAATGTGCTTGTGGAATATTGAGTAGGGTGTTGAAATATTTCCTCCTACTCCTACAAATATTATGATAACACATGATGCAGGTGTTGTCAAAGATGATGATCTTTGATAATTTCATGGTCTTGTTTTAGTTCCTATTGCATGTACTTCAAAACAACTCTTTTGGGATGTTAGAAATGCATAGATACATGTATTGATACCTCTATGTATAAAACATGCCATTATTCCTCACATTCATGCATGTAGAAGATCCAAAGATGCTTTGGATACTCCTACCACACTATATCAAGTAATGCTTTGCTTACCCTTAAAAACAATTGGAGAGTGAGCATATAAATGAAGGCGATTCAATGGAAACTTTTTGGGCAAAGATAAAGGATTTGAATGATGGCTTGAGTTGTGCTAACAAAGTCTTGCCGCATAGTTGATTTGTGAAAAACTATTCTTAGTGTTCTTCAAGATTCTTATCAAAGTTTTGCTTCTAATCTTCATTTGATGATGAAAAGAAATCAAAATGCCTTAATCTTTTAGGAGATAGTTTCCAATCTAGCCAAAACAAGTCAATAATGTGTGTTGTGTGTTGTAGATTGTAAGCTTTTATCATCATAGTCCACATAAAAATACAATAAAGAAATGTTGAATCTATGGAACAACCTAGGAGTGGTATGAAGATGATATGTAGTGAGATGGAAGTATACACACCTACAACAAGAGGGAGACAAGCACACATGTAGGCAAATACATGCATGCACACACACGCACACTCATGAGTAGGCAAGAGGAAATATTATCCAAGAAGCTCTTGTATTGCTCATGGTAAGAATAGAAATATCAAAAGATTTCTTAGCGCTAATTGAGTAACCCAACAAATGAGAGCACTTTCACTTATAAAGACCTTTTTAGATCTTTGTCCACACTAGAGTCTAGTGTAGTTTTAAAAACAGTATCGAGAATACATTTGGGGGCTGAAACGATGTCAAAAAATTATGAAATTTGATGTTTCTATTCTATGTATGCCCATGAATCTCAAGTGCTACTCGAATTTTAGAATGTGTGCACGATTATTGATAAAATAGAAAATTATGGAGAAAAAAGGTAATTTTACAAGGAAATTGGGTAAAAATGGGAAAAAAACATATTTTGAGGAGGGACTTGAGATGGGAAAAGTTTGTGGAATTTGTGCTCCTTTACTTCATTGTTTGTGCTTCCATTTTAATGCTTTTTCCATCCTTAGATTGAGCTTTGGGCACTTTGACTTCATCCTTTTTTCTCCACTTTTTGGGCTTCTGTCAACACTCCCCCCCTCCTTGTTTTCTCTCATATGTGATAGATGTTCTTGTGGCATTTAGGATGAACATGGGTGTTAATGCACATATATCAGGTGGTGAACATCAACATTGTAGTATAGTAGTTGGGAGCCGGAAGAACCTCTTAAATAGGTAGATTGTAAATTTTTGGAGACTATTTTTTTTAATATATTTTATGTGTGTCCTTGACAAGAGAAATAAATGCTACAAAAACAAAAAAAAAAAATAGTGTGGAATGAGGTGTGAAAATTATGACCCTTCAAAAACAACATAACAGATGGATGGAAAACAAGAAAAAATAAGGGTAAGTTCGTTCGGGGTTGAAGGGTTGTGTATTTTGTGACAAATAAAAAGAAAATCATGCTACTTCAATAACATAAAAATAAAAGAAAAATTATTAGAAGAGGATTGTGGAAGTAGTCATAGGGGGACTTTTTAGTGCACTGCATGTCTATCATGGAGTTTTGTCTTATGCATCACCTTGTAGGTTGGCCCTATGAATGCAAAGTTAGATGCACCTATTGAAAATCATACAAAAGATGCAGGTCTTGAGCAATGTGCCCAAGGGTTATCCAACAAAGAGGATGCCTAACTATGATGGTGAATTTTTTTTTACGTTTTCCTCCTTTTTCCTTTTTATTCCCTTTTTTTCTTCTCTCTCTCTCTCTCTCCTTCTTTTCTTTGGAAATAGCCCTAGCAAGGCACATGATATGTAATACGAAAAAATTTCACCTAATGATGCATGGATTTCCCCTCCCTATTGGTAGTAGGGTGGAAGATGGAGACCATGTTAAATGATTTCTAATAGGATTATAATGAATCAAAACACTTGTAATGTGCATCTCTAAGGACTACACTACTTGAAATTAACTTAGAATAACCATGAACTATGGTGATGTTAAAGAGCTTAAGAACTAGACACGTAAAACATCAGCAACACCAAATACACGTTTAAGAGGATTGTCAGACTATTTAAAGAATGGATCCTTGATATAATCTTGTAAAAATAATTACTCCATGAAAAACATTGTAAGTTCCTTCCATTGGCTATCCTTAGTATTGTGTGATTAGCATGCATCTCTTGAAGAAGAAAGTTATCAAATTCACTTGTGCTTATCATGTGTGAATTTGGTTAAACTATCAAGCTAAAAATCAGGATGTCACTTCCCTTATAGTCTTATTGATGAGATCACATGAAATAAAACATGAGTAAAAAAAACCAAGTAGTACACATGATGTGTATCTTCACATTACAAGATACCACTCTTATGCATGGACTCTGATGATATCATACAACAAGACACTTGGGAATTGATTCATTTATCACCACAAAAAACATTAATTCGAACTAAGTGGATTTAGAAAGCAAAATAGAAAGAAGATGGTACTTTAGAGAAGTAAAAAGGTCAGTTTTTAGCACAAGGATTCTCACAAGAGGAAGGATTTGATGTCTAGGAGACATTTGCACCAATAGCTTGAATGAATACAATTTTCATTGTACTTGCAATTGCTACACATAAAGGGTGGCTTATATTCTAGTTGGATGTAAAATCATCATTTTTTAATGGATACCTCAATGATGAGGTATATGTATCTCAACAAACAGGTTTTGAGGTACCTCATTCAGAACACAAGCTTTGTAGACTTAAGAAGGCATTATATGGCATTAATCAATCTCCAAGAGTTTGGTGTCAGCAAATTGATAGTTTTTTCCAAAACCTATGTTTTCAAAGAAGTACTTCTTATGCAAATGTGTATGTTATGAGAAAAGATAACTAGCTATTGATTGTCTTCTTGCATGTAGATGATTTGATCATTATATGACATCATGCACATTTCATCAAACAAAATCATTCTATCTTGAGCAACAAGCTTTAGACCTACGATAAGTATTGCAAGTGTAGTATCATGAGAGTGCATATAGATTTTTCTTCGAAAGGCGCATACTAGAGACAAGGTGGGCACAAGGGGCACATATCCACAAAAATGTTTGAATTTGGACTTCAAAAAGTCCAAGTATCATGACGAGTTGAGTTTTGGTATCATGATACTAGAATTCCCATGTCACGATACTTCGCAAGTATCATGTATTGTTGATACCTCATACTCCCCGTGTATCGCGATACCTAACAATCATGTATCACCGATACTTCACAAGTATTGTGTATCACCGAGTTGAGTATCAGGAGCATCCAGTATCCTGTATCCTCCGTACTTCTCAAATATCATGTATCACAAGAAGGTTGATATCATGTATCGTGTATCATGCCTAAGGAAGGTATCAGATCATGAGGTCACATATCCTGTATCGAGTATCATTGCATTATAAAGTATCGTGTGTTGTGTGACCTCAAGTATCCTATTGAGGAAATCTGGTATCATGTATCATTGCATACGCAAGTATCGTGTATCATGATCACCTCTAGTATCCTATCGTGAAGATTCGAATATCGTGTATCGTCCGGGCTTAAGTATCATGTATCATATAGCTCAGGTATCATGTATCCTTTGCTCTGAAGTAGCGTGCATCGGGATAAGAGATAGGTACCATGTATTGTGCAATTTTGGAGTTAATTTGGGTAATTGTTTCAAACAATTGAGGTGTCTTGGATCCCTAGAGAGATCTTGTTTGCCTATTTTGATCCCTAGGAGCTTGATTTGACATAACGTTTTCATCCAAAATCCATTTTTTGAGCTCTAGCATGCATCGAAATGCTCATTTGGAATCCCACATGATTAATTTTTAGATAAGGTAAGTTGAGGTTGACCTTCAGGTGGGATAAGGAAGTGAAGGGGTCTCCAAAGGATTTTGAGCAATACAAAGGGAAAATTAGGACAAGTAGACAAATCTTATGAACCTTAGATCAGGTAAAGACCTACGCTGGGATGGTCAAACCATTAGATCTTCTGAGGCTAGGGTCAATCACACAACCAGGTCATGGGCACAACAACTTAGTGATTATCCCTACGTGCCAAGTTTGGAAACAAGTGATTTAGAGATGTCTTTTAGCATGGAGAGATGCATAGGTAGTTCAGGCACTGTCTATTTACAGACACTAGAAGGCTCCTATAAGACACACTTGGAGTATATTATGACTAATCGATTAGGTGCACACATCTATGAGCATGGTTTGAGGAGATCAATTGTCCAACTCAAAAATCTTGATCAACCCTTTGAACGTGAACACCCAGTGGTTAAATTCAAAGAGAGTTCGTACATTGGTAAGCAAGGAACCATGTACGTGGTTACCAACTTACCAGATAGGACACATGAGTTCGGAAATGTCATTCTTGAGAATGAGATAAGAGACCTAGATAGGAGACCTAGAGCAAGGAGACCTAGGATGAGAACCCAAGATTCCTCAAGGCAAATCCATCTTGACCAGAGTGATTACCCCCAAGTGGGTTCCCCAAGACAACAAAAGCATAGAACTATTCTTGAATAGAGAAATGGATTAATATTTTTGTTGATTCACGCTAGATAAACTTAGCGAAATAAGCAAAGTCACCATGTATCAGTTCAAAGATCCTAAGATACTAGGCAAATTTGGCTATCTGGATAGGACATTGGGGAGAAGGTTCTTGTTAAAAGAGCATGTAGGCATGCATACACTTAGAAGAGTGAATTATTTTGTCCTCCACCAAGATCTAATATTTCATATGGCCTCCAAGGAGCAGGATCATCCCAGGCTCATGAAAATCAAAGGGAAAGAGCTAGATAGAAACCTAAGGTAAGCTTTTCACACACTTCGGGCTGAGATAGAGAGGGACTTGGAAGTGAAATACCTGAAAGAGAGAAACATATAGTGTAAAGAGAGATGGTGGATGCAATCCGAAGATGAGTTGGTGCTGCTACAACCAACATCACACCAGCCAACTGAGACTTTAGAGTTGGTTAGTAGACCCTTTCAGCTTTCTAAATCCATTAGAAAATTACCCAAGTCTTTTGGAACAAGTATCTCAAACGTTTGAGTCAAGATAGACTAGTTGCAAAATGACTAGCTCCCAAAACTTGCTATTTTTGTACATACACCTCCCGAAAAAAATAAATAGTGCTCTCAACCTGGTAGGAATTAGAAAAATCCTCTTGGACATAGCAAATAGACTTAGATAGATTGCTAATCCAAGTTAAAACACTTCAATTGATCAACTGAGCACTGAGAACAAGATTTACCATAATCTGGAACACATCCACCATTTTTGGGGCTCTATAGAGATTTCACTAGTGAGCAGAAAAACATATATTTTTCACAAACATTAAATCCAATGACCATGTAATAATAAACTATACTTAGAGAGAATTTCAATGCACTTTAAAACTCTGAAAAAGGTTATGCATAGCCCGAGATATGAGCTTTTGAAGTTACTATTTTGAGTGAGTATAGAAGAGAATAAAATAGAGAAGAAGTAAATGATGAATGTATAGATTCACATATAATTACAACCACATTGGCAATGAATACTTGCACAATGGGAGTAGAATGATAGAGCTATGGAGTAAGCTCTTCAATCTCTACAGATGAACATGAAGTGGGCACGGATCAAGCTCTCTGATGGCGACCTCCTTCTTGCTCTTTTTATAGCTACTTTTGGAGGTATTTCTGAATTTGAATTCAAATAACTTAACCAAAAAATGATGCTAAGAATTAGGAGATATTCTCTTAGCTGATGGATTTGTGGTTTTAGGTAGTTAGAGCCACGAGTTTCCTTTTTACATCATGGATGACTTAAGCCATTCTTTCTTTCACAATTACAAGAGATAAAATATACTCTTTTACGAGAGGTGTTCATATGTCTACAAATATGACTACAAATGAACATAAATCAAATCATATCAAGCATGTAGGCTCGGGTAAAATGCACCAACAGCTTCCCCTCAAGCCTTACATGATTGGCCTCCAAATAAGTCTTGAATTGTCCTTGATTTCCTATAAGCCAATCATAAACTTGAATCTACTCAATTTTGTACCATCGAGCTTTAGTCAGCATGTTTGCACATTGCATATCTGTAGAGACATAGGATAGTTGAATCTCCTTGCTCATTAGCTTCTCCCTTACATAATGGTAGTGGACTTCAATATGCTTGGTTCTAGCATGGTATACCAGATTAGCTGCAAGATGTAGTGAGCTTGTGTTGTCACCAAAAATGTGAGGTGTTGAAGATTGAAGTCCAAGATCTATATACAAAGATTTTAACCACATGATTTCTTGAGTTGCATTAGCCAAACCTCTATATTTTGCTTCAATAGAAGATAATGCCACTATTGTTTGCTTCTTGGATGACCAAGAAATTATTTTTGAACCTACAAATGATACATATGTGGATGTGCTTCTTCTATCATCTCTAGATCTGGCCCAATCCGCATCTGAGTAGGCCTTTCGCTCAATATCTGAAGTAAGTGGATAAAACAAACCTTCATTCATGGTCCGCTTTAGGTACTTGAGGACTCTCTTGGCCACTTCCATATGTGGTCTTCTTGGCTTATGCATAAACTGACTCAATATGCTAACATTATAGCATATATCCAACCTTGTGAGTGTTGCATAGTTCAAACTTCCAACCAACCTTTGATAGCTTGTGATGTCTTCAATTGGCTCTCCTTCATAAGCCCTAAGCTTATGATTTTGCCCCATAGATGTACCTGCACACTTGGTGTCTTCCATCTTGAACTTGATGAGCATGTCATGCACATACTTCTTTTGTGTGATGTATATGCATGAACCTGTGTAGATTAACTCCAATCCAAGAAAATAAGTGAGTGTTCCAAGATCACTTATTTTCAAATCCTCCTTCATTTGATTCTTTACCTGTTTGATTCCTTCAAGATCATTCCTTGTGATAAAAATATCATCAACATACACACATAGATAGATCACTTCAGATCCATTCCTCTTTATAAACAAAGAGGTATCTGCCCTTTCTAGCTTTGAATCCTTGGTCCTACGAATAAGTCACCAATCTTAAATTCCAAGCTCTTAGAGCTTGCTTCAATCCATACAAGGCTTCTTTAATTTGCATACATAGTTAGGATGATGTGCATCCTCATATCCAGGAGGCTGTGCCATATACACTTACTCAAAAATCCATCCATTTAAGAAAGCATTCTTTACATCAAGATGATAGAGCTTCCAATTTCGAGATGGAGAAAGACTAATGAGAACCCTAATTGCACGAATTTTTGCAACAGGAGAGAAAGTTTCCTCATAATCAATACCATGGGTTTGAGCAAACCCTTTAGCAACTAACCTTGCTTTATGTCTATTTATACTCCCAAATGTCATCCTCCTTCAAGGCTTCCATTTCTTCATCCATTGCATCTCTCCACACTTTCTTGCTTTGTGCTTCTTCAAATGTGGTAGGTTCTTCATTGGTTGAATCCTTTGCAATGTAGATTGAGTGCTTGGTGACCAAAGAAGTATCATAACCATACCTCTCTCGTTTCTTCTTCATCCTTGAAGACCTTCTAAGTGCTTGATGTGAGCTCTCGGGTCCATATGTAGCATCTTGCATCTTTGCTTTACCTTTTCTCTTCCATAGCTTTAGTCTTTCCAAGTCTTCTAGGTCAATCTCCGAACCACTTTCCTAAATTTGGCTCCTTTGGTTGACGTGATGGAAAATCTTCATCCAAGTCATAAGACAGCTTCACTTTCCTCTCATCATCAAAAATTACATCTCTACTCATAGAAAATCCTTTATTGGTTGGATTGTACAATCTATATCCTTTTTGGTTTTGGTCATAACCAATAAATATGCACTTCTCTACCTTGGGATCCAATTTCCCTCTTACTTGAGAAGGGATGTGAGCATAGGCTAAGCATCCAAAGATTTTACAATGCTCTAGACTAGGGCTTCTTCCATTCCACACTTCATATGGAGTGGTTCCATCTAGTGACTTAGATGGAAGTCTATTTATGAGATATGTGGTTGTAGACACAGCCTCTGCCCATGGGTATTTCGGCAATCCCTTTTCATTGAGCATGGACCTTGCGGCTTCAACAATAGCTATGTTTCTCCTCTCTCTCCTACACCATTGAGTTTGCATGTATACCTTGTAGTGACTTCTTTTTTAATGCCTCTTTCATGCAAGTAGGCATCAAATTTAAAAGAGAAGTATTCTCCTCCTCCATATGATCTGAGTCTTTTCAAAGTCCTACCTATTTGGTTTTCAAGAAGAGCAACATACTTCTTAAAGCAATTAAAAACTTCATTCTTATGCTTTATGAAAAATAGAGTGGTCCACCTGCTACAATCATCTATGAAAGACACATAATGTCTTGAGCCTGATATAGATGGCTCCTTACCAGGACCCCACACATCCATGTGCACTAGATCCAAAAGATTTTGATACACATATCCCTTCCTATTGAAAGGTTATCTATGAGCCTTGCCGAATTAACAAGCTTCACACTTATAAATCATGTGTTGCCTTGTGATATTAGACAAAACAAGTACACTTTGGTCCCTGCAAATTTGTTTGAGTGTCCTCTCACCAATGTGAGCAAGCCTTTTGTGCCATATCTCCAACTCTGTGAGAGTTTGAGATCCATAACTAAATAAAGCTATGTTCTTTGTATCTTCCACTTCAAAAGTGAAAAGCCTTCATGTCTTTTCTCCTTTGGCAATCCTTCTAAAGCATTGCCTTGGGTCTTCAACATATGCTCCAAATCAATTGAATCTAACCTGCTATCCTTTTTCAACAATCTGCCCAACACTTATTAATTTTTTGGTAATTGTAAGGACATAGAAGACTTTGTTTAAGAGGTTCATATTCCCATCTGATGTCTTCACATTACCTATCTTCTCCACCGAGTGCTTTGTATCATCTCCTATTTTCATTTCATATTTGTTGTGAAGATCTTCCAAATCAGAAAGTAAAGGCATATTTCCTGCTACATGATTTGAGCATCCCGAATCAATGTAAAAGATGTGATCATCATCCTTACCCTTCTTCACTAATAGATTCATACTCAATAATGAATCTTCTTAACTTTGGTCCTCTGCATAGTTATTATAACCTCTTCTTCCTCTATGGCCACTTTGATAGTTGTTGTTGTTGTTGTTGTAATTGTTGTTGTAGTTGTTGTGGTAGCCTCCATTGTATCTGCCTCTATTTAATCCATAGCCTCCTCTATTGAATCCTCTTCCTCTTGAGTTCCTCGGGTTCCTCAAACATTCTTCAGTAGTATGATTAGATAAGCCATATATATTGCAAGGTTGAGATGATTGGAATTTTCCCCTGCCTTGCTTTCCACCTCTACCTCTTCCTCTAGCTCTTCCTCTACCTACAAAGTTTGCTTGGAAAGAGCTATGTTCATCTTCATTATTCTTATTCTTTGACTTGTCCTTGACCTTAGCTTTATCAGAATATGAGGCAAAAGTTTGATTATCTCTTGAGGACTCACCACCTTTGCTAATCTTTGTTTCATCAGTGAAGAGTTGGCCCATGAGTGTGGTGAGGTCGGGTACATACATATCCATGTACAAATCCATGGTTGTTGTGAAGGACTCCCACTTGTCCTCTGCTTTGATTTCATTTATGATTTTTTGAATGATTTGTTCCTCTTCAATTTCCTCTCCAATGCTTCCAAGTTGATCTAAAATTTCCTTCATCTTTGTGGCATAATTAGTCACACTTTGCTTGGGGCTTTTCTTCATTGTTGTGAACTCCATCCACAATTGGTTCTTCCTTGCTCGAGTGTTCGAGGAGAGAAAAGAAGCAAGTGCATTCCAAGTCTCTCTTGATGTCTTGCATCCCTTGACATGAGGTAAAAGAAAATCAGAGATTGAATTTAGAATATAGGACCTTGCAAGTGCATCTTTTGAACACCAATTCGAAAGTCTTTCCTCTTCTTCATGTGATGGTTGCCCTTTGTTCCTCATGGTTGGCATAGCTTCATCTCTAGATGTGTATCCAAACAGATTCCTCCCTTGAAGATAAGCCTCCATCCTTAGAGACCATGTTGGGTAGTTTTTTCTATCCAATTTGTCAATTGTTGATGGAAATCCATCTCCCATGTTGATTGAGCATGCTCTGATACCATTGAAAAGAGAGATGGTGGATGCAATCCGAAGATGAGTTGGTGCTGCTACAGCCAGATTCACACCAGCCAACTGAGACTTCAGAGTTGGTTAGTAGACCCTTTGAGCTTCCTAAATCCACAAAAAAATCACCCAAGTGTTTTCGAACAAGTATCTCAAAGGTTTGAGTCAAGACAGACTAGTTGCAAAATGACTAGCTCCCAAAACTTGCTATTTTTGTACTACTTCAATTGATCAAATGAGCACTGAGAACAAGATTTAGTAAAATCTGGAACACTCCCGCCATTTTCGAGGCTATGACGTAGAGATTCGACGAGTGATCACAAAAACACAGATTTCTCACAAACCGTAAATCCAATGACCATGAAATTTTGCAAGCATAAACTAGACTTAGAGAGCAATCCAATGCATTTCAAAACTCTGAAATAGGTTATGCACAACTTGAGATATGAGCTTCTAAAGTTACTATTCTGAGTGAGTATAACAGAGATTAAAACATAGAAGAAGTAAATGATGAATGTATAGATTCACATATAATTACAACCACATTGGAAATGAATACTTGAACAATGGGAGTAGAATGATAGAGCTATGGATTAAGCTCTTCAATCTCTACAAATGAACATGAAGTGGGCACGAATCAAGCTCTCTAATGGCGACCTCCTTCTCACTCTTTTTATAGCTACTTTTGGAGGTAGTTTTGAATTTGAATTCAAATAACTTCACCTAAAAGGTATGCTAAGACTTAGGAGACATTATCTTAGCTGATGGATTCATGGTTTTAGGTAGTTAGAGCCACGAATTTCCTTTTTACATCATGGATGACTTAAGGCATTCTTTCTTTCACAATTACAAGAGATAAAATATACTCTTTTACAGGAGGTGTTCATATGTCTACACATATGACTACAAATGAACATAAATCAAATCATATCAAGCATGTAGGCTTGGGTGAAATGTACCAACATAGAGCACATAGGCATCAAAGAGATGAACATGATTTTCCATTACCTAGATCTCGAAAGTACCCAAGAACCCTTAGACTCTCTCAAGTGGTCAAGACAATGAAAAACTACTTTGACAAGTTAGGAGATACTTATGATCATGTGGCTAAGTTCAAACAAGTGTTAAGAGCTGAACAAGTCGAGGGCTTCTTCAGCCAATTTGAGGCATTTGATTTAACCCTCAAGGGTACTAGCTTAGCTTGGATTCATCCCATAAACAGTCATAGCTACCAAAATATAGGTCAACTGCTAGAAAGCGTTCATCGTAATTTTCCAAGAGTGACATCAGGCATAACACATCATCCTTGATCCACAGCTTCAAGCAAACACCCCAAGAAAGAGTTCATTTATCCAGATGAAGACTTAAAGAATACGTGGAAGGATGTCCCACACTTGAATTACCTACACAAGCAAAACAAGTTTCCCTATTTTTAGCTGGACTTCTAAGCAAAAAACTTAGATCATATGTATATCTCAAGGAGCCAATCACAGTAGATCAATGCTTGATAATGTTTATTGACATAGAATACAACTTGGTTGAGGAGTTATAATCGTCCAAACTTTATAAGATATCTAACATTTCCACTATTCATACTTGCAGAACCTCCACTGTGATAGATGAGATAGCCGAGTAGGTTGCCAAGAAGATAGGAGTTCAAAATAGACAAACATCTAGGGTCACCTCATTGAAGCAATGTTATACTTGTGCAGGCAACCACATGGTGAATGTATGTCCAATGCAAAACCAGAACATGAGAGAACTGAATGCTCCATATTGCTCTATTGAGAAAAAATACACAAACCATACAACTCAAGATTGCACGTACAATAGGCAGGCTATCAAACAAACTTATCAGCAACCTTACCAATAGAATAGGTATCAAAACACCAACAACCATATTAAAGGCCACAACAATAATATCAACCTCAATATCAATCGTAATATCAACCTCAATATCAACAACAATATCAAGTATAGGCAGTCACTAGGGCACAACCCTTAAAACAAGCTAAACTAGCTGAACAATCAGAGTCAAGTGAATCTAGAAAGCCTAGTAAGAGGAAAAAAAGAAGTGTGCTAGAAAGTTATCTAAATTAGAAAAAAGCCTAAGAGATAAAAAAATAAAAATTGCAAACATTACATCTCAAAACCCCTCGCATGCCAAAACTCCATCCACTCCACTTCATCCCACCCCACCGCTCATTGTAAATAGACCACAACTAGGGTCCGTTCTCATAGATCCAACCCCTGAAGGCTTGGACACGATGGTCGAGGCCTACCACACGCGACTTCAAGAAGGGCCAATAGCTACAAACCTACACAAGAGTTAGCCGAGAGTAGATTTAGAGATTGAACGGACAAAATTTTTCATGAAAATGGTAGAACTAGCTCAAGCTATGCTCGAGGCTAATCAATTGTTCAATCACAAATTCTATCAAATTGAGTTTGCATTTCCAAGGCATACTAAAAAGATTAGAGCAGTTGGTAAACTAATTGCAGGTTTCTTTACCTCTAGAGGCTCAATCAATTGTTCAAAGAAACCTCACGACCAATGGAAGTTAATGTTCCTGATTCCATGGATGATGGAACACCTCTTTCAATTCAGCACTACTCTCAAGAGTTCTTGCGTGAAATACAAGAAGAGAAATGGGACAAGGAGAAGGGTAACCCACCTCCTATTTGTGAAATCGATGATCTTCATGATCAATTTCCCCAAGACATTCCATCTATTTATGGATACCCAACATAGCACCAAGAAGATGAAAAATTAGATTCTAAATCTAATTCTCTACAAGAGTTGTCACAATTTAGAGGCTCATCGGAATCTAAATCTCTTCATATCATAGTTACCACAATACAAATGAGAAATGAAGATTTAGTGGTTCCAAGAAACACTGAAGTCATTAAGAACACTAAGGTGCAATGTCATCTCACCCTTGAGGAGCTGCTCAAAGTAAAACCTAAGTTGTGGAAACATGTTGCAAATCAAGTTCTAGAACTTGGTTCCAATACATCAAAACTAGGATCTACGAAAAAATTCGCATAGATACCTCTAGAAAAAATAGGAAACATGAGTGAAGGTGAAGAAGGTAATACTTATCTTCCCATCACCTACCAAGGTTACACAACCAAAGCTATCTTAGATTCAGGTGTTGGTGTTGCGATTGCAACCACCTCCTTGTGGAAGAAATGAGGGAAACTGATGGAGAGTGTTAATTTCCAAGATAAAAAGTTATCCTTAATGTTAGAGCACCTCTATATCAAGAAAAACTCAAAACTTTAACTAGTTTTGGAAGACCAATGCCAAATTATCAAGACTTGAGTTAACTGTGAGGAAATTGATTACTCAAAAAAGTCTACTACATTTAATCCACTCATTGACTAATCAAATGTGTAAAGTTTTCAATGAAACTTTATATACCGTGTCTCCTAAAGTTTGTGCACCTTCTCCAAGTTACATTTCTCCAAAAGATTCACTAAATCTTTAGATTTTCTCCAAACAATCTACCTGTGTTTGAAACTATTCTTTTGTATAGTCGACTTTGACACCTACAACTTCTAATACATGGTTCTTGAAGTATTTCGATGGCGATGCACCACACTGGACTCTCCTTCTCGAGAGCTCCACGACGTATGCTCGAAGTAGAAAACCGAGCTCCTGGTGCCACACACAGTACTCCGCACAGAGGGTGTAGAATACGCAGAAAATGCAGTACACAGGGGAGCACGAAGACAGACTTCTTAGGTCTTACAAATGCGGTCGAACTTGCAGTCTGTGACTGACCAGGCCACTATATGTTTTATTAAAGAACATATACAAAGAAGTGTCTGGTGGCCATTTGGCCTTTCACATGGACACTAACGGTAACAATCTCCCACTAAAGGCCAATATGGCCAGAGTAACTATGGGAGAAAAAAAGAAAAAATGATAAAGAATACCTGAGTTTAAGTATACAAACTATACCTCCCACTTGATGGGCATGTTACACAGTATACAAGTGACTGTGTAAGATCAAGAATCAAGTAACCCCCATCAAGTGACAACAGTGTCTAAAGCTATCCTGTGGTAGAGCTTTAGTCAAAGCATCTGCAGCATTATCTCGAGTGTGAACCTTCTCAAGAATAATGCTCTCAGTGGCTAAGCAATCTCTAATGAAGTGATACCTCACCTCAATGTGCTTGGTCTTTGCATGATAGACCGGATTCTTAGCCAAAGCAATGGCACTCTGACTATCACTGAGCAAGTGAGGTACATGCTGAGGTAAACCCATATCATAAGCAAGACGAGAAAGCCACAATGCTTCCTTACATGCCTCACTTGCTGCAACATACTCTGCTTCTGTGGTGGAAACAGCTGTACATTCTTGAAGACGAGATCTCCAAGAGATAGCACCTCCAGCAAAATGAAAAATGTACCCTGATGTAGACTTACGATTGTCTACACAACCAGCATAGTCAGAATCTGTGTAACCAATAATGGATGCTTTCCCTCTACCTAAGCATAGACACTTGTCCTTAGTGCCACTCAGATATCTCAAAATCATTTTGACCGCTTCCCAATGTTTCTTGCCAGGATTAGACATATATCTGCTCACAACTCCCACTGCAAATGCAATGTCTGGTCTCGTAGCTACCATAGCATACATGAGACTACCAACAGCAGACTGATAGGGAATTTTGGTCATGAATTCCTTTTCCTCATCTGATTTGGGGCAGTCATCCTTGCTCAATTTCACATATGTGGGTAAAGGTGTACTCAATGCCTTTCCACCCTCCATATTGAATCGATGAAGTACTTTGGATATGTACTCACTTTGAGACAAGTATATGCATCTTTTACTCCTATCACGAGTAATGCGCATGCCAAGGATATGTTTGGCATCCCCCAAATCCTTCATATCAAATGTCTGACTCAACTTCTTTTTGAGAATTGACAAATCATAAGAGGACTTCCCAGCAATCAACATATCATCGACGTAAAGTATCAAGCATATCAAGCTGCCATCAGAACATCTCTTTGTGTAGAGACAATGATCCTCATTGCTCCGAGAATAGCCTTGGGACTCATAAAAGCATCAAACTTTTGGTACCATTGTCTAGGAGACTGTTTAAGTCCATACAAGCTCTTCTTGAGCTTACAAACTAGACTTTCCTTGCCAGGAACTACATAACCCTCTGGTTGTTCCATATAGATCTCATCTGTAAGATCTCCATGCAAGAAAGCTGTTTTTACATCCATTTGGACTAGCTCTAAGTCCTCCATTGCAACGAATCCAAGCAACATGCGCAAAGTAGTCATCTTGACCACTGGCGAGAAGATTTCCTCAAAATCAACACCATGTTGTTGCTTAAAACCCTTTGCAACAAGTCGTGCTTTATATTTTGGAGAAGCACTATCTGATGTGAATTTCAACTTATATACCCATTTACATGGTAAAGCTTTACTGCCCTTTGGCAAAGGTACTAAGTCCCAAGTACCATTCTTGTGAATAGAATCCAACTCACTCTTCATGGCACGCTCCCACTTGACATGATCCTCTATCTGCATAGCCTCTTTGTAGCAAGAGGGCTCACCGGCATCTGTTAGCATAAAAAAATCTAAACCTGGAACATATCTATCAGGTGGATATGAGACACGTGCAGAACGTCTCAATGGTTGCTGAACAGGAACATGTGCAGACTGATCTGAATGGACATTCTCTTGAACATCCCTATGTGCAGCATTTTTATGCATGCTAACCGGAGGACTAGTATCCTCAAACACCACTCTTCTCACTTCAACCTCCTTAATCGGCTGTTTATGCATCTTAGACTCATTAAAATTGACATCACTACTTCTGATCACTGACCGTGTTTCAGGATCCCATAAGCAATATCCAAATTGTCCTTCTCGACCATATCCAAGAAAAATGCATTTCTTTGACTTATGGTCCAACTTCTGTCTAAGATTCTTGGGTATATGAACATATGCTTCACACCCAAAAACTCGAAGATGATCATAATATGGTGGTTTCCCTGTCCATAACTCTTGTGCCACTTTCAGACCTTTGGCAGTACTAGGTGAAAGGTTAATCACATGAACTGCAGTCAATACTGCTTCTGCCCAAAAACCTTGTGAGAGGTTTGCATGATGCAACATAGAGACTACTCTATCTTGAATAGTTCTATTCATCCTCTCAGCTACACCATTCTGTACTGGGGTATAAGGAGTTGTAAACTCTCTACAAATCCCTAAACATTGACAGAAAAGGCTGAATTCATGTGAGGTATACTCACCCCCATTATCTGAACGTAAAGCCTTAAGCTTAGTTCCTTTTTCAGTCTCAACTGAAGCAAGCCATTTTCTGAAAGTAGGGAATACATCATCCTTCGATTTGATAGGATATACCCAGACTTTTCTAGTAGCATCATCTATGAAAGTGACAAAGTAAAGAGAACCACCTAAGGACCTAGTGGGCATAGGACCACACACATCTGTATGAACAAGATCTAAAGCCTGAATTGAAGAGTCAATGTGCGTTTTATGCACATTTCTGGTTTGCTTTCCATATTGACAATGCTCACAAAATGAAAAATCAGAGAAAGATAACACAGGTAAGTAGCCAGAACGAGAAAGATTTTCCATTCCACTACGAGATATATGGCCCAAACGACCATGCCAAATACAAGCCATAGGCTGTTCAGTAACAGCTAACAAGTGTTCTTTCTGTGATACAAATAAAGGGTAAAGTGAGCCAACTTTCCTTCCTTTTGCAATAACCATATTGCCCTTTGATATACGAAAGGACTGAGCATAGAAGACCACCTTGTAACCAAGGTCATCAAGTTGACCAACTGACATCAAACTGCGTGATAACTGAGGTACATGGCGTACATTATGCATAGTAAGTTTTGAACCGTCAATGAACTGCACAACCACATCTCCAATCCCCACAACATCACACTGGTAAGAGTCACCAAGTCTCACGGTACCAAGAGACTTTGCTGCATAATTAGAGAACCATTCTCTATGTGGTGTCACATGGAAAGAAGCACCAGAATCTAGCAGCCAGGTGTGGGAAAGAGAATCAGCCATAAGTGCCTCAGATGGCACAGTACTATCAAGTCTCAACACATCAGCATCATCAGAAATAGCATTAATTTCTTCAATCTTCACAGTCGAAGTAGATGGTGTAGGTAACTGTTTAACATGCCCATCAACATTCTGTCCTTTACCTTTAGCATTCTTTAATGCATAACAGTCTTTCTTCATGTGTCCTTTCTTATGACAATAATGGCATTCAATATCCCTCTTCCTTGATTTACTTCTGCTCTTATTCCGTTGACCATTCTTTTCCTTGTTCTTGCTCCTGCCACGTTGTTGATTCTTTCCTTGGTAAGAATCACGAACATTATATGCATCTCCACTCTGAGTGCCAACCATAGATTTTCTACGAATCTCCTCACTCAAGAGTGCTCCACATATGTCATCATAGACGAGTTTACCACCTGGTGCACTATTGCTAATAGCTGTGCAAAATGTATCCCATGATGATGGCAGGGTGCATAACAGCAATACTGCTTTCATTTCATTGTCCATATCCATTTTCTGAGCCTGTAACTGGGAGAATATGGCATCAAACTCATTTAGATGAGCAGCAACACTATCTGTGTCCTTCATACGAAGGTCGTATAATTTTCTCATCAGATATACTTTATTTGATGCCGTCTCTTTTTCATATGTATTGCATAACTTCTTCCAAAGCTCCTCTGCACTTTCACAGTCTAATACTGTAAAGTAAACATTATCTGCTAGGTGCAAGCGAATGGTAGACCTGGCCATTTCATCTAACTCATCCCAATCATCTTCATCCATGTCAGCAGGCTTCTTTGAAATCCCATTTACTGGCTTCCATTGCCTTCTTTGAATCAGCACATCTTTACTTGGGTCAAGACCCAATTTTTTGCACCATATTTTTTACAATGCATTCCCCAAGTAAGCATGCATAGGGCCACATTACAAGGCCATGCACAAGGCACATATTTTCTTCAACCCATGCACTAACACACTTGCCCATCATTCATTATGGGGTTACAAGTACTTGGCATGCCAACTATGAAACCCATGTTTGAAAGATCTATAGGTCATAAAGGTTGCAACATCAGAAGCTATGAAGCAGTTCACAATCATGAGCTGCTCAAAATCAACATTAACAACCTCTTTTGAGCAACTAGCACTTTTTAAATCTCACAAATACACCATCAAGCTTGAATCCAAGAAAGAAGGACATAAAAAGGGCTACCAGTGATGAAATGAAGAATAGGACAACCAACCCTGCTACATTTGGAAGACAAACCACTCTTCTTGATACATGATGGACACTACCTCTCAAATTACTACATGGACCACCAACTCCAAGAAGGTTCTTTTAGGGATGGTAGACTGGAGAGGGGGTGATTGTTGGCACTCAAGGTCAAGCACAAGGCATGGGAACACATCAAAGAAGTGGACACACAAGAAGAGGGAGCAGGTAGGGAGCTCCAAGAACAGTGATTTTGATCACTAAAAACCATTGTAAATATCATTTCACATTTTTGCAACTCCATTTTGTTCAAGCCAAGGAGTCCTTGAGCTTGAGGAGTATAAGAAGTATTTATGTACCAATTTTCATGATCTTTAGGCTCCGTTTGAGCCCTCAAATAAGCTCTGGAACCTAATTTTTAATTAGTCCAAACAATAGGTTAGGATAGGGCCAAAAATAGTCAAAAAACTATAAAAAATATAAAGAGCTCATTTTTTAGAGTAGTTAGTTGAGGTTAGCTTGTCAGAGATTGGAGCTTTTGTAAGAGAGTTCTTTTGTAATAGACAGTTTTCCATTGTTCCTCTCTTTGTTCTTACCTTTTGTGCATGTGTGTGTGTATGTGTGTGCATGCTTGTATGCTTCTCCCTCATGTGCTTGTGCCTTCACTTGCTCATGGTCTTTATACCATTCCTCACATCTTTGTAGATTGACATTTATGAGGTGAATCTCCTCACGTTAGTACTCACCATTGTGCTAGAGTGACATCAAATCATCTTCAACACCATGTATATCACCTTCAATAACTGTAATTGGAGATGCGGTAAGATGTTTTTCAACACCATGCGCAATATTCCATAGCCCTTTTGCTACCAATACATGATGCATCATGTAAACCCATAATGGGTAATTAGTACCATCCAACTTCTCCTAAATAGCCAACATACAGAATTGCTTTCACCCGTGGCGCCTAGTGACTAACATTCAGAAGCCAAAACAAGCTCATATCAAAATTTTTACACCACATATCAAAGGTATTTAGAACTCCTAATTGCCTTGAATATGCTCACCAATTTTCTTGCAATCTGATATTGTGATTAGAGGGGTGTCGAGGATGCCCTAGATAAAGCGAGAACCTATTTTGATACCAATTGTTGGAGTTCGAGGTCAGTCGAAGCACACGAATAGCACAAGGACAGAGATGAAGAAGCTTGGAGCACCACACAATAAAAAATTTATTACCAAGTGAACATACAAAGATAAGTGACCCATAAGGATTATAGGCCTATATACAGGCTGGGGGAAAAACCTCCTAAAGAAGGAAAAAAGTACCCCAACAAACCTAAGTGTGTTCACACACATCACTACCAAAATATATAAAAAAGATTTCAAATTTTGCATCAATCCTACTATTTTGAAAACAATAGTGTCTATAGAGACTTAAGAAGAGCTTATGTCTTATGAATCATCAAAAGAAAAAATTGATGTACCTTTGAAAGTCAAAGTAGATACACAAGTAAATTCAACCAAGGAAGATGTGCAAATCATTTTAGTGATGATTTTTTTCAATTACTACAATCACTCTTGTGTCAAAACCTAAAGTCACTTTGAAGTTCTGACAACCATTTAATGAGTTATTTCACTCAATGGGTAGTAGCCAAGCAAGAGCTAGTAAGCTTCCATCCATTTGGATATCTACCTGGGTAAATGTGAGCATAAATTAGTGGAATCCAAGAGTGTGCATGATGATGCAAGGAGCCATGACAGATAGATGGCCATGATGGAGGCAAATAAAATATGGAAGAAGCAAATGTGGAGATCTTATAGTACAAAGAAACCAATACAAAATTGTCTAGATAAGTGTTCACTTTCAAAAGCAAGAAAGAGAAAATGGATAAAGAGATGGTCTCAACCTTGAACAAGGTAGATTCTTTAATGTCTCAAAATACTACATTACAAACTAGTCAAAAATCAATTATAACAAGTTGTCTATGGAAAATCAGGCATTAAAAAAAAACATGGCATTAGAGGCTCAAAAGATGTGCATAGTAGCTAGATCCAAGATTTTGGAAGCCCACGCAACAAATTACATGGAAAAGTCCAAGACACTTAGAATTTAGTTTAAGCTATAGATCAAACTATAGAATTTAACTTCATTAAAAGCAGAGAATGAAGAATATAAAACTCAAATTGATTACCGAGTGGCATTAAGAACAACAACAAAAGAAAAGTTACAAGCTGAAGAGAAAGAATTGTAAAGAAAGATGGAGGAATTACGTGATGGAATATATTTAGCAATGCAATCAAAATATAGATCAACTAAAATCTTTATATGAAGACAAACTAGAGACAAATAAAGCATTATAGATAGCCCTAGACAAAGTACAAGAACAAGAAGATTTGATAAAAATTCTCACCTTATAGTTACTTGCTTTTAGCACTCTGGGAGTGCCAGCTGATAAAGCAAGTCATTGAATGTTCTTTAAAAGAATATTATGGAGACAAAGGTACATCCCCTCTCTCCATCCCTTGATCCATCACTTGTACCAAGGGAAGATGATGAGATGTCCGATCTACTAATATACTATTTGTGGCATTCCTAGATCAAAAGGAATGGGAAAACCTTGTAGCTCAATTAACTCAAAGCTTCAAAGATGAAGTTTTGAACTACATGAATGAAGCAAAGATAAAGAGTAAAGACACAGAGCAAAGTTTGCATCCCTTCAATTTACCTTTTGGAATAATGAAAGAGCCAACATGTACATTAAGAGGTTAATGAAGAAAAATCCAGAAAATGACCTCAATTTTCTTGTAAATAGTACATTTAACTATACACTTGAGAAAGTTAACAAAGAAGATGCACTATGGAGAAAGAAATCCTTGAAAAATATTCCAACCTTGAGACCACATTGGATAGATTCCCCTAACTTATTATGTGTCGATTCTCCACTTCTTCTTAAGCTACAAAGCGGATCATGGCTTGATTTTTGGGAAGCTCAAAGGAAGGGACATACAATAAAAGTTGGATCAATTTTCCATTTTATCGATCCTCACAATTTTGAAGATTTTCAAGTATGGGAAGTACACATTTCTTAGTTTTATTGGCATAAATCAGGTCACAAAGCCACCTCTTTTTTATCTATTAGTTACTTTCAATAAACCCATACTAGTGGCTTATTTTCCCCCTTAACATTTTCTTTGAGTCTTTAAAGCTTTGAGGAAACAATCTTTTCATACCTTTTTGAAGAAGACTCCAAAATACTTTTGAAGATGAGTGCTAATTTGAACGCAAGACCTATATCATATGAGTTACATGTTTATTCATACAACGAACCATCTTTGGAAGACCCAATAAAAACAGAATAATGGCAAGAATTTCTTATGAAGCATGCCAATGCCATCAATTCGAAAGAGGAAAACGTTTACCATGCATATATCCGATGTTAGAATCACCTTGTTAGTGATGAAAAAATTTAGGAGAAGGCACATCATGTGGAGGGCACCATACGAGTTGCTATAGAGAGCTTAGATGAACAAAAAAAGAGCAACAAGAAGCAAAAGAAAAAAAAAAGGAAAAAGAAGATGCAAAAAGAAAAGAGCGGCCAATCACCAATAAAATGGCATACATGTGCATATGTTTGACGAAAAGGGTGAAGCTTTGCCGAGAGCCCCATAGACTAATGCACAAGGCTCAATGAGATACCAAGGAAAGAATATTCACGAGTCAAAAGATGTAGTCATAGGAAAGAATATTCACGAGTCAAAAGATGTACACAATGTGAACACTTGTTCTAGAAAGAGGAGCTATCAAAAGATCAAACAATGGTGAAAACAGCTTTTCAGAGATTGCTTCAAGAATACTTACAACATAGAGATTAATTATTCTTAACCCACAACTTGTGTGTCATGTACACCCAAATGAAGCTCTATTAGGGATGATAGATACTAGGAGGGGGCAAGCGTTGTGGTAAGGAGAAGGCAAAGAAAAGGCAAGTAGAGACAGAGAGTGAAATAGTGAAGAAAAGGAAAGGGAGCCCCAAAATTTTTATTTTAAAGTTCCTTCTTGCTATTGTAATGACATATTTTTCAAGACATGTATATGTGCACTATGAGGAGTCCCCAAGTGACACACTCCCAATCATGTAATATAGGTGACTGGCTCTTAGATCTTAGTTATTTTTGAATGGGTGTTCAGAATGTGAATAGACATGCATATGGGTGCATGTGCATAAGTCACTTTTTGAATCTTTTGTAAAGATTCTTGTCATTTGAATAAAAGAGCTAACTTGAGAACAAATAGTATGTCACTTCTTCTTCTTGACCTTTTTCTCCTTCTTCATAAACTGATGTGCATGGATATGCCTTCTAATGTGTGCTAAGAAGTGTCTTCTACCCTTGTCCAAGCTTTTTTCGTGGTTTTCTTGCTTTTGTGAATTCTAGGAAGTCTCGGAGTCTGCGTAGGTGATTCTCAGCACCTAGTTTGTTAGCCATAACTTTGCATAAAAAGGTCAGAATGCTTTGAATTTCCAATAGATGTGTCTCATCAAGAGCTTCAAACCAAATACACTATTCACTCTATTTAGATACTCAAGCTAAGAGAAAACTCCATTATTATGTTTGCTATTGTTACAGGTGTCATGGTGTATTCTTGAGTGTAGAAGGTGGTTGTGTGAGGTGATTCACACTTAGTTCACATCCATTTTCCAATTGGATATAGAGATACCAATATGATTACTATATACTAACTACATAATGTTCTGTCTCACACACACATCAGAATATTGACATCATGATGCATCATATCACAAACCAATTCTTTCATCAATCATTGAAATATTACATACAACCGATCATTACCATCTACTCCCTTCTATAGCTCTGAACCTAGATCCTTACAACATCATTTTATCTCTATGTAGCCAAACTAGGCTTGGTCAGTTCCTATGGATATTATTTTGTGTGAAAATTCATCTTGCATCCATTGTAGTCCTAAGGATTTAAGTAGATTGTACAATTAAGTCTAATATACAAAAATAATTTGGCTTCCAACACTTGGCACACATAGAGGACATAAACGCATAAAACAATGAGGCTTAATCTTCAAAATGCAAGGTCTCCTAAGATTGGGAAGAGTTAAGGAAATTGCTGGTAGATTTCTTTTTCTAGTACTAGATAAAGTGAATCCAACTGATAGCTAGCATAGATTTTTATAGTCATTTCAATTTCTTGAAAATATTTTCAATCTACAAGGTCGCCTTTAGTAGAAACTTGTTTCTACAACTCATCTCGCAACATAACATTTTCAATTTGTAATTCAACCATAAAATTGGTCACTTCTTAAGTGAAGGTTGCACATTAGGTGGAAGTCTCCTAGAATCTCTATTGAGCCAATGCAATTGTCTCCGTTAACATATGCCTTGAAATGAATTTTGAGAGTCTATTTAGTGAGATAAAAATTTTGACCTTTCAAATTCTATATGTCTTAATTCGCTAGCCAATCTTGGCATCTTGTAAGTGCATAATATGGTAGCGATTTGTATTCAAGCGAGAGATATTGTTAGCCTTACTCATGTTAACTTTGTGAATGAATCCCAACGCACATATTTTGATTCATTTTATATCATCACCCATATCTTCTGATTATTTATAAAGTTCTAGGTACTCCTTTAACTAATCATTAACTATGATTTCAAAGTTTGAAAATTAGTGTGGGATTGCTTAGGATCTTCTTAGAGCTATAGATTGATATGTTGTGGCTGCACATTGCAATGGATAAAGGATTTTCATAATGTCATGGTCATGTTGCAAAAACGCATTATCATCTCTTAGTTTGGAAATTTGGGCCACTAACTCACAGCAATTAAGGGGCAAATTCATGATCATAAGATAATCAACATACTCATATAGAAAATTGGGTACATTCTAGAGTTTCTATGAATTATAGGGAAAATAGGGTTGTTTTGAGAATGGTAGACTAATAGAATCATGGAAAGTACTAGAGGAAGGATAGGATTCTGCATAGTGAGGAGAAGGGTTAACAAGAACAAAGGGAACATGTTGAAGGGTGTTAACAGTGATATAGTGTGTCGAATCCCTAGGATACAAACGAATTCAATGATGAATTCTCACATGAATTGTTATTCATAAGAATTGACTAGGCCATTTTATGGTTGTGCAAAGATAGATTGATGTTTTAAGGATCAAATCTAGAATCTATGTAGGGCAAAAAAAGGTGGTGATTGATCATAAGTAAGATTATGATGTTTAATGGAAGAACTGGATCATAATCTTACCATGCATGTATACTTCTTCAAAATCCACATATGTTTATGCCAAAGATCATGCATGTATACTTCTTCAAAATCCACATATGTCACTAATTCCTTTGAGATTTCACTTTATCCTTTGGTATTTCTAAAATTTTCTTGTATTATGGTTGAAAATTTCAATTTTTTTTCTTGAGACGAGGTTTGTCTTAAACTATTGGTGGTAGATCTTGTGCAAATTATAGTCTCCCTATCACTCTCTATTGTGTTTAATAGAAAATGAAGATGTGTCTCCATGTAATTTGGATTTCAAGTGAGAATTTTTATGGTGCAATTATTCAGAGAGTCGTGCATGGGATAGAGAAGAACAAAAACTTCTAACTTATCCACAAATGCACACACGCCCTTTGTTGCAAAATTTATATTCATAGAAAAGCGCAACATCCAATCTCTTCCTAGGATGATTAGTTTTAAAAGATCTTTGCCTTTTCAAAATAAGAAAATTTCTAGTACTACTCGAGCATAAAATTAGAATGGCATTTGAATCTACTTGATACAAGTATCCCAAAAGTCAGAAGAAAAAGAAAAGAAGCCCTAGAAAGTATCTAATCTTGCCATGCCCAAGAAACCCCTATTCTAGAATAAGAGGAAAATACGTTTAACTTCCTAGGTAGATTTGCTCAAATGCGCAATATTGAAGCCTTTGATGGTGAAAATTTGCAAGAAGAGTATGCCACTATTAAGGAAGACACTCAAGATATCAAAAGTGTCTTCATTCCATCAACTTTCCCATATTCTTATGCCAAGAAGTTTTGTGGCCCTCAAAAAAAGACCCCTTGAACTTATACTCCCTTGGAAGATCCCCATCAAAGGAAAATTAGCTCCAAATATTGGCCTAGATCCTATAAAAAGGAAGAAGAGAGAAGATAAACCCTTGATTCAAAAAGTCCCAACTAGTAGGTAATGATTGTCCTTTCTTTCAACATTTGTGAGCTTACAGACCCCACTCGAGCTGCGATCATCCAACGGTTGAAAGAAAACTATATAAATGTAGACTTCATCTACCTACAAGAGGTCAAACTTGATAAGGATTCCCTATTGAAAAGGCTTAAAAACATCTCCTCATAGCACTTTTTTATCTCCATAAATCATCCTCTAGGTTCTCATGGTGTTGTGGTGGGATTCAAACAGCATCTTTTATGAGATCCTCATGTGACCCCAACCACAGGTGGGTGACAATTATGTTTTGTAACCCAGATCCCTTCTTGTTGTTGTGCTTGTATGCCCCAAACTCAAACCAAGATAGAATTGAAACCTAGGATTCTCTAGACTCTCTTCTCTTTGAGTGTTTCTCTGAGGGGACTTCAACGTGCTCGAGATGCTTAATGATTCGATGGTAATAGAAATTTTGCCCTATCAATCAAATTGATAAGGTTAGTTGGGTTCAACTAAATGTCATCATCAAAATAGAAATTAAATATTATCAAGGATACTCACCATCTAGCCCCTAGGCTTGTGTTGGGCTCCATAAAGGTAGAATGGATAGATGTTATGTGTTGTAGAGCATTACTAATCTCCATGCTCCTCAAGCTCTCTCTCTCTTTGCATGGATATTATCATGCTCAACCATTAGCCTATTGCCACTTTTTATTGGTCCTCCATCCACAAGAGGAACCCTTGTAGTGCCATAATGATCCATTGATCTTCATGCTTCTTTTTTCTATGAAAATCTAGAGTGCTCCTCACAATAAGATTTCTAGGCTTAGGCATACCTAGCTAGGTCTTGAATAAGTGTGTCGAAAGCTATGTAATCCATCACAGAATGATAGATCTAATATCTAAGAAAATAGAAAAGAAAGAAGAGAAACAATTTGTAAGAGGATTACACCTTGAAGCTAAAGTTATCAAAGGAAAAGTCTATCTGCAAAAGGGTCCGGTAAAAATTAGGAGCAAGCTTAGATTTGAAGAACAAATTCAAAGAAAGAAGCTCTTACTCTCGGCAAGACAATTGGCTATGTGTTAGACTTATGGAAATTTATAAGGAGCAAAGCTCTCTTGAAAAAAATTATGGAGCAAAAGATTTACTAAAAACTTTGTTGATTCCCCTAGAGAGTGATCCATAGAAACGTCCCTAGACTTTCTTGCTAGAAGAATCATGAACTTCAAAAGCGCCCCCCTTTCAAGCACCACAAACTGTTTCTTATGGAGAATAACAACCTCAACAGAAAGTAATTCCCACATTAATGGGATGAAAAATCATTAGGTTTCTCAACTCATCATGCTCTCTTTGGTTGATTCTTCATGGTAGGGACAAAGGTCCTCTAGGGCTCCTTTTTATCTTCATCTCTCTTGTATCTTCTCTTTTGATAATATATTTTAAGTTTTCTTGAAAAAAAAAATCCAAAAGTTATCATCCACTCCTAGGATGATTCACTCCTTGTACTATTTAGATTTATGGTTTTGGATCCTCACTTTTCACCATTTCCATCTTCATTTCTACACTTTATACAGGTACAAAGCGTGATTGTTCTCTAGATTTTAGTGTTAGTATTTTTTTTATTTCTATTACTTATAACTTTTTCTTAAGCGCAAATTTATGTCTTCTCCTATATTATATAATCCTCTAGTTCTTCCCAAACTATTCTATAAAAAATATATTCTAGATCGTAGACTTCTAGTGGGTGACAACATTCAATAATAGAATGCTAATCTAGAGTTGCAAGCTCTTCTCTATTGAATAATATCCTCATCTATGTAAGATCCACCATAGGTCTTTGTGACTCCGTATAAACTTTTGAATCACTAATGTGCAACATATTTTCTTCTTTCTTGGTTTCTTGGAATTCCCATGAGATTGCATTTTAATCCATTGTATACTTTGTATCCTCCTCCTCATCATTTTAATCATCTTTGTCTTTGTGGATCGTGATACATTAGATGGATGATATGTCCCTATGAAATTACCTCCCTAACCTTAAACTAATTTCATAGAATAAATGAATGGTTTTCCCATGATCCTTTCACGATTACTAGTCTTGATCATGGAGATATCTAGAGTGTCTTTGAATTCTACTCCACTTGTAATCATTTTCATTCTCTAGAAATCTATAAAATCATTCTATGGGTCCATATGCTAGTTCTAATTTCAATTTCATGGGTTGCAGGGTTAGCTTTTTCCATTTTTCCCATAAGTATTATGTTGTAATGGTCACTCCTATGTTGTCAAATGCCCATTAGACTCACTATTGAGCCATTTATTTCCTTCATACTCTTCATGTATAGGCACTTGTCTTACATATCAACCTTCTCTAGCTACTTTCTTGTAAATACTCTCTACCTACAATGGATGTACCACTTTATTGGCTATTGGACTATAAATATGGTTTATTGTTTTATTATTTTTCAACACCTTATATCTCTTAGAGCTAGAGAAAAAAAGACGCCACAAATCCTGAGGTTTCCCTTTGCATCTTCTTCTCCAAGATTTTGATGTTTAGTTTCCCCATTGCTCAATTAGACTATGCCATCTTTTGAATAACATGTTAGCAAAGAATTAGAACATTTATCTCAATCAAATGTGCCGAATCGATAAAACTTGAGCTCCCATCCCACCATCCACATTGGATTTTCCGATCCCTCATGAAAGCAAGCAATATTCTCTATAGAGATCGTGGCTTAGTTTGCATCAAACACTCTTGATTATCAAAAACTCCTTGAAGGCTAAAAGAGCTAGCTATCATAAAAACCTTGAAAGCTAAATGAGTTGACAGTAATGGCAAGAGATGTCGTCAATAGGGGGATATTAATTAAGATATCTTTTCTTTCATATCCCCTATTGAATATTCTTAAGAAGTTCTAGTACTCTATGCATCCACAACTTTTCGAAAAGGAAGACATCTAACTAGTTGGCTCTTGTGACAATATGGAGATCCCTCTTTAAGATGTATAAATGCTAGATATCTTTGGGCTTTATATGTAATGTCCCTTCCCATTGGTAGCTTCATTTCCTTCCACTCAAGCCATGTATCTCCTCTTTTATCTGTCTTTTCTTAGCTTAACCTATGTTTGCCACAATAAAAGGGACAAGCTAAGCTAATATCCGCATTCATCAAAGAAAACAAGACAAGCCACTTATTCATGTAATTGGGGAAATCCATGCAAATGAAGCAAGACAAGTGAACGAAAGGCAATGAATGAGAATAACATGGAGGACCGGCATCGAGAAATGAGTCAGTGCTAATGCTACAGCCGACACGACTCGACGGCCGAGTCATGTAGTTTGCCACACTCAGTCAAGTTCGAATGTCGACGGCCGTCGGCCAATTTATGAAGTTTGTCGATCGTCTTGTCAATCTTGCTACAACCCACACGACTCGTCTTGTCAATCGCGGTACAACCGACACGACTCGACGGCCCAAGTCATGAAGTTTGAATTGTCTTGTCAATCTTGCTACAACCGACACGACTCGTCTTGTCAATCTCGTTACAACCGTTACGACTCGACAGCCAAGTCATGAAGTTCCTCGCAGTCGAGACTCGACACTCGTCTAAACAGCCGAGTTCGACACGACTCGATTTGCCGCAATGGACACTCGTCTAATCAGTCAAGTTCGACAATCGTCTCGTCCGTCTTGCCACAACAGACACGACTCGACGGCCGAGTCATGTAGCCTGCCGCAGTCGACAATCGTCTAGTCCGTCGAGTTGTATCATATGGCAACGAATGAACAAACTAGATAACGCAAGTAAAGCTGCTACCATATAAACAGTATACGCCCATGCAAACCCATCATGCAGTACGGCAATGGATAGATGGAATAAAGAAGGCAAAGCTGCCACTAACTACAGATAATCATCCATCCACAAGAAAAGCTGCAAAAGTGTAATAGTAGTTGCAAGTGCCATAGCCGAACTCGACAGCTAAGTCATGTGATAGAAATATACTATGGCAGTGAACGAAAGAATAGAATATGGCGTGAACATTAAAAGCTGACCTCAAGTCATGGAATCTATTTATAATCTTCATCCTCAACGACCAGATACTGCTCTCTGGTTTGCTCTTCCACTCCCATTTTGTCCTCTTCTCCTTGTTTTGCCTACACCACTTGTCTTCTCATGTACGACTGATTTTCGTATGTGAAAAGATACCATGGCTGCCTACACCACTCTAAATTTGTTATTTTGCCCTTGCCTTATCTAGACTAACTGACCTCATGTACAACTCATTCTCATGTCAAAAGATATCAAGAGGGGTTACTTTCTATTGTTTACACATGAAAGCAGCTTGAAAGGGTTCTTTGCTGTAAAACAAGTGAATATTATATTAAAGCTTTGGCAGAAGAGTCATGGACACATGGGCGAGTAAGATGTTGACATATAGAGTTCAGTGATTATGTAGAGTTCGAAAAACTGGAAGCATGCAATTATTTTAGTTTTTCGTGCAATTTTTGCATGTGTGCATTATTCTCAACGAATTTGGCGGGAACTCTTTAGTTTTTTGATGATATCTGTACCAATTGAAGTTTTATTTCTCAAAAGACAAGCCTAGAACCTTTTTCCCATAGAATAAAGTTGATGGATTTCGAGACCACCAAAAGGGTAAAAATTTCATAATGATTATGTAGAAACAATAAGTGTAAGAAGCGTTTTCCGATCTTTTTTCAGAAAATGGAAATGTTAACGAGTCCAGTCGTCAACACAACGGGGATGGGGACCTCCTGAAAAACGTGCAAACGGCCTATGAAGAAAGCCAACAGTGAAGAGGCCAAGCTGAAAACCGGGAATTTCCATGTATGCCTAAGCATAGTCAAGCTGCCCTCTCTCCCCCCCCACCCCCGCGTCATATTTCTATCCCGAGCAACAAAGGTGCTTAATTGGTTTGCCCTGACGTGCTGAATTGTGTGCAATGAGGGGGACCTCGTTAATCCTCTAGCAACCATTCTTGCGAACTTGTGCTTGCATGCTCTCTTCCTCGTTCTCAAGCCCCTCAAATGTTCCATGCAATCAAAATCAATCTCCAGCAATTAAAATATCCCTCATGCTCTCAAACGACCATCTGCCATCCGTGCTCAATTCCCCTCACACTTGCCTGCAATGCTTAACATGGGCCAGCTACATGCCTTGTACAAACGCCTTTGGGCCTCCATGAATACAACTCTATTTATTTTGCAAATTGAATCTTCTCTTCTTTATTCGCTTTCAAGTGTGTGAACAAATGTCCGCTGCATGAAGTCATGTCTTAGCAACATCTCACATTTTACATTTGTGTCCACGTGACCTTGCCTAGTGTTGGGCAAAAGTCTCACCGTTTTTATATCAAAGAAAGTCAGTTTTATGTGTTGTTTGAAGCTATGTGATGGCATTCAGCCTAAATGGCACAGCATGCACTTTCTATAGAGAGATGAATGATGGATTGCGTGACATGTTAGATGAATTTCTGATCGTATACATCGATGACTTGTTGATCCACAGCAACTCTCTTGAAGAACACATCCAACATGTACATGCCATTAGGTCTCTGTGAACATTGACTAAACACCAAGCAAGAGAAGTATGAACTCTCGATGCAATTTGTGTAGTTTCTTGGGTTCATTGTGGCAGATATAGGTGTCCAAATCAATCCCAAAAAGATTGAGGCCATCTAACAATGGGCTCTACCTCACACCCTTCATGAAGTCTGAGAGTTCACTTCTGCCAGTTCCCATGAAGAGTCATCAAAGACTTTAGTGAGATTTTCACTCTGCTTATAGAGTTGACAAAAGGTAAAGGTTGCTTTGTATCGAGCCAATGTGAACAAGAGGCCTTTGAACAACTCAAAACATTGATGTGCAATGTACCCGTACTCAAGCTACCTGAATTCGATAAACCCTTTGAAATTCACATTGATGTGTCAGGCACAGCCATATGAGGAGTCCTCATGCAAGATGGCCACCTTGCCACTTATGAATCTGACAACTTTTCTAGTGCCATCCTACATTGGAGCACTCATGAGAAGGAGATGCTTGCCATCATCCATTGCTTGTGCAAGTGGTGGCATTATGTTCACAACAAACACAACATGATCTACACCAACAACATATCTCGTAAGAACTTTTGCACACAACCGCCCAAGCAAGCCAAGTGGCAAGATTTTTTTGGCAGAGTTTGACATTGAGATTATACGCAAATGGGGGAAGCAGAACCTCATGCCTGATGCACTAAACCGATGACCCATGCTCGTAGTGCTATCCATGGCTGAAAGCAAACTCAAAGATGAGATGAGATCCATAGATTACAACAAGTAGATGAGGAAGTTGAGAGAATCATAAAATATGTGTTCATTAGCCTCGATGTCAAGGGAAAGTATTCTATCATCAATAACTTACTCTATCGCAAAAGCAAGATATGCATTCTAGATGATGATAATCTTTGACATACCCTCTTATGGGAAGCACATAGATGGCAACTTGTAGGCCATGGTGGGCAATGACAAAGCTAGGAACATCTCAATTAGCATGTCTTGTGGCCGAATATGAAGGCCGACGCCATTGAACATGTGCAAACCTATCCTACTTGCCAACTTGTTTGCAAGGTTCAAATAAAACTAGCCAGCTTACTCTAACCCATGCCCATTCGTAGATCAAGTTTCATCCTTAACTCATGTGGAAAACTTACATATGCAATACAACCAAATACTTTCATATATGGTAAGTTTAGCTTTTTACTTGTAAACTTCTCTTCAGGTGTAACTTGATGTATAGTAGGAGTCAAAGTTCAATTCATGGTGTGTAGTAGTGTGAAGAGCTTCTACCCAATAACAATGAGGCATATTTTTCTCAAGCATAAAGGCTCCTTCTATTTTTGCAATATGTCTATTTTTGCATTCAACAACACCACCATGCGGTCATGTGTATGTGCATGAAGAGTGTCTTCAATTCCCATGATGTTTTATAAAACTAATAAATTCATTTGATATGTATTCACCTCCTCCATCTGATCATAAAGTTTCAATATAGTTCCCTGTTTACTTTTCCCCCTATCACCTTGAAATTCTGAAAGTGAGTAAACACCTCACTTTTCTCCTTCATGAAGACCCCAAACTTTTTTTTGTACTATTTCTAGCAAATTCTCACTAACATGCTCGTCATGCGGAAGTGATGCCCTTGATTGCTTACCAGATTAAGATGCTTCACATACCTTCTGCATCTCTGCAATCTTAAAATTTGGTAGCCCATTGACAAGATCCTTCGATTGCATCAACTTCAACATCTACAAATTTAGATCTCCAATTTGCTTGTGCCAAATATCTATGTGAGCAAATACACCTATGCCTTACACAAACATGGCTGCATTCATTTCACAAATTTTCACATTCAAGGTGAACATCCTACCCACTTTGTTCCCTTTGATGATGAATCTTCCATTCTATTTGTACTCTTCTACAATTCAATCACCGCTATTACGGGCCATATTGCATCTTCCAATGACTCAACCAAGTAACCTACCAATTGGAACTCCCTCTTGACATCCGCATAAATAACTCATTCCATGTGATCCTTCTCAAATGCTTCCACATCAATCAATGTATCAGGCACACCATTCCACTTCCAGACGAACCTCAACCTCAACATCAATTGGACCTAACCTGAAGGAAAGACATAGCTACCATGCAACCAAGTTTGTGGTGAAATGGTGTGGCCACTGTCTCAACAAAACCTCCTAGGTAAGTGAACCTGACCTACCTCTGACCTCCCACAACATCATCGATGTCTTCACACATCTCACCCACCTGTCATCCCATTACCTTAGCTTGATGAGGAAGTCAAGCTCTTCAAAGCAAGTGAGAATGTAAGAATCGTTTTCCAGTCCCTTTTTTTAAATGGAAATGTTAAAGAGTTGGGCCATCAACACAACTAGGATGGGGGACATCCTTGGAAACGTCCAAATGGCTTGTGAAGAAATCCAACTGCAAAGAGGCCAAGCTAAAAATCGGGGATTGCCATGTATTCCTAAGTGCAGTCAAGTTGCTTGTTCTTACACGCTCTCTATCTCATTCTCAAGCCTCTCAAATATGTCGTGCAATCAAAAGCAATCTCCAACAATCAAAATGTCCCTCAGGATGTCAAACGGCCATCTACCATCCATGCCCCATTCCCCTCATGCTTGCCTGTGGTGCTTAACACGGGCCGGTTGTGTGCCTTGTACAAATACCTTCAGGCCTCTCTATGAATACAAGTCTATTTATCTTGCAAACTGAATCTTGTGCTCTTTACTCACTTTCAAGTGTGTGAACAAACTTCTGCTATGTGAAGTCACATGTTGGCAACGTCTCACCTTTAACATTTGTGTCCACATTGGCTTGTGTGGTGTTGGGTGAAACATTCACCGTTTTTATATCAAATGAAGTCTTTTTCATGTGTTGTTTGAAGTCGTGCGATACTTGCATCAAATTGTACGAGGAAATCCTAAGTGTTATGACAAACGTCTAAGTGCAAGGCAAAAATGTTCAAGTCGTCCAGACTTGAGCCACCTTAAACAAAATTTTTCAAGTGCTCACTATCCAAGAGGCCTTCGATAAGTTCCATTTCACCTTCTAACATATGAGTTACTCCCCAATAGGCTAGGATGATGCGCTAAGTTGAGCCCAGAATAACTCATTTCATTACAATAAGGGGTGACGGGACATCGGAGATGGAGCTAGAGAAGCGCCGCATAGTCATCTTTACGTGCCACTTTTTGTGGATGCTCCTGCATGCATGCAAGCTTGAGCTCCGCCATTAAGCTTCCTTGACTACACTCTCCACATTCTATCATTGGTGTATCCTTGACTAATGTTTGAAAATGCCCAACTTGGACAAGAACTCAATGAAAATGCAGAGTATTGGTAGTTTTATTACACGGAGAGGTAAGGCCGACCTCGGAGCTACTACTCAACAGATGGCTTCTCGTAGCAAACCATGCGAAAACTCACCGCATGCAGGTAACTCCTCCATACTCCCTAATAGCTACAAGCTTTTACGTTCACTATTTATGAAAGCATGAGCTTTAGTACACACAAACACGATAATGCGAGCACTTGGAGAGCCGCTCAAGGTAGTGATAATCGATTGACAATTCCATCTAGGAATAGCGAACAGCATGAGGATTAGGCCCAAGGATTCAATACAAAGCTAATAGCTATTTCTTCTTCTTCGATAATGCTGAACAAGTAGCCTATTTCTTCTTCTTTTTCGATAATCCTAAACAAGTGGACACGATTCTCAAACAGCCACAATGGACTATCAGAGACATGCCATTAGTATTTTTAAGATGTTACCCAAATTTTAAACCTGCTAACAAATAAGCCCAAGAAGCTCCCAATCTAGGTCGATTTCCCAAACCTCCCTCTGTGTTGGCCTCACTGTGTAATTGGTATTGCTAACACTCTTGGTATGGTTCTTGCTTTCAATGAACCACCTTCAATCAAGCCCCACTAGAATATCAAAGTCCTTGAAGAAATGGATTTAGAAAAGACCTTAGCCATGGAGATCGAGCTTACATACAAGACTAGTAGTGTGGACCATGTCTAGGAGTTAATCAAGACCAAGCTCTGGAAAACAACCTCAGAGTCACAGACTATCCAAGGAGTACATTCCTGCACGGATACTATTATGGACTATAGAAACAAACATAAACATAAGTTGCATAATGAATTTACCAGCTCAATTGAAGGTTAGATAGGATTGAGAAAGGACCGATAAACCCCCCCCTTGTTCAAATGCTAATTGAGACTTTATCGTTTAACTGTAAAGGTTTCACTAGGGTTACCAAAATTCTCTCATTAAAAAATAATTTCAGAGAAAGAGTCATGTCATTGCACATCATATGTCTTCAAGCGATAAAGTTTCAATGTCATACGCTCACATAGAATCAAAGAATGCTAGGTGATAATTTTGCCTAGTTTAACACGAATCACATACAAGGTTGTGGAGGCACCTACATTGGATGAACTCCATCCTACATAGAATCAAAGAATGCTAGGTCAGGACTTTTCCTAGTTTAACATCAATCACATACAAGGTTCAATGTGATAAGCTCACATAGAATCAAAGAATGCTAGGTCAGGAATTTGCCTGGTTTAACACTAATCACATACAAGGTTGTGGAGGCACCTACATTGGATGAACTCCATGCTTGGCCAAGGCTATTTTCATGCAAAATTAGAGACATCAACAATTGGTGGGTAGTGGTCCAATTTGGGCCACCTTACATCTTTTGTATCCTATCGATATACACTTTGAACTCGACAATTTGGGAGGTCTTGATGTTAGAGAAATCTTAGCTCCCTTTCCCCTAAATTCATCCTCACGGGGGATTCCAATATGGTTATCATCTTTTCAGACAGTCACAAAAAACTCGATCAAATAATAAGTGGACATGAGATGAAGGAAAAAGGTCAACTTCAACATTCTCTTCATCTCAAGGATATCTCTCAAGGTACCAATTTACTTGGGTCAACAACCAAGAGGGGCAAACCTTTTCATGTAGCTTCGCTAGATCACTTTCATTGGACTATGAATTTTGCCAATAAGGGGACCTTTCATACCTATTCAGACAACCTCGACTTCATATATGAAAATTTTGGTAAATCCAACAAAGAAATGTTTTCCTTAATCAACAGGAACAATGCTAAAGAGTACATTCCTACTCTCTACTATCATAATAGGGTGGTCGCTACCTTTGAGCAAGATAAAAAGACTTTGATATATAGTTTCTTCCATGATTTTCTTGTTCAATAGCCTTCCAACCCCTTGAAGAGATGGAGATCATGTGCCAAAATCATAGCTTGTAGAGTAAAGACAGTCCTCCCTACAAGTTGAATGGTCGATGCCAAGCATCGACTTAAGGGTGCAAGTCAATGCGAGGCATCGACTTTAGGGTGCAAGTCGATGCCAGGCATCAACTTTAGGGTGCTAGTCGATGCGAGGCATCGACTTCAGGATACAAGTCAATGCCAGGGATCGACTTCAGGATACAAGTCGATGCCAAGCATCGAATTGCACACAAAGTCGATGCCTGGCATCGACTTGCACACTAAGTCGATGCTTGCCATCAACTTGCAACCTAAAGTCGATGTCTGGCATCGATTTGCATCCAAAAGTTGATGCCTAGCATTGACTTGCATATTACATTGACTTGCACCCTAAAGTCGATGCCTATCATCGACTTGCACCCTAAAGTCAATGCCTAGCATCGACTTGCACCCTAAAGTCGATGCTAGGCATCGACTTGCACCCTTAAGTTGATGCCTCGCATCGACTTTCAGACCACATTTGATGCCAAGCATCGACTTTAGGGTGCAAGTCGATGCATGGCATCGATTTGCACCCTTAACTCGATGTCTGGCATCGAATCTCATCGCAAGATGGATCGAGAGTTCATGAGCACAGAAAATTAAAATCGCTAGAAAACATACTATTTCCTAAAAGATAAAAAGGAATCTTTTAGGAATCCTTTTTTGTGGTGTGATTTTCTCTACCTCTTGCAGGTACTCTTGCCAACATTCTTCTTCTCCATCATAGTTTCCTTGCTTGTCTCCTGAGCTCTATGTGCCTTTGCTATCTGTGCTCAATTACTCTCTCTCGCTCGCGGATTTTGGAAATGAGAATGATCTCCTCCTCTGCTATTTATAGGCACTTGGGTTACTTGAACTAGAGACTAGCTGGATATAATTGAATGAATCCAGTTTCTAACTAGATTAGTCAACTAATCTAACTAGGATCCAGTTTCTTTTACAAAGTATAACCAAAAGTTTGGAACAAGCTACGACTCCTTGAAACATCTGCAGCTTTGGACTTGAGAGCTTGGGGGTGGTGCTCAGACTTTGAGTGTTGCTTCGTCTGTCTGAATAGTTTTGGAATAACATTCGTTGATGAAAAGTGATGTGTTTGCAGATGCTCATTCAATACCAATAGCGCATCTAGTAGCCAATTACATCGCCCATACCGTTGTTTTCCATCCAACCTCATAGGTTGCATGGTAGGTTCCTTTGGCAAACCAAGGGCATGTTGCCACATTACATAAGATAGTGCATTGTTTTAGGCTCCCTATTGATGTTCATGACATTGTGCAACTCTTTTCCACGCATACATTGCAATATATCTTTCATAAACACTCCATCAATGATTAATATGTGAATTCCACTAGGACATCACCCAAGGATATCATTCTATGCTTCGCAGTTGCTATGTTGAACCTGTAGTATAAGACCTACATTATATTGAGGTATTTTTACTCTTGGATTGCCACTACAAAGATGTCGTATGTTCACTGGGCTTTGTACAACTTAGTGTGCAAATGAGCAGAGTCAATACTTTTTTAGGTGGTTCTTTTGTACTTGGCCAGGGGATAGTTCATTCCAATCATGAGGAAACTAAGTCTCACCAAAAGCGATTATGCCTCGAGAATCAAGAACTGAGACTAAAAACTTCCTAACTTAACTATTTTGTGCCCACATTGCCTAACGGACACTCTTCGGTCTACAATCTTCAAAAACAAAAAGAAAAATTGCTTCAAAATACATAAATAAGTACATCAAAGATGAAGAACCAACTATATTATGGTTTCACTAACAAGTTACAAGTGAATGGGACTAGTTGACTGATCTAGTTAGAAATTGGATTCATTCAGTTAGATTAGTTAGTCATTTATTTATATAATCACTTGAGATTATATATTTTTGTAAAAGAATCTGTGTATTTTGATTAACCAATCAACAATTATTATTATTATTAAACTTTTGATTTCATGTGTACTTGATGTGACATTTCATGTGACATTTTCACTTGATCTTGGACTTCTACTCATTTAAAAAGGTAATTCATCTCCGGTCCTCTTTGAAGTAAGTGAAGATGAGCTCAATCTTTTCAGTGGATGCTTGGGCATCAACTTCCTCTACTTATATTGGTATAGTTTCGAATTCATTGTTCTCAGTTGACCCTTTCCTCATAAGTGATGATCTCCATGGTTTAGAATGTGTTGATCATCATTCTGTGTTTTCTGTTGAGTCATTTAAGTTATCCAATTTGCAGTGCAATGGAGAGGCAAAGCATGCTCAATCTACATTTTAAAAGAAGGCCTCGTGAAGTAAGTCAAAAAAGATTTAAATTTCTTACTTTAGATAGACAGATTGCATTGGATATTGTGAAGCATTGTTGTGGTTTGAAATGTTTGTACAATTTAGGAATGAAGAATCTAAAGCACCTAGAGAGAAATTCCTCCATTTAGATAGTGAAAGGGAGGATATATACCTTGTTTCTCACACGCAAATGATTGAGGATAACATGTCAGTAACACATCTTGCTTTTGAATATTTCTTTACTCAAGGGATGCAATGTTGTAGGGCTGCATTTAAAATTGCAATGGTTGTGGGAAATTTTAGAATACATAGGGTTCATCAACAGGGGCTTATGAATGGGGATCTTGTTTTGGACCAAAGGATATGTTGGATGTCATGCAATGAATTGGATGATGAACTAGAAGGTTATGCCTAGAACTAGAAGGTTGCACTTGTCAGATAACTTTACTTGTCGAGAGGTATTTCAAATATATAAAGAAGACATGGAAAATAGAAGTGAGAAGTATGTGTTGTACCATCACTTTACTCGATTATGGAAGCAAGAGTTTAACAATGTGTCTATTCCTCATAATTGTTTTAGCTTGCATTGTGAGGTTATGCCTAGAACTAGAAGGTTGCACTTGTCAGATAACTTTACTTGTCGAGAGGTATTTCAAATATATAAAGAAGACATGGAAAATAGAAGTGAGAAGTATGTGTTGTATCATCACTTTACTCAATTATGGAAGCAAGATTTTAACAATGTGTCTATTCCTCATAAAGTTAGAATGGGTGAATGTTTAGGCACTTTGAAAAACATGGCAAAGGGGGCTACAACACCACAAGAAAAAGATAATTTTAAAAACCTTCTAAACAACCATCGTAAGAGTCAAGCTTTAGAGAGGAAGAAAGAAATTCATCATCGAAGTAAAGCACTGAGAAATCCAAAGCGTTATATGTGTTTGCTGATTGATAGTATGGATTAAAAAAAAACATGTTTGCCACATTTTTATCGCATCCCTAAGGACATTGGAGATGAAGTCCTTGTGCAAATGCATTTGGTTCGTGCTTTGGTATACAATGGAACTATAATGTCCAAGGTTTTCTTCACATATCTGAATGTGCATAATAATGCAAACCTTACAGTTACTGTCATTCATCAGGTTTTGCAATCATGGAAGGGTCTTTTGCCACCAACTCTGTATTTGCAACTTGATAATACTGCAAGAGAGAATAAAAATTCTACAATCTTTGGATATTTATGCATGCTTGCTGATAAATAGGTATTTCAGAAGGTTAAGGTAAATTTCCTTCTGGTTGGGCACACTCATGATCACATTGACCAAATGTTCAGTACGTTCTCTAAGAAGTTGGCACGTAACAATGCTTTTACTCCTCTGATTTTATGTGAGCTGATTTCAGAAGGATATGCTCCAAAACCGGAAGTTCAACACCTCACACAGATTTATAACTTTAAGCACTTTTGCTCAATGAGCCTTGATAACAATGCTAAGTTTTTGGCTCCATTGCACAATATTAGTTTCAACCATGTATTCTTGATGAGGAGGGTTGATGACATAACGCTTTTATCTGCAAAGTAGTATTCATCTTCTCCTGGGTGGGAGCCTAAAGAGGGATGTAGATTCTTGTTACAGGTGCCTAATTTGTCTGTGTATGGTGCAAAACAATCACTATATGAAGATAAAAACAATATAGAAAGATGTGGAAATGTGGTTGATCTAAGTAAAAGCTCGATGCATGCACTCATTGAAAAGAAGAGACATATTGAGCGTGCAAAAAAATATGATGGAGATCAAGATGTATCTTGGTGGGATGACTTTTTCAATCATCAAGAAGAGATTATAAAGTATACGATTGTAGGTCATTGGCTAATTGATGTTCCATTCATATGTGATTTTTGTACACAAAGATCAGTGAATGTGGCCCAAGCATGTAATGCAGATGCACTTCAAAGTTTTTACATCCACCAGAAAGAAATATTTATGTAGTCCCAAGGATGACAAAACAGGCAGAAGCAAGATGGTAAGGAAATTTAATAGAGATAAATGTTCGAACACTTATTGCAGTACTTACTGATGGTGATGAGGCTACCAGACCATTTTGGATTGCAAAGGTTTTAGAGGTCACTAAAGATATTGATCATAGAAGAATAGAGGCTTTGATGGTGCATTGGTATTACACTAAAAGTAGTAACGCATTCACAGGTTAATATAACTTAGAAATGGTGTGTGATACTAAATGAACAAGCTCAAAAAAGAAAACGAATATTCGAAGCACATCCACTCTTAAAATGGATGATGTAGATATTTTTGTTTATGATTTTTCCTTGACAAAAACAAGTCACTTGAGGAAAGCAACCATCAATATGATAAAGCAAAAGCTTCCAGATGTATGTGGTACAATGAATCGTAATCTCTCTCTCTCTCTCTCTCTCTCTCTCTCTCTCTCTCTCTCTCTCTCTCTCTCTCTCTCTCTCTCTCTCTCTCTCTCTCTCTCTCTCTCTCTCTCTCTCTCTCTCTCTCTCTCTCTCTCTCTCTCTCTCTCTCTCTCTCTCTCTCTCTCTCTCTCTCTCTCTCTCTCTCTCTCTCTCTCTCTCTCTCTCTCTCTCTCTCTCTCTCTCTCTCTCTCTCTCTCTCTCTCTCTCTCTCTCTCTCTCTCTCTCTCTCTCTCTCTCTCTCTCTCTCTCTCTCTCTCTCTCTCTCTCTCTCTCTCTCTCTCTCTCTCTCTCTCTCTCTCTCTGCTCCCTCTCTCTCTTGTGCTCCCTCTCTCTCTTGCCCCCTCTCTCTCTCTTGCCCCCTTCTCTCCTGCCTCTCTCTCTCTCTCTCTCTCTCTCTCTCTCTCTCTCTCTCTCTCTCTCTCTCTCTCTCTCTCTCTCTCTCTCTCTCTCTCTCTCTCTCTCTCTCTCTCTCTCTCTCTCTCTCTCTCTCTCTCTCTCTCTCTCTCTCTCTCTCTCTCTCTCTCTCTCTCTCTCTCTCTCTCTCTCTCTCTCTCTCTCTCTCTCTCTCTCTCTCTCTCTCTCTCTCTCTCTCTCTCTCTCTCTCTCTCTCTCTCTCTCTCTCTCTCTCTCTCTCTCTCTCTCTCTCTCTCTCTCTCTCTCTCTCTCTCTCTCTCTCTCTCTCTCTCTCTCTCTCTCTCTCTCTCTCTCTCTCTCTCTCTCTCTCTCTCTCTCTCTCTCTCTCTCTCTGCTCTCCTCTCTCTCTTGCCCCCTCTCTCTCTCTTGCCCCTCTCTCTCCTGCCTCTCTCTCTCTCTCTCTCTCTCTCTCTCTCTCTCTCTCTCTCTCTCTCTCTCTCTCTCTCTCTCTCCTCTCTCTCTCTCTCTCTCTCTCTCTCTCTCTCTCTCTCTCTCTCTCTCTCTCTCTCTCTCTCTCTCTCTCTCTCTCTCTCTCTCTCTCTCTCTCTCTCTCTCTCTCTCTCTCTCTCTCTCTCTCTCTCTCTCTCTCCTCTCTCTCTCCTCTCTCTCTCTCTCTCTCTCTCTCTCTCTCTCTCTCTCTCTCTCTCTCTCTCTCTCTCTCTCTCTCTCTCTCTCTCTCCTCTCTCTCTCTCTCTCTCTCTCTCTCTCTCTCTCTCTCTCTCTCTCTCTCTCTCTCTCTCTCTCTCTCTCTCTCTCTCTCTCTCTCTCTCTCTCTCTCTCTCTCTCTCTCTCTCTCTCTCTCTCTCTCTCTCTCTCTCTCTCTCTCTCTCTCTCTCTCTCTCTCTCTCTCTCTCTCTCTCTCTCTCTCTCTCTCTCTCTCTCTCTCTCTCTCTCTCTCTCTCTCTCTCTCTCTCTCTCTCTCTCTCTCTCTCTCTCTCTCTCTCTCTCTCTCTCTCTCTCTCTCTCTCTCTCTCTCTCTCTCTCTCTCTCTCTCCTCTCTCTCTCTCTCTCTCTCTCTCTCTCTCTCTCTCTCTCTCTCTCTCTCTCTCTCTCTCTCTCTCTCTCTCTCTCTCTCTCTCTCTCTCTCTCTCTCTCTCTCTCTCTCTCTCTCTCTCTCTCTCTCTCTCTCTCTCTCTCTCTCTCTCTCTCTCTCTCTCTCTCTCTCTCTCTCTCTCTCTCTCTCTCTCTCTCTCTCTCTCTCTCTCTCTCTCTCTCTCTCTCTCTCTCTCTCTCTCTCTCTCTCTCTCTCTCTCTCTCTCTCTCTCTCTCTCTCTCTCTCTCTCTCTCTCTCTCTCTCTCTCTCTCTCTCTCTCTCTCTCTCTCTCTCTCTCTCTCTCTCTCTCTCTCTCTCTCCTCTCTCTCTCTCTCTCTCTCTCTCTCTCTCTCTCTCTCTCTCTCTCTCTCTCTCTCTCTCTCTCTCTCTCTCTCTCTCTCTCTCTCTCTCTCTCTCTCTCTCTCTCTCTCTCTCTCTCTCTCTCTCTCTCTCTCTCTCTCTCTCTCTCTCTCTCTCTCTCTCTCTCTCTCTCTCTCTCTCTCTCTCTCTCTCTCTCTCTCTCTCTCTCTCTCTCTCTCTCTCTCTCTCTCTCTCTCTCTCTCTCCCTCCCTCCCTCCCTCCCACTCTCTCTCTCTCCCTCCCCCTCTCTCTCTCTCTCTCTCTCTTCATAACAATGAAAATCAGCTTAAGATAAGCTTGAAGTATTAGCATGTGGTCCATGTTATGAGTGTTTTGAGATCTACTAAACTTGTTAAAATATATATCTAAGATACATTATGTCGAATTTAAAGAGAAATAAATTTTGATGAGAGACATCATAGAATCGTAGTAGCAACGTCCTCATTTGGAAACTTATATTAAATTCTTTCTTTTCCAAATATTCCATTCAAAATATTGCGTTAAATAGATCTTTAAAAAATGGCCCTTCTATGTTAGGGAAAACATGAGCATTTATTTTAACAAATTACCCCAAAATTATGAAACTTTCGGATCTTAAGGAATGGTAAAAAGTATATGTTAGTAAATTCATGACACAACATAATAATCAATAAGTTTAAGAAAAATATGATATACTATAGATATGTAAAAGAGAAATGTATATAGGAAACCTCGCCTAGTGTTTAGCACGACCACCACATTATCTCGCCTTGTTCACACATAGTTGGATGTGCACTAAGAATGACATGGTGACAGAGACTTGGTTGTGAATTTTATCACATGGTTGTTGCTTGAAGATGCATCTTTTTACACCAAGATTGCACTTCAAGATACTATATGAGTCTTGCAATGAAAATTCTAAAGTCATAAGGAATAATAGTGATGGTACTTTGATGTTCACATGATCATTATGTTAGCCATATGCATCTGTACCACCGTTTATCCATAACCATGCATACAAGAAATCACCGTTTATCCATAACCATGCATACAAGAAATCATTATATTAGTGTGAACAAGAGAATGTAGGTAACGGAAGGAGGAGATAAAAAGAAAGTACTCGATAAACTTGCAATTGCAGTACTTCCACGAATGCATGTTCTCCTTTCTTCTATGACAAGGGGGTTAATTATACATTCAAAATGACGTTATATGCCTCCTTTGATGTCCTTTCGGACCTTGCATGATGCCTCTTCACCTAGCCTTCAATTGAACTTTAATATGAACTTTTAAATAAATTTCCAACCACAAAGATGTGCTAAATTCTCTGCTAACATTGGCATCCATGGAGGAATTGAACCCACACATTGCATACCAATGCCCTAGGTTTATTACATGCTTATTCCCTATGGAAGATTGATTCACCAACCAAAGTGCATGGTCAAACCATGGTATGGAAGTCAAAGAAACTATACATATGTATTTGGACAAATTATATATATGAAGAGCAGAGTAGAGTGCCTGGGATGGTAGCTAAGGTATACAAGCTACTCCTCACTTACACAATAAGCCACCCATCCTACATGCTCTATATGAAAATGCAAAGTTCATCTCATCATATATATTTTTACATTATGGATGAGATACATAAAATGAAAATATAGTTTCAAATACATGAAGAGCCATTTCCTTGAATACAAGATATGTAATTGAATCCAAAAAAGAGGGAGTCAATGGCCATGTAGTATATCATCCAAATAGCCCTTGCTCTTCATAATGATCCCAAGCATCCATATTCTCCACATCAAGTTTTCAAGCCTTGAACTTCACTTCCACTTGCTTGTCCATACGTCCATTTATTGAAATCTTTCAAGTCCAAACTTCATGATCATAACCTAAAAAACTTTGTAACAGCCATATACTTCCACAAAATATGAATAGCATAGCCACACAAACAAATGAATCAAAATCCTTCCTCCATGAGAACAATGGGATGGCATACAAATAATAAATGAGAGCTAGCAATTTCTTTCATCACGTCATAAAAGATACAACTTCCCAATGCATAATCCCAATCATAATACATCACATCAAAAGAGGCACTCCCCAAAGCCACAATTTCATCATAGGGCTTGGTAGGCACACCAAACTTAAACTTATGGGACACCTTCCAACCATAAGTTAAGCAAATTTCATGAAAAAAGAATGTTGGGTTGCATCGATACAATGGTACAAGATCCAAGGACAAAAGACTTGTTATTTTTGTTCCTACACCTGTTCAATGTTTTGAACAGTTCTCTGAGCACAACAACAATTGGCTTAATTCCTTTTGGGAAACTCTAATTGACTTAGTAAGCTATCAATCATGAGTGATTTCATTAAAAATGATGGACTACATAAAAGGTGAATCCTAAAGTATAGGATAGATTCCCTCATCACTCAACAACCAAATGATTCATGATTTAGAGCTTCCTTACTCCACACGGATGTGTATCACTTTTACAAAAGTAAATGTGAAGAACTTTTTACAAGAGGTTGATCATATGAAGCCTTGCATAAGTCATGTCAATAAATCAAGTATGAGCTAAATAACCAAGTACCTGGACTTGGTTTTAATTGCACCAACAGCTCCCCCTCAAGCCTGACATGCTTGGTCTTCATTCCTCCTTGATTTCCTGCAAACCAATCATCAATTTGAATCTGTTCAACTTTGTTCCATCCAATGACTTTATGAGTATATCTACACATTGTAAATGAGTTGATACATAAGATAGTTGAATATCCTTCCTAAGAAATTTCTCCCTTACATAATGATAGTGCACTTCAATGTGCTTAGTCATTGCATGATATACAGGATTAGCAACCAAATGAAGTGAGCTAGTGTTGTCTCCAAAGATTATTGGAGTGTAAGAGTGTATCTCCAAATCTGCATATAATTTTTTAAGCCACATAGCTTCTTGAGTTGCATTTTCCAAAGCTCTATATTCTTCTTCTGTGGAAGATAAGGCCTTAGTTGGTTGCTTCTTGAATGATCATGATATAAGCTTTGAACCTACAAAGGATAGGTACCCTGAAGTGCTCCTCCTATCATCCTTGGAGCCACTCCAATCTGCATCAGAATACATCTTTATATCTATGTCAGAAGTGAAGGGATAGAACAACCCTTCATTCATTGTACCCTTTAGATACTTAAGCACCCTTTTTGTAGCTGCCATATGAGGCTTCTTTGGTGCATGCATAAACTCACTCAATGTACTTGCTCCATAGGAAATGTCTACTCTTGTTAGAGTAGCATAATTGAGACTTCCCACAAGTTGTTGATAACCTATAACATCATCAAGTAGTTCTCCTTCATGAGAACTCAGTTTATGGTTGAGTTCCATAGGAGTACCTGCAATTTTAGTGTTCTCCATCTTGAACTTTAGCAATATGTCATGTATATACTTCCTTTGAGTAATAAATATACCAAAACCTATGTACACAAGCTTGAAGCCAAGAAAGTAGGTTAATAAACCAAGATCACTGATTTTAAACTCTTCCATTAGTTGATCTTTAACCTGCTTGATGCCATTAGCATCATTCCCTATAATGATGATGTCATCTACATAGACACATAAGTAGATAACTTCTGATTTGTTCTTCTTAACAAACAAAGAAGAATCTGCCTTGCTAGCCACAAAGCCTTGGTCCTGCAAATAGGTAATAAGCCTATGGTTCCAAGCTCTAAGAGCTTGCTTGAGACCATAGAGTGCCTTCCTTAGCTTACATACATAACCTATTTTATCTTCATCTTCAAAACCTGGTGGTTGTGCCATATACACTTCTTCTGATATCCATCCATTTAAGAATGCATTCTTGACATTTAACTAATATAGATTCCAACTTTTAGAAGCAACAACACTTAACAAAACCCTAATTATTGGCATCTTTGCCATAGGTGAAAAAGTTTCTTCATAGTCCACTCCATGAGTTAGGGCAAATCCCTTTGCCACCAACCTTGCCTTGTACCTGTTTATAGAGCCATCTGAGTTCTTTTTGCTTTTGTATATCCACCTAGATCGAACTACCTTCATGTTTGGATTCTGGGGACTAGATCCCAAGTATGATTTTCCTAAAGTGCTTCTACTTCTTCCTGCATGGCCTCTCTCCATACGTTCTTCTTCCTACCCTCTTCAAATGAAGAAGGCTCTTCTAACATAGACACATCTAGGAGGTATATTTTGATTATGAAAGAGGTTCTTATAGGGGTTCAATGTGATCTCTTTTGCTTATTAATAGGATAGTCCATGGGGAAAATATTGTGTTGTTTCTTTTTAATATATGGTTTAATGACCACCTATTGAAGAGAAAAGAGCCACAAAAGAGGAGCCCCAAAATTTTCAAATTAATGGGCATAAAAATTCTTCTTCAAAATCTTAGAAAATTCCCTCGAAGCTATGTAAATGCACTTGAGGAGTCATCTAGATGCAAAAGCCCAAAATCATTGTAATATGCTTCTTGTAAAATAGTAAAAAAATAGAGATTAGTCAATAAAGTGCCGGTCACTTGTGTGAAAGGACCATTTTTAGGGCACATGTATATAAGTCACTTTGTGACTCTTTGTAAGAACTTTTTGCCATTGTGAAGAAGGAGAACTGAAATTTCAAATTTGCTTCTTCCCTGCTAATTTTCATCTTCTCTATGATCTTTTCTGTGTCTGAAGCTTGGAATGTGTGTGTAGGACTGTTATCTATCCCTCCCCATCACTTTTGAGCTACTGTAGTGTGTGTGTGAACCAATACGAGTTGTGGAGCGAGTGTAGGTGTTTCCCATGATTCACTATTTTGGCCATAACTTGAAGAGTGTTTGTCAAATTCGAGTGAAAATACCAGCAATAGATGTGTCTCATCGAGAGCTTCCAAAGGAACCTATATTGGCCATATTTGAAGTTCGAAGCTGAGAGAGACATTCGAATTTGTGCTTACTGTTGTAAGTGGTATTGTGGCAGACATTTCTAGAGATTTAGTGAGTTGGAGAGGTAGTTTAGTCTTTTCACATGCATTGTAGCTTAGCCACTTCACTTTCCATCACGTGTGCACACATCCTCATACACTTGGTTCATGTGGTTCTTCAGATTGATAATTAAACGTGTGTCAATCCACCACTATACGCACTTGTGGGGCAAATGGGATTTAGTCTCTTTGACACAAGTCCCTAAGACCTCGTGACTTAGGTACACACGTTTTTGGTGCCATTGTTGGGGAACAAACTCAACCAAGGTGCCTTCGTGATGGTTATAGCTTTGGAGTGAAGGAATCGTACTTGTAGAGGTGAATTCGCTCAGTGGCAAGTAGTCAGACACTTCAGCACTTGTGACTTCACATCCATGAGGTGTGTGTAATGAGTTTTTAGGTTTAGGGTTAGGAGTGAGGAGGAGAAGGAAGAGTTAGGGTTAGGTTAAAGAGAGGAGTGGAGTAGGAGGAAGTTCAAATCACCAAGAAAAATCCTAAAAATTTGCCAAAAGTAGAGTAGAGTAGGCTTCTGGCATCACAAACAATAAAACCAAAAAAATTTAGTTCATTTGACACAAGCAGTGGAACTGGTATCGTGTGCAGACAGCGACTGGTATCGTCCGTGTGGTATCGCACTGTACAAGCTAAAAAGCTTCTTTGTGAGCTCACATCCTAAGCAAGGCATCCCTGAAGGTAAGCTACAACAAGATTTCAAATTCCAAACCACTTTAGACACATGTTTGCACGTGATTAGAGACATTTCTGGTATCGCGGGGTGCAATAGAGAATTGTTGGAAGGTTTTTCCAAGAGACAGAGGATCAAGAGTGAGGAGGGGTGAGAAATAAATCATCTTGTGCAAAAGATTTTGTGATTTGAGCGATTTTGGCTGAAGTACCGTGGTCAGTTGAGTTTTGGTATCGTGATACCAAAATTCCCTAGTATCACGATACTCACCTATTATCGTATCGTTGCATACCACTTGAGTTATCGCAATACCATTTTGGGTATCGTATCGTCAAGTTGGTATCGCGATCACAGTCAGCCAGTGGTACCGTATCGCGATCCACTTGGTATCATATCGTCCCGGTCACGGTATCGTATCGTCGACCGAGCGGTATCGTATCGTGCACATTACTGGTATCGTATCACGTACCTGGTATCGTATCGTTTGAACTCCATAGTATCGTATCGTGAGAAATTCTCGTATCCTATTGTGCAAATTTTGGTATCGTATCATCACTTGCACTAGTATCATATTGCTAAGAACTTTAGTATCGTATCGTGTAGCGCACAAGTATCGTATCGTGTATGCAAGTGGTATCATATTGGCTGACCCATTTGGTATCGTTTCGTGGGAAATTTTGGTATCGTATTGTGTAGAGCACTAGTATCGTATCATGCAAAAGTGGTATCATATCGCGAGGAATCTGGTATCGTATCATCCATTGTTTTAGTATCGTATCATCACGTGCAGAGGTATCGTATCATTCCATAGTCAGTATCGTATCGTGGTAATTCTTGGTATCATATCGCCTCAAGTATTGGTATCGTATCGTGCTAAGACTGATATCATATCGCCGCTGTGGTATCGCCCAGAACATTTCAAGCATTTTGAGGAAAAAATTAGAGGCAATTGAGGAGCAAATTGTGGGATAGTGGGGAACCAAGATAGCCCAGGAGGGTGGATGAACTTGAGATCAGGACATGTGCTAAGTAGCCGGAGGAGTGTTATTTCATCGATAGGAAGTGTAACTCAAGTAATTCATCACTCTATCTATACTGATACCTCTAGTGACTCAAAGGAAGAGATACCAATGGCTTTAGAAGACATGCAAGGTTCTCTCCCTAGGGGAAACTTCATGTCCATAGTAGAGGGGGAATACCATACTTCTCTGCAATATGTATCTACTAATTTTTAGGAGATCCCCATCTACCTAGATGGTTTAAACAGATCAGTAGCCAGGATGGTGAATTCCATTGATTCAACCATAGTGCCCAGACTTGCAATCAAGTATGAAGGACAAGTGTACCTGGACAAGTTAGGTCACATCTACGTGGTAATAGAACACCCAGATCAAATCAACGAGAGAGGAGGATTAGAAGGACAAGGAAACTCAAGAAGACCGGACCCTTAAGAGTTAATAACCCCACCTAGAGGCAAATCAATAGTTACTCGAGTCTTGAGAGGAGATTTGATACCTCAAGATGATTACCTACTAGAGGTCTACTTGATCCATGGATTAGACTTATTGTTACAAACTGACTCACCCACACATGGACAAGAAGAAAGCCCAATGACTTTCTATGAGTTAAATGATCTTGAAGAGGAGTCTAGAGTCATGTACCTAGACAAAGACCAAAGAAAGTATTGGCCAGTTGATGCAATAGATAGGGCTCAATTGAAGTATATGGGGTTGCCATTATTCCCTCTGCGAGAGCAGGTAACTACCTCCCATAATCCTTTTGGGATGCAGCAAGAGCCAGAGAATACAATGTTAGGACAGACAAGTCAGTGGAGTGTTCCTAATTGAACCCACGTGAAATTAACAATGTTAGGGCTGCAAGCACACAATCAAACTCACCCTGGACTACGCAACCAACATCGGTCACCAGTGAGGCCAAGACCACCTCCAGGAGTGCAGGCTGGAATGCCTCCAATTAGACCAACAATTCCTGTAATGCCTAGACCACCATAACCTATAAGAAGATTAAGAGCAATTCAAGTGGCTAAGTGTATGACGAATCATTATGACGAGATGGGAGAACCTTACGATCACATAGCAGAATTTAAACAAGTTCTACGGGTTGAGCAAGTGGATGATTTCTTTGTGCAGTATGAGTCCTTCGGACTCACTCTCATAGGAATGGATTTGACTTGGTTCCATCCATTGGATCCCAATCGATTTAGAGATATTGAGCAATTCTTTCAGGAATTCATTGGGGAATTCACCAAGAGAGGAATTAAACACAACTCGTCATCCTTAATCCATAGCTTCAAACAAAACCCAAATGAAACTGTGAAAACAGCTGCCCAAAGGTTCAATCGATATGTCGATAGATGTCCAATAACAGAAAGACCCACTTAGCAAAAAATGATATCACTATTCTTAGATGGGCTGACGAACGGACTTTGAGAACGTTAGTTTATGTGAAGAGGCTGTAGACGTTAAGCGAATGTCTTCAAGAGTGTATTGACCTAGAGGAAAACCTAGCGGATGATCTCAAAAGTACACCAAGCCCTACTAAATCAGAAGGCACTAGAAGTACAGTGACATCCAACTCCAGTAATGTGGAGGAGTTAGCAGAACTAGTAGCCAAGAAGTTAGAAGTTCATGGACAACAGAACTACCAGAATCTACCAATGAAAATACCCATGTTGCGAAGATGTAGCTTATGCAGAGGAGACCATCCTACTCACATGTGTGTAAGAGGAGGAACGAGCTTGCTTCAAGCTTATAATAGGCAGCCACATCAAGGAACCGCGCTACATTGCCACATATAACAAAAATACACTGATCATACCACTAAGAATTGTCCATTCAATAGGCAGATACGACCCTCAAATCAACCCCAGTATAGACCGTATGGATACCCATCTAGAGAGCCAAGAAGGGGGATTCCAAGATACAACCCCTATCCAAGACCACAAGGAGCACCTAGGCCATATGAGCAAAGACAATATGCACAACCTCAACCAGTGTTAGGACACCAACCACCATTTCCTCAAAACGTAGTGCCAGTCAAATATGCTCAACCAGAGGAAAACTTGGAGAGAACCATAGTGCCAGCATCACCATTAGCTAGTACAAAATCAATGAACCCAGGTTACGAGTAGACCCAAGGAGAATACTATCCCTATGACACCAATATGATGGAGTACAAGCAAGTTTATGACCCACAATACTATGGTTATGAGCGATATGACAACACCTACGGGGAGGAGTTTGCAACACTAATGTACACTGCACCCAAAGCAACAACACCCATCAGACCACCTATGCCAAAAGGACCATACTATAGATGTGGAGGATATCATTTTATAATAGAATGCACTCGGCCATACAACCCACCACCTCCTAGGATGTGGGAAGGGTATTGCAACAATTGTGGAAAGGAACATCTCTTTAGAGACTGCCCAAAGAATCCCAATAAGACTCATGACACTGCACCTATTAATGTAATAGAAGTAATTGAATCATCAAGAAGTGACAAGGAATACACAGTACCATTAAAGGCCATTACACGAGCACAAGCGAGGGGACATGAAAGGAAATGAGTAGACTTGGAACAAGAAAAGATTAAAACCCTAGAACCCATAATACAAGTAGTGGAAGATTCGGAGGACCCATGTGAGAATAGCCAAACAACGAAAAGCCAAAAGTGGAAGGATAGAAGGGAAAAACTCAAGGGAAAATGGATGAAAAATAAAAATAAGGAAGACATGGACACAAGAGGCAATAAGAAACCTAAAGAACCAGAAATTTGGGAAGAAATTCCCATTACACCTCAAACACTAGAACCGGACAAGTTAGGATCAATTCTAGCATACCCAAGACTAGACAATTTAGACATGTGGTTGAAAGCTCACCAAGCTAGAATTGTGAATGGACCAAACATAGAGTAGCATGAGAAATCTTACCCACAAGGGGAGCTAGAAAAAGAGAGACTTGCTATATGTAGAAAAGTCATAGAGGTAGCTCACGCCACTCTAGAGAAGACTATCCCAGTCCTCCCTGAGATGAGAATATCCGAGAATCAATACAATGATTGTCTTAAAAGCAAGAAGCAGAACCCAAAAGAGAGGGATGACAAGGAAGAACTACTCAACATCCAAGACAAACCCATGTCCTTAGTCCCTAATTTAGAGGTTGATTGGCCAAAAGAGTTGTGGACTAGAATTCGAGAAGATCTATGGAAAAAGAATGGAGTTGCAAAACCGCCTTTTGAGGAATTAGATGTGGAAGACTATGAACCAATGCCAAACATGGAGGAAATATATGAAGAAGTTTCTAGGTTAGACCGAAATAGGGAGGAAGCACAGAGCATTTCCACCCTACCAAACTACATGGGAGAATATGAGAAGGAATCCATAATCTTCCGTGCTCCCACAGTATTTTGAGAAAAAGAAAAGGAGCCTTCAAACAAGACCTCACACAATCGAGCAGAACTCAAAAAGACCAAATGTTGGCAGTAGTCAGGGCATTTCAAGACAAGGAAGCCAACGAAGAGAATCAGAGCAAAGATAAGGGCCAAGTAGGCAAAGCAGTCAACGGAGATCCGGCAAATAGGCCTATCATTTTTCATGAAGTTGAAGCTCAAGGAAAAAGCACAGGAGCACATCAAAGAGGTGGACACACAAGAAGAAGGAGCAAGTAGGGAGCTCCAGGAAGTGTATGTCAAATTTTTAGAAGAAATCCCTACAAAAATAGTGATTTTCATCACTAAAAGCCATTGTAAATACCATTTCATATTTTTGTAGATCCATTTTGTGCAAGCCAAGGAGTCCTAAAGCTTGAGGAGCATTGGAAGTACCTACCTATCAATTTTCATATTTTTTAGACTCTGTTTGAGCCTTCAAATAGGCCCTAGAACTTAATTTTTAACTAGGCGGGACACTAGGTCTGGACAAGGCCAAAGCTAGTCAAAAACTATAAAAAGAGCTAGAGAGCTCATTTTTTAGGTTAGCTTGTTGTAGATTTGAACTTGTATGAGAACTCTTTTGCAATAGAAGCTACTCCATTGTCTCTCTCTTTGTTCTTACCTTGTCTGCGCAGGTGTATGTATGTGTGTGCATGTTAGTGTGCTTCTCACTCACACACTTGTGCCATCACTTGTTCAAGGTCTTCATACCATCCTCATGTCTTCCCGGATTGATATTAAAGGAGGTGCTACTCATCACTGAGCTACACCAAATTTTGGCACCGTTGCCGGGGATCTAGCTTCGAGGACGAGTGTGTGATGGTAAGACATAGAGTGGAGATGTTGGAGTTATAGGTATTTTCTTCACTTTTTATCTATTTTCTCTTGTTTTCTTCACCCTCTTCATCACCATCTTCATCATCACCATCTCCCACCTCCATCTCCATCATCGTGACTTTTTCATTTTTTTGGTCATATCACCCTTCCCATACCATTTCCCCTCATTTCACTTGTGAGAGAGAGCGAGAGAGAGCATTTGCATGCTTGTGCTTTTGTGTGTTTTTTGAGATTTTCTATAGGAATCAGCATCCCCAGCAGCTGCACCAGCTTCAGCATGTACAATTTTTTTACTATGCAAGTCTCGAGGCGTTGACCCCTGTCAATCGCAACCAACAAAAAAATTGATCAATTTGATAAACTAAGTGCATAAACATGATGTGTAGGCCTAGAGGAGCCCAAAAGTGTGTTTAAAATTTTAATATGCCTCTGTTTTTTGTCAATCGCGATTGACACATCAATCGCGATCGACAAACAACAACCGACACTTGCAGACTGATCTGTCAATCACGACCAACACGTCGATCACAACTGACAGAGTCAACGATTGTTTGATCATGATTGACAGAGCCTTCGCGTGCCATGTGTCAATCGCGATCGACCCATCAATCGCAATCGACAGCCTCGACAGACCTGTCAATCGCGACTAACCTAGTCAACAATTGTTTGACCACGACTGACTCAAATTTCGAGCTAGGTGTCAATCATGATTGACCCATCAATCGCGATCGATAGCCATGACAAACCTATGAATCGCAACCAACACATCGATGGTAACTGACACATCAATCACGATTGACAGACCACTCGATCGCGATTGACGGGCAAATTCGGCATTTTTCAGGGCAAGAGATATTTGGTCTATTTTTTGGATAATATTTGGGAAACATTAAGGGTTATCAGAGCATTGTGAGGCCGCTACGCAAGTAATCAGAGAAATTTTGTTTGCTTGTTAGCCTGTTTTAGCCCCAAAACCCTGAACTGGCATAACTTTCTCATACAAAATCCGTTTGCTGTGATTTTGGGTTTGTTGGAAAGATCATGGGGAGTACTACCAAAACTTCCACTCGTTACGATAAAATTAATATGGGGATAATTAGATATAGTATTTTGAAGTTGACCATACCCTAGGGGAAGAAAATTGAGGGGTCTTTAGAATTGTTTTCCATAAAGACCAAAGGACAATTTGATCTCTGAATTGCATGAATGAACATGGTTTGTTGTGTCAATTGAATTTAAATCTTGAGCTAACTTTGGGACTGTTACAGGTCCATTGAGAGCATCGAAGGGCATTCTAAGCAAGAGTAAGTGCAAGCGTGGGAACACTCTTCCTAGGCACACAAGGGTGAGAAGCTACATGAGACGAGAATACAAGCTACTGGAGGAATTTATGCAACGAAGAGAAGACAAAAAGCATATTATGATGCGCACATCAAAGATAAAGGACTAAAAGAAGGAGATTTAGTTCTAGTATATACTTTGAAACAACATGTCAAGAGGCTATAGAAATGCGGATATGGACCTCTAATAATCAATAGGATTTCAACGAGTGGAGTTGTTAACCTAGCTACTCTGGATGGAGATGTTCTTCCTAATTACATAAGTGGTTGTCGAGTAAAATGTTACATGGATCCTTTGATGGATCAAATGTTGGCACGACTTGTAGGTGCACAAAATAAAAAAAAAAGAGGAAGAGAGGATTAGAGAGGAGGCAAGGGAAGAAGCCCTAAAGCGTATCAAGAAACAGAAAGAGTAGATAAGGCAATAGGATGAATGGTATTTACAAGGAGAAGAGCCTATTCCCATGGACAATTATCAATTTCACAAGGCCAACACGAACAACCTCAGCATATCCCAACCATATTTAAATATAGGGATTGGAACGACAGAGTACCAGCTAATAGATGCCTTGATAGACTCGGGAGTAGCACTCAGTTGCATATGAAGGATGGTCATCACACATCTTCAAATGACCATAACACCAACTAAAGCTCACATGATAGACATTGGGGGCCAAGTCATAGAATGTATTGGAGAAGCTTCAGTATCCCTCCACCTAGGAAATTCAACTATGGAACAACAAGCCTTGGTGTGTAAAGACGAGGATCTAATAGAGAACCTGATCCTAGGGCAAGATTGGATTATTGAAAATGAAGTGAGCATTCACCTAGCTCAAGGGTATATCTCAGCCAAAATAGGGCACACGGAAATCTTTAGCCTATTAGAAGAAAGACCCTCTCACATGCATGACATCATCAAATGTGAGAAAGATACCCTAGAAGAGGAATTAGCAAACGACTCAATCAAAAGTGTACCAGAGGAATGTCCTAAGAAAGCAGTGAGTACCAATACCAATGCATCCGTTGTTGAGGTGGATTTATCCCACATGAATGGTGAATCCAAAAGAAATGGTGGAGAAAATGCTCCTAAAGTCACCTACTACAAGGAAAGATCATCCACGTGGAAGTCCACTATCTGATTATTGCAATCAGGAACTGCCAATCTACACTGGGTTCACAAGGATCGAATGAGGGAAATAGAGAAGTCTACACCAACACAAGTCATTCATCTTACGGAGGCAAGGAGAAACAATGATTTCTCTTCATTACAATCGGCACCAAAGGGACCTTTGAGAGTATGGCTTCCAAAGTCACTAGTAGAAGCTCAGAGAACACGGCAACACATATGGATTCCGAAGAAGGTCATATAGATTGCAAATCAAGACATTGACAAGCAAGAAAAAATATTACACCGACAAAGCAGAACCATGACATCAAACAAGACTCGTCCAAGGTACTAGAGGAACAGAACATCAACCAATCAAAATTACGGAAAGAAAGAAGGACCTTGAATACAACAAAACCAAGAGAAGAGAAAGCCTCACACATCAACTACAAAATGGATATGGAGACCTAAGAGACAGCCAGGACAAGAACAACAGATTCAACAGGATTCTGATTGCACTCATGATGAGATGAATGCACCTAAAGTATGCATGCCAGGGCCACACTACACGGCCATGCATTCGGCACACGATGTGTTAATCAAAACTAGTGGTGCACATTTCCCACTTGGGAATAGATCATAGATTCTACCTCCATAGGAATGGACTTACTATGTAAATATATAAATGCTTTGGCTACACTAACTCTTGTTTTCTTTCAGGAATAAAAATGAAAAGATATGTGGTAAGAGATCCTACTTAACAGAGTGACGCAATGAATGACATGTCACAAGACACACATCACTAAGAGCATGCCTTCTATAAAAAGCTGATGTTCTCCTTATTACAAGTGCAGATGGCTTTTGAGGACTCTGAAGCAACTATTTAGGAGGAGATGCTAGAATTTCCCCTATAGAGCGTGAGAAAAGCAAAAGGTCACTAGTTTCGAGAGGAATTAACCTATTGGGGACTACTTGTTCTTGGTTACAATTAAAATTATGGACACTGACCATCAGTTTCCAGTAATGTCCCAAGATTTCAAAGTAGTGCATGAACTTCCATCGATTGTGGACATTATGAAGAAAGCTGGCATCCAAAAGTACTTTGAACTCCTAATCTACAAACCGGATTTCCAGCATTGCACACAAGTAATGAACACCTTACAACCGGCTTTGCATGATCCCTTAGTACCTGAAACAAGAGTCCTAGATGCAACGGGCGAAGTGGGTCATCATTCAATTCACCCATGACCTAATTAAAGAAGCTTTTGGATGGGAAAAGGACAGGAATACAATTTTGAAAGAGGAAAGTTGGGGAGCTAAGACAAGAACGTTCACCGATATCAATCGTATTGACATAGAGGAGGAAGTTAGGCTCATTCACCAGCATTTTTGCTTTCCAAACATACACAAATATACTTCTCCATAGAAGATCATTGTGCAAATGTTGTCCCATGCTATCAAAAAAATAGGGAATCAAGTTAACATGACTCCATACATTCAAGAACGACTTTTCGAGGCAAAGAAATAGTGGAAACATAAGAAGTTCCTCAATGGAAGCATTGCCTTAACAATACTGATCTATCATGCTTTGGACATTAGAGAACACTTGAAAGAGATGCCGTCATCTGAAGCTATGGCTAAATATGCAAAGATTGCCACGGTTTAGAGGAAGAAGAAAGGAGTCAAGATCATAGAGGAAGCTGAGATGAGCTCCAACCCAAGAATGAGAGGTACCAAATGATTACGAGAAATGATGCAAGCAGAAGTAGAAGCTCCAGCTACAAAGAAGGCACATGTACTTCCAAGGACCAGGCTTGAAGAAAATCCACCCATTATAGAGGAAGAATTAACAAAAGAAATGGAAGCTACTCACCAGTATATGGAAGGACAGGTAAACCTATCGGTGCAAGGGCATCACTACCAACAAGCCCATCAAGACTCTGAACAAAGAAAAAGGTTGTCCAAGGTTCATAGATATAGAGAATTGGGATTAATGAATTCTAGTTCATCATCGGACACACTAGAAGAACAAGACACATCTATGTTGAATGTGGATATTAGAAGTGATTCAAAGGATGATGGTCAATGGGAGGAACTGAATCAAGTACAAGATGACTTTGGGGTGGAAGGCACAACGATCGATCAAGTGCCTGATACCACTATCAAGAGCATGACAAGGCCGGAGACATCTCAAGATGGCTTTCATATTATCAAATTGAATGAAGCATCTAACATCCAAATCAAAGAGACTCGTCTAGCGAGGGAGGTCCTGGTAAAGAATCCCAAGGAAGAAAAGGTAGAAGACATAGGGAAAGAGTCCGAACCCTTCACACCAATCAGGGTAGTAGCAAAACCCTCTCCGATGGATGTCATGTTTCAAGGGAGTGCTACCAAATTGACCCATAATGAAAAGGAAAGAAGAGACCAAGAAGTACAACTACAAATAAGGCAACCGCACAATGAGACAATACATGTAGAGCAAGTAAGAGACGTTCAAACCAGGAAAGCACCAAGCATTCCAAGAACGTGGTGTAGCTCAGCTCAACCTAGTAGTACAACAAATGATACAAACTGCTATGGATACTCAATAGTTAATGCTTGAAGCTGATGCTAACTACGACAAGGCAATGCGGGAGAAGAATCAATTCCAAGGAATAGGTGAGAAATTATCTACCAAATTAATTCAAGCACAAAGGATAATATTAGAGAAAGAGTCAGAAACCAATGAGGCCAAGAATCAATGTGCCACACTAGAAACGAAAAACCAGAAGCTGCAAGAACAACTAAAAGAACTACAAAGCAAATATGAGGCTAGCGAAGCAAAAAAGGCACGAATGAATATTAGAAGTAAGATCCTTGAATCTCAAATCAAGGTGTATTTATGCAACCAACCAATAGAAGCTCTTGAAGTGATAGAGAACAACACAAAATCATTGGAGGAACACATAGCAGAGTATGAAGATCAGCTGAAAAAAGAGCAAGCCATCATAGCGGATTGGGAAACCAAGATACATGAACGACACCGCTGAGCTTAGAAAGAAATGAAAGATGGCAGAAAATCAGTACTTTGTACAATGCAATGAAGATGTGAATCAACTCGTTGCCATAGGAGAGGAGCTCCTCAAGTACAAGGAAACGATTACGCGAGCCACCGAAGAAATCAAAGAAAAAGATGAAACAATAAAGAAATTGAAAGATCAATTAACACAAAAAGTAAATGTGGGGACACCTGTAGTTCCACGCTCCACAACGACTACTGAGGAGACTGAGGTATGTCCTCTTTCTCCCCCCATGCATCATTCACTGATAAGGGAGGAAACAGGGACCAACATTGAGAGACATACTCGGCCTGTTGCAGAACTAAGCCAAAACGAGTGGGCACTATTGGTGTCCCAACTTACTAAAGATTTTGAAGAACAAGTAATTTGAGTAATGAGAGAAGCAAAGATTGAAAGCAGGAATTTAGAAAATATTATCAAACCTTTCAATGTACCGTATGGATTACTTAAAGAACAAACACGCCAATACATAAAGAAAACAACCAATAAAGAACCAGATAGCAACCTACAGTTCAACATGCAAACATTTACCTATACTCAAGAGGAATTTGACAACGTAGATCCTATCTGGAGACGGAAGTTTTTGGAAAAGAATCCTACGTTACAGGTACACTAGGAATCGGCACCTTACGTACTTCAAGTCAATCCCTCTTTTTGCCCAGTACCCAGAAGACGTTCTTGGACACAATTTTGGGAAGCACAATGCCAGGGAAGCATGAATAATCAATGGCTAAACTATCCTTTATTACCGATTCCACCCCATAACTATTTACCAACCAAAGAGTACATGGTAAAAACAATAGAATTTTGGATTGCCAGATATGCCACCGTACCAGATTTAGCAATCAAAATGACTAACAAAATTTTGAGTATGTTACTTGCTATAATAAAGGTGTTTCAGCATGCACAGTATACATTTTTGAACTTCACCAGCATTAACCAAGGATCAAATGCCCTTGTTTTCGACTTATCGACTATACCTAGTCGCTTAACCCTCATGGCCATATACTCAAGACTCATGTTTTTACCAAGTACATATATGCAGACGTTTGACAAGGCATTTTTTACAAGGTTTTTTGAAATGGATTCATAGATTTTTGCGAAAATATCTTCGAACCTCAATGCAAGACTAGTGGCCTACAAATTAAGTTTCTTTGCAGATCATAGATAGGCACCAAATGACGAGGTAAAGTCAACTCAATGGAAGGAATTGATGATATGTCAAGCCAATTTTCCGAACCATCAAGAGCAGAAAGTCATACAAACATACTCACCTCGCCACAAAAATGTTGGAGTTAGACGTCTGCGGAAGCACGCGAACAGCACAAGGAAGAAGAAGAAGCTTGGAGCACAACACACACGACTGAATGTATTACTAGAGAATGTACAAAGATAAGTAGCCCATTAGGGCAATAGGCGTATATACAAGCCGGGGGAAAAAAACCTCCTAAAGAGGGAAAAAAGTGCCCCGGCAGTCCTAGAGTGTTCACACACATCACTACCTAAATATATCAACAAATCCCCCCTGGGAGTGATGCGGTGAACAAGGAGCTGGCACTCATGTATAAGGAAGTGCCAAGCTATGTGGAAATCACTCCACAAAAGGAAGTAAGCCCAAAGCTTTGCGGAAAGCTTCAAACTTCTCCCTAGGCAGAGCCTTCGTGAAAAGGTCTGCAATGTTCTCCTGCGTGGGCACATATGCCAAGCTGATCTCCCCAGCAGAGAACCTCTCCCTGACATAGTGATAATGCACCTCAATGTGCTTAGTGCGAGCATGGAACACAGGGTTCCTCGCAACTGCCAATGCGCTCTGACTGTCAGTGAAGATGGTGGTGGCAGAAGACTGGCCAACACCCAAATCAGCCATAAGGCGTCTGAGCCACACACACTCAACAGTCGCTGTGAAAGCTGCCCTATACTCAGCCTCACAACTGGAAGTGGCCACAGTAGGCTGCTTCTTGCTCAACCAAGATATACATGAGCTACCAAGCATGAAGCAAAAACCACTGGTGGACACACGAGTGTCATAGCAACCAGCCCAATCTGAGTCAGAAAAAGCATGCAAATCTGGCGGTAGTGATCCCCCCTTGGGATAAAACAACCCAAGTAGCCGAGTACCACTCAAGTAGCGAAAGATGCGCTTAACCGCTTTCCAATGCGTGACTCCTGGGCAATGCATGAACCTGCTCATCTGTGAGACAGCAAACTGAATATCTGGCCGAGTAATGCATAAGTAAATCAAGCATCCAACAGCCTGCTGATAGAGAACAGCATCAAATGCATCTCCAGCATCATGAAGACTCAATCGTAAACCTGTCTCCATAGGAGTGGCAATAGGCTTACAGTCTTCAAGGCCAAAACGCTGCAATAATGTGTCAATATATTTCGTTTGACACAAAGCCATTCCACCATCAACGTGCATAAACTGAATGCCCAAATAGTGATGCAAATGCCCCAAATCAGACATCTCAAATGAGGCATGCAAATCAGCCTTAAAATCAGCAATATGCTTCTCATGAGGACCAGTGAGCAGCATGTCGTCTACATAGACAACAATGATCAGAAGCACATCATTAGCACGCTTAACATAAAAGGTGCTTTCAGTTGGACTGTTCTCAAAACCATGTGCAATTAGATAGGCATGTATTTTCTCATACCAAGCACGTGGTCCTTGCTTTAAACCATATAACGCCTTCTTTAACCTGCACACCTGGTTTTCATGCCCTTTCTGCACAAAGCCACGGGGCTGAAAAACATACACTTCTTCATGCAAGTCACCATTCAGAAATGCTGTTTTAATGTCCAACTGATGTACATTCCAACCATGATGGGCTGCAAGTGCACAAATGCTCCGAACAGTAGTCATACGGCATGTAGGTGCAAAGGTCTCATCAAAATCAATGCCTCTTTCCTGCGCATAACCCTTTGCAACAAGCCTAGCCTTATACCTGTCAACTGTACCATCAGGTTTACGCTTCAGCTTGTATACCCACTTAGTGCCAATGGCCTTCTTGCCAGGAGGCAAGTCACATAAAGACCATGTACCATTCTTCATTATAGCATCATATTCAGATTGCATAGCAGCCATCCAATTTTCTGAATTTTGTGCTTCATCAAAAGAAACAGGCTCATTCTCATCACAGAGACTAGATGCAGCCATAGCATAGCAATCTGATGCAAAGGAGGTACTATGAGAGCCTGAACGAGTACGATATGACAAAGGTGCATCTAATTTGCTGTCACGCAAAGTCTGCACCAGCCATTTTGGCATAGTTTTTGCCTGTTCAATATCAGCTCTCTCATCAACAAGTGCATCATGTAAATCTGCATCAGAAATGGAATGATCTGCATCATCATATGAAACCTGCAAAGGCTGAGAAGTTGCCTCATTAGGACCAGCGTTAGCCTGTCCACCTGTAAAAAGAGGCATCAAAGTATCATACATGTCTTTGGAGCTAACAGATGTCTCCTTAGTACATGAAAGCAATGGCTGAATAGCATCTTCCACAAAGACAACATCACGGCTAACCAGAATGCGTTTAGTCTGTGGATGATACAGACGATAGCCTTTACTTTCAGAACTGTACCCAACAAAAATACATTTTACTGCCTTATCATCCAATTTTCTGCGATGTTGTTCAGGCACTAATGCATATGCCAAACAACCAAAAACACGCAGATGAGCAACAGATGGCTTGCGGTCATGCCAAGCCTCATATGGAGTGATAGACTGCAATGCTTTAGTGGGACACCTGTTCAGTACATATGTTGCACACATGACAGCCTCAAGCCAGAAACTATGTGGTAAAGCCTGACTTTTGACCATGCACCTCGCCATCTCCATGAGTGACCTGTTCTTTCGTTCAGCAACTCCATTCTGTTGAGGTGTATACGGCACTGTACACTGGTGTTTTATCCCACGTTCAGCCAGAAATGCATTAAAATCTGAAGACATATATTCCCCCCCTCGATCAGAACGGAGGGTGCCCATTTTACATGCTGACAGATTTTCAGCCAAAACCAAAAACTGTTTGAAGCACATGAACACTTCGGACTTTGCTTTGAGTGGATATACCCATGCATGCCTGGAAAAATCATCAATGAAAGTCACGAAGTAAAGGTAATTTCCAAAAGAGGGTGTCTGCATAGGACCACAGACATCACTATGTACAAGCTGCAATTTCTGCATAGCCCGAACTGAACCATCTTTTGGAAAGGAAGAACGCTGCATTTTGCCCAAAATACAGCCTTCACAAACATGTTTTCCAGGTGCCTCAAGTTTGGGCAAAGAGGACACCATTTCAGATTTCTGCAGGCGTAACAAACTAGCAAAATTCAGATGACCAAAGCGTGCATGCCAAAGCTTTGCATCTGACATAGCCTGAGAATCATGAACTGCACATGCCGAATCATTCACAGATCTTTCATAGTCTATGAGCTTATACAGCCCACGACATAAAATGCCAGAAGCAATAATCACATCGCCATTTGAGAGATCATGGACTGTACACCTGTCATCAACAAATTTCACAACCAAGCCAATCTTGGCTAATGCAGAAACTGATAACAGATTCTTTTTGATCCCTGGCACAAATAAAGCATCTGACAAAGTGAAAGAACTACCATCAGCAGTAGTCAGAATGATCTTACCAACTCCCATAACAGGATAAGAGGAGTTATTGGCGCATGTGACAGTATTCCCTGTAGGGGCAGGCTCGAGTGAAGAGAAGAAACTGCGCTGCGAGGTAATATGTTTGGTCGCCCCACTGTCAAAGTACCAAACATCTGAGTCTACTGCAGACATGCACTGATCATGAGAAGATGGGTCAAAACTGCAGACAATAGTAAACGCCCATTCTTCTTCCTGCACAAGATTTGCAGACTCTGTTTTTGGTGTAGAGGCCTCTGCAACAACCATTCCAGCCTCTTTCTTCTTTGCCTCTTTAGCAGCCAGTTTTGGACAGTTCTTTATAATATGATCATTTCCTTTACAGTACTTGCAGAACAATTTCTGCTTTTCTGATTTCTTCTCATCTTTATCGTGATTCTTCGATTGTGCAGCATTTGCAGATTTCTGCTTACTAGTAGAAGAGCTCCATTTTCCTTTGCCCTTCTGACTAGCCAGGAAAGCTTGATCTGCAACACGCATAATGGACCTGTTCTGCCTGGACTGATCTTCCTGCAACAGAACAGAGACTAATTCCTCAAATGACAAGGCATTCGGATTGCCTTTCATCATCAACCGAAGAGTAGAGGCAAAACTCTGATATGAATCAGGAAGACCATTCAGAACGGTCTGCACAAGTGAGCTATCTGGTATAACTTCATCAGCAGAAATCAATTGTTCCTTCAGGTCTTTGATCTTTGTAAGAAAACTGTCCATAGAATCACCTTCATTCATGTGCTCACTCTCCAACTGTTTTCGGAGGTAAGCAACACGAGCCTCATTCCTAGCCTGGTACAAAGTGGTAAGCGTATCCCAAGCATCCTTTGCTGTTCTGCAAGAGCGAATGTGAGGAATAATGGCACGTTTGACAGACAAAGCTATCAATGCATGTGCCTGGGCATCTCTGCCATCCCAACGAATCTGCTCTGCAGTAGGTGCAACAGAAACAGCAGCACGAACAGGAATCTGCGGAATATCATCTTCGACACCATCTTCATCAGCTCCAACACCTGTATTTGCAGTACCTGTCGTTACAGGTGTAACAGGACGTCTTTCAACACCCTGCACAATATTCCACAATCCTTTTGCAACCAGTAAATGTCGCATCATATAAGCCCATAATGGGTAGTTGGTACCATCCAACTTATCCTCAACAGCCAACATACGGAATACATCACTACTTTCAGCCATGGCCGGTGACTAAAATACCTTGATGCACAAGATTGACTGTATCTCAAAAAGTTGAACAGAACTGCCCAGACGAGTTCTGCTAGACCTGTAGCAGACTTCGAGACGCTTAAACTGGCGAACAGAAACTGGTATATACCTTTGGCACAAAAGGACGAAATAGCCTGCACAAGCGCTACGATAGTGCGTTCGGAGGCCGAAACGAGCTCAGATCGCGATTTTGGCACCACAGAGTGAAGCAGTTTTGATCTCGGAAACACCCTGAGTATGCTCACCAAATTTCGTGCGAATCTGAGACTGCAAATGGAGGAGTGTCGACGGCGCCCTAGAAGAAGCGACGACCTGCTCTGATACCAATTGTTGGAGTTAGACGTCTACGGAAGCACGCGAACAGCACAAGGAAGAAGAAGAAGCTTGGAGCACAACACACACGACTGAATGTATTACTAGAGAATGTACAAAGATAAGTAGCCCATTAGGGCAATAGGCGTATATACAAGCCGGGGGAAAAAAACCTCCTAAAGAGGGAAAAAAGTGCCCCGGCAGTCCTAGAGTGTTCACACACATCACTACCTAAATATATCAACAAAAAAGCCTATCGGGGACGACAGAGTTCAGGAGGAGGGATGTGTGGAAGAGGAATCGAGCAAAAAGAGAAGAAGGAGGAGATCAAAAAATAAGATAGCTTAGTGAAGAACAAAGCTCATAAAGAAAAAAACAACCCTCTACCCAAAGCCCCGCAGGGGCATGCATCAGGCGACAACACCAAAGAACCAGGTCATGAGGATTGGAAATAAAGTTAACAATCATGACTTTTCATGGGAGGTTGCACACAGCTTCCTCATCCACCAGTGTGTGCGATGGAAATCAATGAACAGAGAAGGGAGATAATACATAAAGGATCCTTCATCAAATAAGGTAACCAATTGTCTGAAGGTCTTAACTATCTCCTCGTCTACAAGGTGCCTACGGTGGAAAGAAGTAAACATGCTCTAGAAAATACAACAGGGTCAGATGTGTGAAGACAAAGACATATCAGACGACCAAAATTTAGAAAGGGTTAGAGGCTGAGAAGTTGAAGAGAGTGACTAAGAATATCACATTCTTAGCCACTGATGGTGTGCGTGGCAGCCCGACTTAATACAACAACCCAGACTTGTGATATAAGGAATACCAAGGGGCTTATAGAAGCAAAGGACTAATTTTAGATGAAGTAACAAATTCTCTGAAAATCCTTATTGCTTTCTTTGACTACTGGGTGCGTGTATTCAAGAGCCACAAACAAGTTGCAGACAAGAAGCAAAGCATGTCAAGGGACAACAGAGACAGAGGGGGAGAGTGTTGCAGAGAAAAGAGGCACAAAAGAGGAGCCCCAAAATTTTCAAATTAATGGGCATAAAAATTCTTCTTCAAAATCTTAGAAAATTCCCTCGAAGCTATGTAAATGCACTAGAGGAGTCCTCTAGATGCAAAAGCCCCAAATCATTGTAATATACTTCTTGTAAAATAGTAGAAAATTAGAGATTAGTCAATAAAGTGCCTGTCACTTGTGTGAAAGGACCATTTTTAGGGCACATGTATATAAATCACTTTCTGACTCTTTGTAAGAACTTTTTGCCATTGTGAAGAAGGAGAACTGAAATTTTGAATTTGCTTTTTCCCTGCTGATTTTCGTTTTCTCTATGAGTGTGTATGTGTGTGAAGCTTGGAATGTATGTGTAGGACTGTTGTCTATCCCTCCCCATCACTTTTGAGCTACTGTAGTGTGTGTGTGAACCAATACGAGTTGTCGAGCGAGTATCAGTGTTTCCTGCCATTCATTGTTTTGGGCACAACTTGAAGAGCGTTTGTAAGATTCGAGTGAAAATACCACCAGTAGATGCGTCTCGTCGAGAGCTTCAAAAGGAACTTGCTATTGGCCATATTCGGAGTTCAAAGAAACATTCGAATTTGTGCTTACTGCCATAAGTGGCATCACGGCAGACATTTCCAGAGATTTAGTGAGTTGGAGAGGTAGTTTAGTCTTTTCACATGCATTGTAGCTTAGCCACTTCACTTTCCATCACGTGTGCACACATCCTCATACACTTGGTTCATGTAGTTCTTTGGATTGATAATTAAACGTGTGTCAATCCACCACTATACACACTTGTGGGGCAAATGAGATTTAGTCTCTTTGACACAAATCCCTAAGACCTCGTGACTTAGGTACGCACCACCTAACCCTCAAAATATGTATGGCTTGAATGTCATACCTATTTTATTTGTATAAATGACTTCAAGGTTGAAAATAACGATTAATATGTGAGATTCCGATTTCATGGCCATTTAGTTTTGTACTTGTCATTCTCTAGCTCTCTTAAAATGCTAAATCATTTGCATTAGTGCTTTGTTTCTCATGTGTTTTTTGCTCAGCCTTTCTATCCTTTGCATTTTTAATCTCTCTATCATATCTAGGTTCAAGGGCTCTAAGTACCTTTTTCACTCGATAACTTCTCATGTAATCATTATAAGAAAAACACGAATTATTGATGGATGCAATTTGAGCGAAAATGACACGTGTAGGTATTTATGTCGACAAAGAAATTATTGATGTGAATAAATAACTTGAGTAGAAAACATATATTCCATCCATATAGATATCGGTATAAGAGTCGTGCATAGCATTTTTTTTCTACTTCTTGACAGATATAGTGATTGCTATACTTTTTTTCTTCAAATCAGCTTGCATATTATCTTAATAAAAATGCATTTGGTTGTTGGAATACTAAATGATATACCGATTAGAAAAAGAAAATCACAATCACTATACGGACTAGTAGAGTCACTGATATACTAATGAAAATAGTTATATAAAGAAAACTTGCACACTCTGTGCATGGCATTTTGCAGCCTTTGAAATTCACGTGTGGAGTGTGTCAAAGTAACAGAGGTATGTATTTCAACCTCTATACTCGTTTTTGTGCACTCTCCTTTCATTTTTCTTACTTCCTCTCACTCTTTCAATCACGTTCTCTTAATTTACAACTTTAATTAACCATTTGTGTTTGTTTTGGAGTGAATCAAGAGATTTGGGAGCTTCAAGAGTAGTGATATATGCATGTCACATCAACATTGAGCTTCATAAACTTTTAACTATGGAGACATAGTTAAAATATCTACATAAGAGCTTCAAGTAAGTGATTTTTTTTAATTATTTATTTTATTAGATATTCTTTTTTAATCATAATGTACACATACATACACACACACTCATACGCACCCATACATACATACATACATAAATACATACATACATACATGCATACATACATACATACATACACAAACTCACACACGTACATACACACACATTTATATATACATACATACACATACACTCACACAAATGTGAGGAGTGATGTATAATACAAAGAGATGAGAGGTTCCTATCAAAAACCTAATCCAAACGAGCTTAAATAACACCAAATACCTCTAGTAGACTCTCTAATCTTCAAGTATATGCAATTATCACTATGGTACCTTGAAACATGAATCTCAAAACTCTATGTCAAAACAAATAACTTATGTGTACTTCTCCACTTGAGAAAACCTTCTATTTATGGAAGAAGGCACTTAAAGTTTCAGTTAGAGCTCAAAGCCTAGTTGGAAGTGACCCAAACACTTTTTCACACATTCAAAAGAACTCTTTAGTAAACTATTCCAAGTTATTTCATGAATTTAGAAGGACTATACTAAGAGAAACATGCATAAGGTGTCAAGGGGGTGATTGTAACTTTTCAAGAAGATGAAGATGCACAAACACAATCACCTTGATATGTTCATAACTCAAAGTGTACAGCCATAATGGCCATACAACTTTGTAGGCATACACACAAGAGTCCTACCTTCATACTCCAGTAATAGATCTAACAATATGGTTTTGTGCTTGATGCAATGGCTTATAGAAGATGACATAGTTCAAGGAACATATTGTAATAGTAAACAGAAAGCAATGTAGCTATGCAAATATGATTTAAATGTATTGCTAAGTAAGATATTACACAATGAATGGATGGAGGACTCCATGAGCTTTGCGGTAAAAACAAGAATCGCTCAAAGGATTGTGATGATCATCTCTCATACCCATTAATAAAACTTAATGTATAAATACACTTTTTAGAGATGTCTGTTGGTTGGATCTACCTAAAAGTAATCCATACTTTTAGGAGTCATCTTGAAATTTGAATTCAAATATGATCATGGCATTTGACTCATATATCCATAAAATTCTCTCTCAATCACTCTTTTGCTTTTGGAAAAGGAAATATCTAGATTTTACCTTAGAACTCAATCAAGCAATGCATGTATATGCATAAGGTTTTGACTTTAAAAAAATTGTGAAGTCCCAATGCACAAGAGCATGCATTTAGGATTTCTTCATGCACCAACAGCTCCCCCTCAAGTCCGAGATGCTTGAGTCTTCAATCCATTGAGATTTCTTGAAGTGCAATTGTAGCTTTGACTTTTCTTAACTTCACCCCATCCAAGGATTTGGTCATCATGTCTACACATTGTTGTTGTGTGGATACATATGAGAGTTAAATTTCTTGAGATATTTGTTCATCATATCAAATGTATATTAATAGAATAAACCTCCATTTACCATTCCCTTGAGATATTTGACAATCATTTTAGTTGCTTCCATGTGTGGCTTTCTTAGATTACTCTCATGTTCATCCTCTTCCTTCTTCTTGCCTTTCAATTTCTTGTCCTTCTTATCTGCATATAGAGCACTAGTTGAATAACCATGATAGGATTTACCTTCCTTTATGCTATTTTTGGTCTCTTGATTGAAGAGTTGTCCAAGAAAGATGTTAAAATCCTGAGTTTTCACATCCATGATGATGTCATAAGCCATGGTGAAGGATTGCCATTGCTTGTCACTTTTAATTCCATTTAGAATTTGGCTCATAATGGCCTCTTCTTCAATCAGCTCTTCAATTGATGCTAACTAATATGCAACCTCCTTGACCTTGATAACAAACTCTGTGATAGCCTGTTTAGGTTTCTTGTTCATTTGGTTGAACTCATTCCAAAGATGATTCTTTCTTGCTTTGGTACTAGCAGAAAAGAAAGTCTATAGGGCATCCCAAGTCTCTTGAGATGTCTTGCATCCTCTAATATCTAATAATAGAAAATTTGACATTGATTTCAGTATGTATGACCTTGCTTGAGCATCCCTTGCACACCAAAGTGCAATGCTATCTATCTCCTCTTGTGTAGGTCCTCTTTTGGATCTTGGAATAGGCATAGCTTCATCACCAACTAGAATTCCATAAAGATTTCTATCTTGCAAGTAGGCCTCCATTCTAATTTTCTAAGCCACATAGTTATGTTTATCAAGCTTCTCAATCATTGATGGAAAGCCATCACCCATCTTGATCGAGCTCTGATACCACTAAGAGAACTTGGAGAAGCTTGTAGGAGGTAGAAAAGTGAGTTACAAACTGATGAAGTTTGGATCAACCAACCAGCACAAGGCCAGACCTTGAGCTTGTGGAGACGCAAATAGACCTTATGGCCATTTGATTTGTTAAAGAAAATCCACTATGTACTTTGGAGCAACAAGGAAAAAGATTTGATACAAAACAAATAGGTTTGCACATCGACTAGCTCAAAAAATTTCCTATCTTTGGATGAAAACAATCAACTTCAAATGCTTATAGCAACCAGAATGATTACATTTGAAATATTTCCTTTTGGAGGAATGATACACAGGTTTTAATGTCTTAAATGCACAATCATACAAGTAATAAGCAAGATATGCTTCTATAATGAACTTGACACTTAACAAAGGTACCCCATATTTTTCAATGTTGTGTATAGATAGACCCTGAGATAGTAAACTTGAGATTTTCCTCAATCTAATGAACCAAATGCTCTCTAAATTTTTACACATAAACTACACACTATCTTTCCAATGAATCCTCATTTTTCCAATTTTAAGCTCTATAAAAAGAGCAGCAACCTTTGCAAATTCACTATTGTTGAAGAAGGTGGTGCAAAGAAATGAAGGAGCATGACAATGATAACCAAAAGTGTATGTATATTTCTTCCATGTAATGTACAAGTGATTTGAAGTCTTTATATATAGACTTTTGAAGTGCTCCACAAATTCTACAAGTGGATTTTGAATTCAAATGAAGGTGTTATAGTCTGTTGAAGAGAATCAATTCACTTTCCTACAATCTAGGAAATGTGAAGATCTAATTTGATCTACTTTTAGGTGATTGATTGATTGATTGATTTTCAAACTCAACCACCTCAAATTTCTAGATTTTTATCTCTCCTTTCCTCCTTTTACATATTTAAAGCTCTAGACTTTTACATTGGTAAATCATCCATAAAAAAACTTTAGAAAAAATACAAATAATGAGCATAAATAAAAGAACTCTTCAATGGATATTTTGACATAATAAAAATGATAACTTTTTTATGTAGATCAAAGCAATCTCAATTATAGTGTAAGCTTGATGTTCCAAAATTTTTCAAGTTGAAGGAAGCATTATATGGTCTCAAGCAAGCCCCAAGAGCATGGATCAAAGTCTTCTAGATTATATGGTCAATTTTGGATACAAACAAAGAAAGCAAATCCATAATTATTGTACAAAAGAGAAGGTGAATCATTTATCTACTTATTATACATAGATGATTTGATTATCACGTGATCATGAAGAAGGCATCAAATACATCAAAGAGAAGGTTAGGAAGGAGTTCAAGATCCCAAACCTTGGATATTAAGGTATTTCTTAGGTATTGAAGTCATATACAAGGACAATGGTATTTGTCCTATGCAATGAAAGTACATTTTGGATGTATTGAAGAAGTATGGACTCACAAGATGCAAACCACTTAGCAACCCAATGGTGGTAAACATAAAATTGACTTCAATGGAAGGTAGTGAAGTTTAGGATCCACTTTTGTGCATGTCTAAAGTGAAATCATTGAATTATGCCACCATTACAAGACCTGAGCTAGCAGATGCAATTGCTGTGTTATCTCAATTCATGCACACACCTAGGGTTCTACATATACGTGTAGCTAAAAGGGTACATGCATACCTAAAAGGTCCATTAAATGAAGGTATATTCTATCCCTTTGGAGATGAAGCATATATAGATGTTGATTGGGTTGGATCCAAAGAAGATAGGAGTACAAGTGGATATGCAATGATGCTTGGCAAGAATTTCATCTCTTTGATGGTAAAGAAGCAACCCACAATTGCCCTATCTACCATAGAAGTTGAACACAGAGCCTTAGCTCAAGTTACATGATAGCTCATGTGCCTCATGAAGCTAATGATTGAACTAAGTTTGCAAGTTAATCAATTCCCAATCATGTGTGATAACATGAGTAGTGTGTACCTATCTCCCAATCATATGTTCCATGCTAGGAGCAAACACATAGAGGTGCACTATTACTACATCAGAGAGAAAGTGTTGGCTAAGGAGGTTCAAGTGCAATACTTAAGTACCAATGAACAATGTTCTGACATGTTCACCAAAGCATAGGACTTTATCAATGTCGAAATTCAAGTTTCAACCTTAGTGCATCTTTGGACCATTGGATGGATGCCACTTGGAGCAACAAGGAACAAGATATCAAGCACAAGAAATTGAGTTCAAATTTGAATTTTGAAAGCCCCCTCACAATAGCCATAAGTCATTTATCACATCTAAGTGTGATAAGCCTATAATTTAAGAAAATTGACTCTTAACATATAGGGAATTTTCTCAAATCCATATGTAAAACACATTATAATTTGAATTAGTAAAATTCCACATGTGTTTAAGATCTTTGAGAGTTTGAGTAAGCTATTAGACCCCTTGCTTAGCAAGTCCCGTTCTTGCATGAATTTTTTCAATCAACTTTGTGTAGCCATACCTAGCTCACAAATGTTTGTGTGTATGAGCTAGATAGCTCTAAGTATTAAGTAGGGTTCCCTTATCAAATCATACTCCTTTCTTTTAATCTTTGTTTTATTAGAAATATATTTTTGTCTTCTAAAGTTGTCTCAAAAATTGTGTTCAATATCCACATATTCTAAGAGAAATAATTCTAGAAATGAGTAGTGGCTTGTGTGTGTATGCCTAGTAAAGGCTACAACTTGTCATTCTTGGAGGCATTGGTTCTTATAGTAGGGGTGAGAATTTTGGGTAAGATAATTTGCATTAGCAAGATCATTAAGTTTTTTTTATGTGTGCAAAACCTCTTGCGTTCAATCTTCAAGAGTCCAACAAACCATTCATATGAGCAAATAGAGGTTTTGTGCCTATGAGGACACCTATGCTTCAAGGCTGCATAGGAAGGGTGATTCTTCTCACATCAACCTTCAAGAGCATTTACCTTTGATTTTACCTCCATGGGTGTACCTAAAACCTTATCATTTTCCATTTTTAACTTGGCTATCATTTCCTTAGTATATTTGTTTTGAGTGAGATACATACCCTTGTTTGAGTACACCACTTCCAATCCAAGTCATCGAGTTGCCCTGAGTCACTAATCTTGAATTCCTTTTTCATTCATAGCTTAATCCTTGTTATGCCTTTTGCATCATTACCTCTGATTATGATGTCATCTACATATACACTAGAGTATATGAATTCTCCATGTGTCCTCTTCATAAAGAGTGAAGGATCTCCTTTGTCTACTACAAAACCTTTGTCTTGCAAATAGGTCACAAGCCTTTGATTCCAAGCTCTTGGAGCTTTGTTTAGCCCATACAAGGCTTTCCTTAACCTACATACATGTGAGTCCTCGAACTCCAGGGGGTTGATCGATGTATACCTCTTTAGATATCCATCCATTGAGAATTGCATTCTTCACATCCATCTAGTAGATCTTCAAGTTTTTGAAAGCTACAATGCTCATAAGAACTCTGATTGTTGGCATCTTTTCCATAGGAGAGGAAGTCTCCTCATAGTCAATACCTTGGGTTTGAGCATACACTTTAGCCCAAGTCTAGCTTTGTACTTGTTGATAGTTCCATCAAAGTATTTCTTCACTTTGTATATCCATCAAGGTCGAATGATCTTCATGCAAGGAGTCTTACCAATTACTAAGTGTTGTTTTTATGCAAGGCATCAATTTCTTCTTCCATAGCATCCATCCACTTTGGCTTCTTCTTGGCCTCCTCATAACATGAGGGATTGTAAAAATTCAACTTATGTGCTATATAGATAGAAAGTCTAGTCACTAATGATCTGGCATAGCCATACCTTTCTGGTTTTGTGCAATATCCCTCAACTCTTGTGTCTTTGCCTTGCCTTTGGAGTTCCATGAGTTGATCTCCTTCTTAGGGGTCTTCTAATCATCTTCAAAATCACTTGATGCTTCAAGTGCATGTGTACTCTTACTAAGAGTGTTGGAAAGTCTTTTTCTAGATCATATGGTAGCTTGATCTTCTTGCAATCATCTTCAAACCATGATTTTTATTTCATAAAATACTACATATCAATTGACTATGAAGTCTTTATTGCCAGCATTATATAGTCTATAAGATTTCTGATTAACTTCATATCCATAAAGATACACTTCTCTACTTGAGGGACTAATTTACCTCTTATTTGAGATGGTATGTGTGCATATGCAATGCACCCAAAAATCAATCAATGGTCCAAGCTTGGTCTCCTTCCATTCCAAGATCCATGAGTAATATCATCCAATGCTTTAAAGGTAACGTGTTCATTAGGTATGTGGAGGTATATACTACCTCTTCCCATAAGCAATTGGATGGCTTCTTCTCATTCAACATGGACCTTACTACTTCCACATTGGTCCTACTCCTCCCTTTATGCTACTCCATTCTTCTCAAGTGTGCATCTAGTGGTTATCTCTCTATTGATTCCTCCATGTAGTGGTTATCCTCCTCCATGAGACCTTAATTGTTTTAGGGTTTTACCCATTTGATTTTCAATAGGAGCTAGATACTTCTTAGAACATGAGAACACTTCATCTCTATGCTTCACAAAATAAATAATGTTCCTTTGATACAATCATCTATAAATGACATATAATACCTTCACCCTAAGATGGATGGCTCTTTTCTTTGTCCCCAAACATTTGTTTAAACAAGCTCTAGAAGGTCCCCATGTATGTACCCTTTCTTTGTGAATGGTTTCCTATGAGATTTCCCAAATTGACATGCATTGCACTTGTAAATCATGTAATGTGTTGAGATATTGATTGGTCCAATCACACTTTGATCTCAAGTAATTTGTTTGAGGGTTCTTTCTCCAATATGAGCCAACCTTTTATGTAAAACATCTAGCTCTGATAGGCTTTAGGTTTTGTAATTGAACAATGCAATGTTCTTAGTGTCTCAAAGTCAAAAGGCAAAAAATCTACTTATATTTTCTCCCTTGGCTATCCTCTTGAATCCTTGATGTGGATCCTCTACGTAGGTTCCATGCTTTGTGAATTTCCTATCTTCTCCACATGGTGCCTTATGTCATCACCTCCCTTGACCTCATGCTTATTCTTTGGATCTTCCAATTTTGAGAGCAAGGCCACATTCCCTACTACATGATTTGAGAATCTTGAGTCAATGTAGAATATATGCTCATCAGATTTACCTTCCTTCATTGTCATATTGATAAGTAGAAATGAATCTTCTTGAGATTTATCATATATGTAATTGTTATAATCCCTCATTCCTTTGTATCCTTTGTGGTAGTTTTTTTTTGTGTGTATTGTTGTTGTATCCATATGAGTTATTGTATCTACATCTAGCAACTCCATATCTACCTTTCTTGTATCCTATTCCTCTCCATTTCCTTGGGTTCTTGAAAACATGCTCTATGATGGATTGGATAGTCCACATGTAGCACATAGTGATGAGCTTTGAGCTCTCCCCCTGCCTTCTCTACCTCCTCTACCTCTTCCTCTTGAGCTTCGACCTCTACCTGCAAAGTTATATTGGGAGGTGCTTCCTTTATCATCATACTTTTTACCTTTTCCTTTGTTATCTTTGCTTTTATCTATGTTAAGGGTAGAGGATTTTTTACCTTTATATTTCTCACCCTTCTTCATAATTTTGCCTCATGAGTGAAGAGTTGTCCCATGAGAGTTGAATTCTTGCACATGCATATCCATGTATGGATGTGGTGAAAGCTTCACACTTGTCATCATTCTTGATTCCGATGATGACTCCATGATAGTTGGAGGACTCCACAAGCTTCGATATAAGTACGCAAAACACTCAAATGAGTCTAATGATCAGCTCTCATACTCCCAACTAAAAGTTAGTGTATAAATACACTTTTCAGAGATGATTGTTGGTAGGATCTAGACAAAAGTGTTCCATACTTTTAGGATTCATTTTGAATTTTGAATTCAAATATGATCATGTGATTTGGCTCCTAATATGTTGACAACATTCTCTCTCAATCAGTCTTTTAATTTTGGTAAAAGTAATATGTGGTGCTTACCTAGAACTCAACCAACCAATGCATGTATATGCATAAGGTTTTGACTCAAAAAACTGATGTCCCAATGTACAAGAACAAGCATTTAGGCTTGGTTCATGCACCAACAACACAAACACACATACGTATGCACACACATGCATACATACACACACATATACATGCATACACACACATATGTACACACATAAACACAAATACACACACATACACATGTATACATACACACAAATATACATAAACTCACACATACATACACACACATACACACATACATACACACACATATACACATACACATACATATACATTCACACACATACATACACATACATATACATATACACACACAAAAATACACATACATATATACATACATGTACACACACATACTTACATACATCACAAATATACACACATAAACATGCACACACATACACATATACACACACATACACATATACACACACATACACATATATATACATATACACACATATATACATGCACACATACAAACATATGTACACACATATAGTGATGCTCATATGTAAACATATACGCACACATATACACATACATACATACATACACACACATACATACATATACACACACACATACATACATACACATACATACACACATACACACACATACACACACATACACACACATACACACACATACATATACACACATACATACACACACATACATACACACATATATACATATACACACATAAACATACACATGCACATACACACATACATACATATACACATAAGCACATACACACATACACACATACACAAACATACACATACATATACATACACACACATACATATACACAGTGTTAGATATACTTATAAATACTCCACCCACAAGTGACCATAGATGATTCATGGTGCTCTAAGTTGCAAGGCCCCCATTATGAGGGGAAGCCATTGTGAGATCACGAACATTTGTAGAACCCTAAATTTCAAGGTAAATGTGTGTGCATTAATGGTACTAGATGATCTTTTTTATCTTAACCATTAGGTTAGGTAGGACATATACTTATGGGCCACTCGGTTGCCATTCAAGGTGAAAATAAAGGCCTAATGGCACCACATGGTTTCCTCATAGAACCTTAATGGGTGGGACTGCAAAGAGGGGCTTGTCCATTGGTTCATATGGCTTGAATGCTAAGTGCTTGACCATATTCCATGACTTCATTGCACTATGAGTAAAGAAATGTGTGCACATATGTATTCTCATATTCATTTCAGAGGTTAAGATTCATCTCATTTTTATCCAATTCTAAAAGGTTTCATGAAGAGTGAATCTCATCGATGTAATGAGAGCCAAAACCCATAGTTTCCATTTGAATTCAAATTCAAATGAACTCCTAAAAGTATAAAGAATATTAGATGAGATCTATCAAACAATAATCTACTTAAATCAAGGGAAAAAGTGTACCTATACACTGGTAGCTTAGTGGTGGGCCATCGTTAGTCCTCTCACTCACTTTTGAGTGTACATTGTATTCAACGTAAAGCCCTTGGAGTCCTCCAAAACCTCCATGTACTATACTTTACTTTTCAATACATTTACATGAAGATTTTATCATCATCTTTATCCATTGTTCACTATTGTTTGCATAGTTCAACTCTGTCAACTTCTCTAAGCTAGTGAAGTGAAGTTATGGTATCATTGACTTATCCATCAATTCTATCATGAAGTTAAAACGCTTCTAGGTGTTTTTACAAATATTTTAGCCATTGTATCTATGTGTGTAGATATATGAACATATCTTTATGAGTGTGTATCTAATCATTTGCATCCTAAAAAGTTGGGATCACCACCTTGACTTCTTAATTATATAGCTCATAGTATAGTCACTCTAATTTCATGAAATAACTAGCTTTAGATCACTTACCTTCCTATTTGAATTTTTGAAAAAGGATTTTGGTCAATTCCTAGAAAGCCGTGAGTTCAGAGTGTTTCTTTGAGAGCCTTGTTCCATAAATAGAAGGTTTCTCTACATATGCATAATATGAAAGCTGTATGACTTGACTAAAACATTTGAGATCAATGATGCAAGATAATATGGTCATATTATCACATAGATTCAAAACTTTGCAAGCCTATTAGATATTCCAAGTAAGAAATAGGCTAGGCTAGAGAAAGTTTTCTTCAAGACCCTCTCATCTCTACAAACTATCATCACTCCTCACAGTATTATTGGAGCAACACCATAATTTCTACATTATGGGTGATCCCTTCTTCAATTGACAAATTGGATCGAAGAAAATATTCAACATGATCTTTAAGGATGGAAGCATACCTCCAAGGGAGAAACCTTTATGGATAGATCTTTGGACATGAGTTGATGCCTATGCTAAGAACCAAGGGACAACCAGCACAAGAGGAGCAAGAAACATTCAACACATGGTGTGTAGAGGATTATTTGGCAAGGTCATACATTTAAAATCTATCTTTGATTGCTTACTTCCACATATTAGGAGCTATATGACATCATGAGAGACCTCGAATGCTTTGGAAGCATTCTTCTCTTCAAGCACCAAGGTGAGGAAGAACCAACTATTGATGGATTTCACATCTCTCAAAAAGTAGTTAAAGTAAAATGCCACCAACTTTGTCACAAAGATGGAGGATATTGTGGATCAATCAAGATTCATTAGACAGATCATAGATGAAGAAAAATTTTTCAAACAAGTCATCAATGGAATTAAAGTGGATGACAAGTGGGAAGCATTCACGGTGCCAAATTTCAGCACACTCATGGGAAGACTCTTCACTCAAGAAGCCACTCTTATGAAGAATGGTGAGACACAAAACTTTAATCAATCCTCAGCCCTTTACATAGATAAAAGTAGAGGTAAAGATGTCAAAGGAAAAATTCAAGAAATCTGATGAGGAAGCAAGTACCTCCAAGGCTAACTTTGCAAGTAGAGGTAGAAGTTCAAGACCAAGGGGCAAAGGTGGTAAAAAAGGTAGGGGGAGATCTCTAAGACCCTCATCTTGTGCCATGTGTGGATTAAAAGCTACATCATAGAGCATCACTTCAAAACCTGAGGAACTAGAGAGGAAGAGGATATAAAGAGGAGTACATGAAGCTCCTAGAGGTAGATACAACAACTATTATGGATAATACAACACATCAACTACAATAGAAACTATCAAAGTCGCTACAAAGGAAGAACAGACCACAACAACTACATTGATCATCAATGAATGGAGGTAAATCAGATGAACATGTGTTCTATATTGATTGTGGATGCTCAAATCATGTAGTAGGGAATGTAGCACTACATTCATAGTTGGATTTACTTTATTTCATTGTCATGAATACTGCAATGAAATGAGGTAAATTAGATGAGCATGTGTTCTATATTGATTCTGGATGTTCAAGTCATGTCATGTAGGGAATGTAGCACTAATTTCATATTTGGAAGATCCCAAGAATAAGCAAGAGGTCTAAATTGAAGATGACACAAGACACCCTGTGGAGAATATTGGGAATGTAAAGACATAAAATGGTAACATGAATTTGTTGAGCAGAGTTCTCTATGTACCTAGCATTACAAAGCACTACGTATATGATCAACTATGGAAAAAGGATTGAAGGTGAGGTTCACAAACTATGGAACTCATGTCGAAGATCCATACCAAGGATTCAAGAAGATAGCCAAAGGAGAAAAGACATGTAGATTGTTCACCTTTGAACTTCATGACAATAGGAGCATAGCATTGTTCAATTATGGTACTCAAACCTCGTCAAAGTTAGAGGTTTGTCATAAAATATTAGCTCACATTGGAGAAAGAGCCTTAAAGAAAATCAGTAGAAATCAAAGTGTACTTGGACTACCTAATATTTCAAAGCAACATATGATTTACAAATGTAATGCATGTCAATTTGGCAAATCTCACAGTTAGTCAATCATAGAGAAGGGGTACATACATGGAGACATCTTGGAGCTTGTCTAGACTAATGTTTGGGGTCCAACCAAGAGGCCATCTATCTCAAGGTCAAATTATTATGCATTTTTCATTGATGATGTAGAAGATGGACCATTCTTTATTTCATGAATCATAAAGATTAAGTGTCTATTTGTTTCAAGAAGTACCTAGCACTAGTAGAAAATCAAACAAGAAAAATGCTAAAGAGACTTAGGTTTGATGGAGGCGGAGCATACTTATCCCATGAGTTTGATTCTTACTTGCAAGAAAGGAAAATCAAAAGAGAGATAACCACCAGATATACACTTGAGCAAAATGGGGTAGTAGAAAGGAGAAATAGGACTATTGTGGAAGCAGCCAGTTCCATGCTAAATGAAAAGAAGTTTCCCAATTATATATGTGTAGAGGTAGTATCCACTCCTACCTATCTCAAAAATAGGTTACTCTCAAATTCTTTGGAAGGAATGACACCTTATAAAACTTGTAATGAAAGAAGACCATGCTTCGACCATTGAAAGATATTTGGATGCAATGTACCATCACAAACCAGAGGTAAACTTGATCCCAAGGCAGAGAAATGTGTCTTTATATGTAACAGCCTAAATCAAAAGGTTTATAGACTATATAACCCTTGAATCAAGGGATTCATAGTGATTCACAATGTAGTGTTTGATGAAAATAAATCTTGGTTTGAATATGGTTGCAAGAAAATCAAATTGCCCTATGACTTGGAGGATGAATTTCCAACACTCTTAAGAAAAGGTACACATGCACTTGAAGATTCAAGTGATTTAGAGGATGATTAGAAGAAACCTAGGAGAGAGATAAATTCATGGAAGTCCAAAGATAAAGGAGACGTGCAAGAGCTAAGAGATGTAGCAGATTGATCTCAACAAACTAGCCAGATGATCAACAAGAGAGACGAAAAAGGAGAACCATAAAAGGTATGGATATAATAACTCATTGGTAGCTAAGCACACTACTTACATATCTCATGAATTAAACGTTGAAGAGCCCTCATCTTATGAGGAAGCCAAGAAGAAACCAAAATAAAAGCATGTAATGGAAGAAGATATTGAATCTTTGTAAGAAAACAACACTTGGGACTTAATTCCTAAGACATCTTCCATGAACATCATTGGATCCAGATGGATCTATGAGGTAATAAAGAATTCTGATAGAACCATTAATAGTTACAAGGCTAGACTAGTGGTCAAGGGATGTGCTCAGAATCAAGGCATTGATTATGTGGAGACCTTATCTCCTATAGCAAAGATTCCTTCAATCAAAGTACAAATGAGTATTGCAGCTGCCAAAAATTGGAAGATATATCAAATGGATGTGAAAAATGCATTCCTCAATGGATGGATCTCAAAAGATGTATACATGGCTTAACCCCCTAGTTTTCAAGACTCACATTATCCTAAAAAATTGCACATTAAGGGGAGCCTTATATGGCCTAAAGCAAACCCCAAGATCTTGGAATCATAGACTTGTAAGTTACTTGTAGGATAAAGGGTTTGTTGTGAGCAAAGTAGATCCTTTCCTATTCATCAAGAGATCACGTGGAGAATTCATGTACCTTTGTGTATATGTAGTTGAAACTTTACTTATATTGGTGCAATTAAAACCAAGCCCACATACTTGGTTAATTATCTTATGCTTGATTTATTGGCGTAACCTATGAAAGGCTTCATATGATCAACCTCTTGTAAAAGTACTTCACATTTATCCTTGTAAAAGTGGATTACACCCACGAGGAGTTAGGAAGCTCTAAATCACATATCACTTGGTTGTTTAGTAATGAGACAATCTATCCTATATGTTAGCATTCACTTTTTAGGTAGATGTTTGAATTTGAATTCAAACTTTGGCTCCAAGTTCAACTACAAAAAGAGGATCAAGAAGACCCGCGTGTATCTTGAGCCCATGAGATCATTTTGAAAGATATTCATTGTGAAGTGGGAGCATACTCATAAGTACTCTAATTGTTAGCATCTTTTCCATAGGAGAGAAGGTCTCCTTATAGTCAATACCTTGGGTCTAAGAAAAAAAAAATGGCAACAAGTCTAATTATGTACCTATTAATGGTTCCATCAGAGTTTTTCTTTACCTTCTGGATCCATCTAGATCCAATGACTTTCATGGTTGGATTTTTGGGTACAAACTCCCGAGTGTTGTTTTCCTACAAGGCTTCAATCTCTTGTTCCATTGCATGCATCCATTCTGGTTTCTTCTTTGCTTTCTCATAAGATGAGGTCTCTTCAAAGTTCAAGTCTTGAGTTGTATAGATATAGTGTTTAGTTACCAATCATGTGTCATAGCCATACCTTTTTGGCTTCCTCTTTTCCCTTGGTAGATCTCCTAATGGTTTTTTGACAGGATTCTGCAATATCTCTCAAGTCTTGTACCTTGTCTTTACCTTTGGAGTTCCATGAGATGATCTCCCACCTAGGAGTCTTTTGATCATCTTCAAAATCACTTAAAACTTCAAGTATTTCTGTGTGCCCTTGCTTGGGAGTGTTGGAAAGTCTTCCTCCAAATCATATGATAGCTTGATCTTCATGCAATCATCTTGAAACCAAGATTTGATTTCATCAAACACTACATCTCAAGTAACTATGAAGCCTTTTGTGCTAGAGTTACATAGCTTCTAACCCTTTTGATTAAGGTTATAGCCTATAAAGATAGACTTCTCTATTTTAGGATCAAGTTTACCTCTCATTAAGATAGTATGTGTGCTTATGCAATGTACCCAAATATCATGCAATGATCCAAGATTGGTCTCCTTCCATTCCAAGCATCATAAGGAGTCATGCCATCCAATGCTTTTGAGGGTAACCTATTTATGAGGTATGTGGCAGTTGATAATGCCTCTTTCTATAAGTAATTAAGTAATTTCTTCTCATTCAACATGTACATTGTTGCTTTCACAATGGTCCTCTTTCTCTTCTCTACTACTCCATTCAATTCAAGTGTGTATCTAGTGATTATGTCCCTCTTTATTCCCCTATCTTGCAAGCAAGAAAAATATTCATGGGAGATGTATTCTCTCCCTCCATCAGACCTTAGATGTTTTAGGGTTTTACTTGTTTGATTTCCACAAGAGATAGATACTTCTTAAAAAATGAAAACACCTCATCGTTATGCTTAATGAAATATAGAATAGTCCATATGCTACATTCATCTATGAATGAAACATAGTACATTGACCCTGAGATGGATGGCTCTTTTTTTGGGCCCCAAACATCTGTGTGGACAAGCTCCACAATGTCTCCATGTATGTATCCCTTCTTTGTGAATGGTTGCTTATGATATTTCACAAATTGACATGCACTACACTTGTAAATCATATGTTGCTTTGAAATATCAGGTATTCCAATCACATTTTGATCTTGACTTATTTTCTTGAGGCCTTTTTCTCCAATATAACCCAATGTTTTATGCCAAACCTCAAGCTCTCATAGGATTTGGGTACCATAATTGAACAATGCTATGTTCCTAGTGTCTTGGAGTCCAAAGGTGAACAATCTACCTATATTTTCTCCCTTGGGTATCCTCTTGAAACCTTGACATGGATCCTCTATAGAGGCTCCATGCTTTGTGAACCTTAATTGCAAGCCTTTCTCCACAATTTGACCTACACTTATTAGTTTTTTAGTAATACTAGGTACATAGAGAGCTTTGCGCAACAAATTCACATTGCCATTTGAAGTCTTTACATTTCCCATCTTCTCCATGGGTGCCTTGTGTCATCACCTATTTGGACCTCATGCTTATTCTTTGTATCTTCCAAGTTTGAAAGCAATGCTATATTCCCTGCTACGTGGATTGAGCATGCAGAGTCAACATACAACACATACTCATCTAATTTACCTTCCTTCATTGTCGTATTCATGAGCAAGATCGAATCCTCTTGTGATTGATCATCTTTGTAGTTGTTGTAATCTCTTCTTCCTTTATATCCTCTTTGGTAGTTGTACCTATGTTGTATCCTCTTCCTATCTAGTTCCTTGGGTTCTTGAAATAATTCTCTTTGATGTGGTTGGAAGACCCACATATGGCACAAGGTGAGGAGTTTTGAGATCTCCTCCCTACCTTGTCTACCTCCTCTGCCTCTTCCTCTTGAGCTTCTATCTCTACCTACAAAATTAGCTTGGTAGGTGCTTCCTTCATCATCAGATTTTTTGTCTTTTCCTTTTTTATCTTTACCTTTTCTTTTATATATGTATAGATCAAATCATTGATAACCTTTTTATTCTAACCATTATTCATAATTTTGGATTCATGATTGAAGAGTAGCCCCGTGAGTGTGTTGAAGTTTTGCACTTGCATATCCATATACAAGTCCATGGCAATGGTGAAAGCTTCCTACTTGTCATTAACCTTGATTCCATTGATGATTTGCCTTACAATCTGCTCTTCATCTATGACCTCTCCAATGCTTCCTAATTGGTCTACAATGTCCTTCATTTTGGTGACACATTCAGTGACACTTTTCTTGGGCTACTTCTTGAGTCATCCACAATTGGTTCTTCCTAGCCTTGGTGCTTGAAGAGAAGAATTGTTCCAAATAATTCCCTGTCTCTTTTGATTTCTTACAACTCCTAATATGAGGAAGTAAGAAATCAAAAATAGATTTTAGAATATATGAACTTTCCAAAGCATCCTTTGCACACCATGTGTTTAACCTTTATTGTTCCTCTTGAGTTGGTTTTCCTTTGGTTCTAAGTATAGGCATCAACTCATCTCCTAAGATGTATCCATACAAGTTTCTCCCTTGCAAGTAATCCTCCATCCTTAGGGACCACGTAACATAGTTTTTTTAATCTAGTTTATCAATTGATGAGGGGAATCCATCACCCACAATGTCAAAACTATGACTATGATCGCATACCACCATGAGGAGTGATGGACAATATGCAGAGATGAGAGGATCTTGGCAAAAATCTGCCTGAGACTAGCCTAAGTAACACTTGGAATATTTAGTAGACTCCTTGAGATTCCAACATATGCAATACTACCCATATAATACCTTGGAACATGAATTTCAAAAGTCTATGTCAAAACAAATAACATTTGAGTATTTCTCAAGTTGAGAAGACCTTTTATTTATGGAAGGCATACCACCATGAGGAGTGATGGACAATATGCAGAGATGAGAGGGTCTTGGCAAAAATCTGCCTGAGACTAGCCTAAGTAACACTTGGAATATTTAGTAGACTCCTTGAGATTCCAACATATGCAATAATACCCATATAATACCTTGGAACATGAATTTCAAAAGTCTATGTCAAAACAAATAACATTTGAGTATTTCTCAAGTTGAGAAAACCTTCTATTTATGGAAGAAGCTACTTAGAGTGTCGCATAGAGCTCATAGCTTGGTTGGAATTTACCCATGACCTTTTTCACACATGTAAATGAAGTGATGAGTGAAATATTACAAGTTATTTCATGAATTTAGAAGGACTATGCTAAGAGAAATATGTATAAGAAGTCAAGGGGGTGATCCCCACTTTTTCAAGAGGATGAAGATGTACAAACACAGTCACATAGAGTTGCTCATATCTCAATGCACACAACTCCAATGACCATAAAACGTTGTTGGAATACTCAAAAAGTTCCTACCTTCATATTCCAGTAAATAAATAAGAAAATGAGACCACCTTTGTGCTCCAATGAGTTAGACAAGTTGATAGACTAAGAGCAATGTACTTGACTAGTGAACAGTGAACAATGCAGATGACAAGAGTCAATGTAAATGTATTCCTAAGTAATTTTATGATAAATAAAGGTCTTAAAGGACTGAGTGTAATTTTGAGCTCTATTACCCATGACTAAATGAGAAACATATATATAATCTATTTTCAAATGATTTTTGGTTGAATATACCTAACATTCTTTCATGTTTTTAGGAGTTACTTTTGAAATTTGAATTCAAATAAGGTCATGGGTTTTGGCTTTTTATACATCCTAGAGGTTCTCTCTTTTATTTTTGGCAAAAAGAAATATCCTGCTTTAACCTTAGAACCAGTTAAGTAATGCATATGCATACATAATGGTCTAGCTCAAGAAACTCTAATGAAGTCCAATGCACAAGGTCAAGCACTTACGCTTGCATACACATCAACAAAGTTTGTCATTTCAAACTCTAAACTCAAGGCATTTTTCATTTGTTGAAGAAGGGCATCATTGTTTCTTGTAATCACAAGGTCATCAACATAGACTACAAGTGCAATTGTCTTACCTCATCTCTTTAGAACATACAAGTTAGCATCACAAGCACCTCATTTGAAACCTAGATCCAAGAGATAGCTATAAATTTGCTAGTACCATGCTATATGGGCTTGTTTCATTCCATATAATTCCTACTTCAACCTAGATACCTTGTTCTCTAAATGGGGAACTTCATACCCTTGTGGTTGAGCCATGTATACCTCCTCCTTGAGGTCTCCATTTAGGAATGCTGATTTAATATCCATGTGATATATTGGCCATTGTTTATGCATAGCCACAACTTGTACTACTCGGACACTAGTCATCCTTGTTGTTGGGGCAAATGATTCACAAAATTGAATCCCTTCAACTTGTTAGTGGCCATATGCAACAATTCTTGCTTCATACTTTTTCAAAAGTACCATCAACCTTGTACTTTAGCTTCCAAACCCACTTGATGCCAATGAATTTGTGCTTAGGGGTTTGATCCAGTAGCTCCTAAGTTCCATTATCCATGATATTGTTGTATTCTATTTGCATGGTTCACATTGGTTAGTTGCTTTGCTTGTTCTTGAATGAGCTCTGCCATTAGGGATGTATTTAGAATATGGAGGTTTTCATGTCTCTACTCCTCTATTCTTTTTGATTGCCTTGGTCAATGTGCAGTCTACAAAATTATGATGAGGGGATGATGATGGGATGCAGTCTACAAAATTATGCAGCTAACTCACCCAATGTGGCAATGGATTTTTCACTTGGTGGAAGGGATGATGGGATGATGGGATGCAGTCTACAAAATTATGGAGCTAACTCACCCAATGTGGCAATGGATTTTTCACTTGGTCGAAGACAAGTTGGTGACTTTCAGGCTCATCATGTAAAGATAATGCTTCTTTCTCTTGTGTAGAAGGGATAGCTCCTGGGATAGGTTCATAGTGCCAGATTGTGCCTTAACCTAATGATAGAATGCAAGCTCTCTTTTCATCCTCCATTGCATGTGGATGCTCCTCCTTAAACACCACATTGTGACTCACCATGGTCTTCTGAGCCTTGGAGTCATAAAGCTTATAAGCCTTATTATCCTTGATGTACCTATGAAGATACATTTTATGCTTTTTTGTTAAAGATTTTTTCTTTGCCTATATGGAACATGTGCATAATATTCATCAGCCTTAAAATCAGGGATATGCTTCTCAATAGGACCAGTGAGCATCATGTCATCAACATAGACAACAATGCTCAGAAGCACATCATTAGCACACTTAACATATAAGGTGCTTTTCGTTGGACTATTCACAAAACCATGTGCAATCAGATAGGCATGTATCTTCTCATACCAAGCACATGGTGCTTGCTTGAAACCATATAATGCCTTCTTTAACCTGCACACCTGGTTTTCATGCAGAAAGCCACGGGGTTGAAAAACATACACTTTTTCATGCCAGTCACCATTCAGAAATGTTGTTTTGGTATCCAACTGATGTACAATCCAACCATGATGAGTTGCAAGTGCACAGATGCTATGAACAGTAGTCATTTGGCAAGTAGGTGCAAAGGTCTCATCAAAATCAATGCCTCTTTCCTGCGCATAACCCTTTGCAACAAGCCTAGCCTTATACCTGTCAATTGTACCATCAGGCTTACGCTTCAGCTTGTATACTCACTTAGTGCCAATGGCCTTCTTGCGAGGAGGCAAGTCACATAAAGACCAAGTACCATTCTTCATAATAGCATCATATTCAAATTGCATAGTAGCCATCCAATTTTTTAAATTTTGTGCTTCATCAAATGAAACAAGCTCATTCTCATCACAGAGACTAGATGTAGCCATAACATAGCAATCTGATGCAAAAGAGGCACTATGAGAGCCTAAACGAGTACGATATGACAGAGGTGCATCTGATTTGCTGTCATGCAAAGTCCGCACTAGCCATTTTGGCATAGTTTTTGCCTACTCAATATCAGCTCTCTCATCAACTAGTGCATCATGTAAATCTGCATCAAAAATGGAATGATCTGCATCATTACATGAAACCTGCAAAGGCTGAGAAGTTGCCTCATTGGGACAAGCACTAGACTGTCCACCTGTAAAGAGAGGCAGCAAAGTATCATACATGTCTTTGGAGCTAATAGATGTCTCCTTCGTACATGAAAGCAACGGTTGAATAGCATCTTCCACAAAAACAACATCACGGCTAACCATAATGTGTTTAGTTTGTGGATGATACAGACAACAGCCTTTAATTTCATAATTGTACCCAACAAAAATACATTGTACTACTTTATCATCCAATTTTCTACAATGTTGTTCAGGCACTAATGCTATGCCAGACAACCAAAAACACACAGATGAGCAACAAATGGCTTGTGATCATGCCAAGCCTCATATGGAGTGATAGACTATAGTGCTTTAGTGGGACAACTGTTAAGTACATATGCTGCACACATGACAGCCTCAAACCAAAAACTATGTGGTAAAGCCTGACTCTTGGCCATACACCTCCCCATCTCCATGAGTGACCTGTTCTTGCCTTTAGCAACTCTATTCTTTTGAGGTGTATATGGGACTGTACACTAGTGTTTTATCCCACGTTCTGCCAGAAATGCATTAAAATTAGAAGACATATATTCCCCCCCTCCATCACAGAGAAGGGTGCCCATTTTGCATGCTGATAGATTTTCAGTCAAAACCAAAAACTGTTTGAAACACATGAACACTTTGGACTTTGCCTTCAACGGATATACCCATGCATGCCTAGAAAAATCATTGATGAAAGTCACGAAGTAAAGATAATTTCCAAAGGAAGGTGTCTGCATAGAACCACAGACATCACTATGTACAAGCTGCAATTTCTGAGTAGCCCAAACTGAACCATCTTTTGGAAAGGAAGATCACTGCATTTTGCCTAAAATACAGACTTTACAAACATGTTTTCTAGGTGCCTCAAGTTTGGGCAAAGGAGACACCATATCAGATTTCTATAGGCATAACAAACTAGCAAAATTCAGATGACCAAAGCATGCATGCCAAAGCTTTGCATGTGACATAGCCTGAGAATCATGTATTGCACATGCCGAATCATTCACAGATCTTTCATAGTCTATGAGCTTATACAGCCCACGACATAAAATTCCAGAAGCAATAATAACATCGCCATTTGACATATCATGAACTGTACATCTGTCATCAAAAAATTTCACAACCAAGCCAATCTTGGCTAATGCAAAAACTGATAACAGATTCTTCTTGATCCCTAGCACAAACAAAGCATCTGACAAAGTAAAAGAACTACCATCACCAGTATTCAAAATAACCTTATCAACTCCCATAATAGGATAAGAGGAGTTGTTGGCACATGTAACAGTATTCCCTGTAGGGGCAGGCTCGAGTGAAGCGAAGAAACTGTGCTGCGAGGTAATATGTTTGGTCGCCCCACTGTCAAAGTACCAAACATCTGAGTCTACTGGAGACATGCAGTGCTCATGAGAAGATGGGTCAAAATTGCAAACAGTAGTAAACGCCCATTCTTCATCCAACACAAGATTAGCAGACTCTGTTTTTAGAGTAGAGGCCTCTGCAACAACCATTCTTGCCTCCTTTTTCTTTGCCCCTTTTGCAACCAGTTTCGGACAATTCTTTATGATATGATCATTTCCTTTACAGTACTTGCAAAACAATTTCTGCTTTTTTGATTTCTTTTCATCTTTGTCTTCCCTCTTCGATTGTGCAGAATTAGTAGATTTCTGCTTACTAGTTGAAGAGCTCCATTTTCTTTTGCCCTTCTGACTCGCCAAGAAAGCTTGATCTACAACTCGCATAATGGACCTGTTCTGCCTAGACTGATCTTCCTGCAACAGAACAGAGACTAACTCCTCAAATGACAAGGCATTTGGATTGCCTTTCATCATCAACTGAAGAGTAGAAGCAAAACTTTGATATGAATCAGGAAGACCATTCAGAATGGTCTGCACAAGTGAGCTATCGGGTATAACCTCATCAATAGAAATCAACTGTTCCTTCAAGTCTTTGATCTTTGTCAGGAAATTGTCCATAAAATCACCTTCATTCATGTGCTCACTCTCCAACTATTTTTGGAGGTAAGCAACACGAGCTTCATTCCTAGCTTGGTACAATGTGGTAAGTGTATCCCAAGCATCCTTAGCTATTCTGCAAGAGCGAATGTGAGGAATAATGGCACGTTTGATAGACAAAGCTATCAATGCATGTGCCTGGGCATCTCTGCCATCCCAACGAATCTACTCTACAGTAGGTGTAGCAGAGACCGCAACACGAACAAGAATATGTAGAATATCATCATCTTCGACACCTTCTGCATCAGCTTTTATACCTGCAGTTGTAACAGTTGCAGGTGTGATAGGATGTTTTTTAACACCCTGCACAATGTTCCACAGTCCTTTTGCAACCAATACATGTCGCATCATATAAGCCCATAATGGGTAGTTGGTACCATCCAACTTATTCTCAACAGCCAACATACGGAATACATCATTGCTTTCAACCATGGCCGGTGACTAAAATACCTTGATGCAAAAAATTGACTGTATCTCAAAAAGTTGAACGGAACTGCCTAGATGAGTTCTGCTAAACTTGTAGCAAACTTTGAGATGCTTATACTGGCAAATAGAAATAGGTATATACCTTTGGCACAAAAAGACAAAATAGCCTACACAAGCACTGTGATAGTGCGTTTGGAGGCCGAAACGAGCTCAGATCGCAATTTCGGCACCATACAGTAAAGTTGTTTTGATCTCGGAAACACCCTAAGTGTGCCCACCAAATTTCATGCGAATCTAAGACTGCAACCGGAGGAGTTTTGACGATGCCCTAGATGAAGCAATGACCTGCTCTGATACCAATTGTTGGAGTTAGATGTCTACGGAAGCACGCAAATAGCACAAGAAAGAAGAAGAAGCTTGGAGCACAACACACTATATTGAATGTATTACTAGAGAATGTACAAAGATAAGTAGCCCATTAGGGCAATAGGTGTATATACAAGCCGGGGAAAAAAACCTCTTAAAGAGGGAAAAAAGTACCCCGACGGTCCTAGTGTGTAATGGAATCCCATCCATAGAGCCAAAGATGATACGGAATCGGTGCATTCCATAGGATCAGGATCCTCATGGATGCATGAAGACACCCACTTATGGATGTGCAAAGTAGCAATAGAAGAAGAGAAGAGAGAAGAAGCCAGAGAGATAGGTGCAAAAGAAACACATAGATCAATTCAAGACCCAGCTTATGCACCTGTAGTCTTTCCTGACGAAGAATTTGAACCCCACAGCTGGGCAGAAATCCTAGCAACCATGGATGTAGCCATCAATGAGGAACAATGGACACCTCACTGTGATGAAGATGGCTATGACATTTCAGTCTTCTCCATAGAGCCGATCATGGGAGAGGCAGTATTAGAAGAGTGTGAACTTGGCCCTGAAGCAATTGAGGATGCAAGTGACTCCGATCTAGAGTCAATCATCATGGACCCACCTTTTGCATCAGATGAAGAATACTTCTATGAAGTAGAATTTCAACCCCATAGGTATGGAGAGCTTACAAATGATGTAAGGCTAGCCACACATGTGACCCCGAAGGAAGGAAAGAAAAGAAAGAAGAGAGAAGTCACACCAGAAGAGGAAGAATCTTTGTTTGAGGTCCCGGAAAATTTTAAGAAGTATGAGATAGATGACAGGAGAGTCATGATCAGAATGCCTAAACGAGAGGCGCAATCGGGGGAGGCCTATGATAACAAAGAAACCACCAAGAAAATAGTGGTAGCCGTGGAAGAAGGAGAAGAGAGATGCACATACATAGGCCACGACCTGACGGAAGACGAAGAGCACAAATTGATAGCCTTGCTAAGAGAATACCGAGATGTATTCACTTGGAGTTACAAGGATTTGAAGGGTGTTGATCCAGACATATGCTCACACACTATCCCCATGACCTCAGATGCCAAACCCTCCAAGCAAAAGCCATACACATACAATGACAACTATGCAGCCAAGATCAAGGAAGAGATAGATTGCTTGGTTGAAGCTGGATTTATCTATGACATTGAGCATACTGAGTGGGTATCCCCCATCGTAGTGGTGCCCAAGCAAAATGGAAGGCTGCGTGTATGCATTAACTTGAAGAAGGTCAATGCAGCCACAATTCGAGATAACTATCCGCTTCCTATCACAGAACATCTCTTAGAAAGAGTAGCAGGCAAGGAAGTGTACAGCTTCCTTGATGGATTTTCGGGCTACAATCAAGTAGCCATAGCTCCAGAAGATCAGCATAAGACAGCTTTTGCCACTGAATGGGGCATTTTTGCCTTTAGAGTAATGCCATTTGGGCTTACCAATGCACCAGCTACCTTCCAGAGGCTCATGTGCCATGTATTTAAAGAGTTCCTGAGGAAGAACTTAGAAGTCTATGTCGATGATCTTTGTGCTCATTCCAACATTAGACAAACCCATATTCCTGAGCTCAGACAAATCTTTGACAAATGTAGAGAATATCAAGTCTACCTGAACCCAGAAAAGTGCGTTTTTATGGTCAGGCAAGGCAAGATTCTAGGACACATAGTGTCAAAGAATGGCATATCCATTGATGAAGAGAAAGTGAGAGCTATAGCCGAGTTACCTAGGCCAAAGAATGTCAAGGAAGTACAAGCTTTCATGGGGCATTGTGGTTATTACCGACGGTTTATAGACATGTATGCCATCATAGCAAAGCCTCTGTATGGACTTTTGACTAACTTTGAGTGGACTGACAAATGTGAGAATTCCTTCAATGAGCTTAAACGGCGATTATGTTCAGCACCAATCTTAACCACACCAGATTGGAATAAGCCTTTCCATGTTCATGTGGATGCATCCAATTATGCTATTGGGTGTCTACTCACACAACCTACCGGTGAAGGTAATATGGATCTTCCAATTGCCTATGCTAGTAGACAATTGAATGCAGCTGAACGAAATTATACCACTATTGAGAGAGAAGGACTAGGCATGGTATATGCAGTAAAAAAGTTTAGACATTATTTGCTTGCAAATAAGTTTAAATTTTTTACTGACCATCAAGCACTGCTATATCTCGTAAACAAGCCATGCAATACAGGAAGATTAGTAAGATGGTTTCTCTTGCTAATGGAATATGATTTCGAGGTTGTGGTAAGGAAAGGGAAGACTCACTTGAGAGCAGATCATGTCTTTAGGCTCACATCTGGAGAAGCCCCACAAGGAGTGTCAGATGACCTTCCTGATGCTTACGTGTTTAATTTGGAAGTGGTGCCATTAGTGCCAGTATTGACATACGGACCTAACCACCCAGTAATAAACACACAGGATAAAGAGGTAGTAAAAGCCCAAAAGTATCACATCATGGCAGGTAGTATGTACAAGCACACAGATCAGGGGATCTTGGCTTGTTGTGTGGAAGAGGATGAGTATGCTAAATGGTTGCAATTAGCACATGTAGGTGCATTAGAGCAACACTACTCAAAGCAACGAACCCTGCAGACATTAAGAAGACTTGGAGTGCATTGGCCGACTATGGAAGTTGATGTCCAAAAGTTGTGCAAGGAATGCCCAATCTGTTGCACTAAACCACCTGTGGAACATGCCACTCTTTATCAAGTGTCCATAGTGCCAGATTGGAGTGAACCACTAGTATCCTTCCTGAGGACGAAAACATTCCCTCCAGACATGACTCTGGCTAGGAAAAGGAGTTTAGAACAAGAAGCCCTAGATTACTCGCTCATTGGTGATAACCTATACAAGCGTGGTAAAGATGGTTACCTGAGACCATGTGTCCATGAGAGTGAATATCTCAAGATCTTGAAAACTGCTCACCAAGGTGTAGCAGGAGGACACTTTTGACCAGATCGGGTGATCAAGGCAATACTATTTGCGGGCTTCTGGTGGCCGACCCTTCACATGGATGCACATACCTATGTGAAACGGTGTGATGTTTGTCAGAGAACTCAGTATCCTATACGCAAAGATGAAATGCCACTGAAACCTATGATGGGTGGACGAGCATTCTCTAAGTGGGGAATAGACTTTGTAGGTCCTATTAATCCCCCAGCTAAGGGTTCTCATGCTGAATATATCATTGTGGCCACGGATTATCTAACCAAGTGGGTAGAGGTAAAAGCCACAACGAAGAACGATGCTCAAACAACAGCTAAGTTTTTATTTGAGAATGTGTTCACCAGATACGGGTTACCTATAGAGCTAGTCAGTGACAGAGGCACTCACTTCTTGAATGAAGTCATTGAAAATCTGCTCCAAGAATTCTTGGTAGTACATAAGAAGTCTGCCCCCTATCACCCTCAAGCAAATGGCCAGGCTGAGAGCACCAATAAGATCTTATGCAATGTACTGACGAAATTAGTGAACAATAAACGCTCTGATTGGGACAAATAGCTACACCATGCTGTTTGGGCATACCGAGTCGCCTACAAAACGGTACTCCAAGCCACCCCCTTTCAGATGGTATTTGGCCAAAATGCAGTGCTACCGTTGGACTTCTTAATACCTACATTGAAAGTAGCACAAGAGCATGAATGGACGGGTCATGAACTCTCCTCTAGAATTTTTGACCTTGAACGATTAGGAGAAACAAGACTGAGGGCGGCTGCAGGGATATATGCAGCTAAGAAATGACAGAAGGCATACTTTGATGCCCACGTTAAGGATAAAGGTTTGAAGGCAGGCGACCTAGTACTAGTATACACTTTGAAACAACATGCGAGGAAACTAGAGAAGAGAGGCTACAGACCCATGATCATTAATACCAGTGCAACTAGCCACATTAGAAGGCGATGTTCTCCTGAGCTACATAAGCGGATGCAGGGTCAAGTTATATCAGGAACCTCTCATAGAGGAAATGCTAAGTCGACTCAATACTGCTAAGAAACACAAAGAAGAAGAAAAGCGAATTCGAGAAGAAGCTCAAGCAGAAGCTTTAGAGCGCATATGGAGAATGAAATTAAGAAGACAAGGCAGAGAGCAACCTAGGCCAGATGCATATGCAGATCAAGGATATCATGTGGTTATGTGTGAAGTTTCAGATATCAGCTCTCATAGGATAATTGATCGACGTCCTTTTATAACCTTAGAGATAGGACAAGGAAAGGGTGCAAGGACTGTAAGAGCCTTGATTGACTCAGGTGCAGCCACTAGTGCTGTTAAATTTTCGTACTGTCAAAAGTTGAAATTAACCATCAATCCTATAGAAGCATATCTCATAGGATTGGGAGGTGTGGAAACCCCTTGCATGGGCGAGGTGGAACTTCCCCTCTATATTCAAGACGAAGCAATGACAGTCAAAGTACTAGTGTGTCAAGATGAGGACCTCACTGAGCCTCTTGTCTTGGGTCAGGATTGGATCTATGATCATGCAGTCAACCTAAACCTAAGAAGTGGACTTCTTCAGGTATGGGTAAATCATAGTCGAATTATAGTTGAATTGGAAAATGAGGCACTCAAGGAACTAAGTAAGGCACGAACTCCTGGTCCTTCCAGGGGTGCACATGAAGTTGACAATGCTATTCTTGTCCAAAACTGTATGATGCAGAACGAGGATTGTCTCAACAACGGAGTTAAGGATAAGACGGCACTCCCTTCTTTCCCAAAGACCAGAGGGATGCAGAAACCAAAGGCAGATCAAATACAGGAGGAGCAGCGTACAACCTATACTGGAGGCCAAAAACACGTGCGAAGCAGAATGTCTCCGCCGTCGAAACGAGTGTGGGTGCGGAAAGGAGAACACCCTGTTGCGACCATGCCAACCCCATGGCCGAAACCTCTTATTAGTAATCAACAACACAACACTAATAAGAAGTCTTTCATAAATTCTTCTACGAAAGTAAAGTCTATTTGGGTACCTAAAAAGTCGATGAAGGCCAGCCCACAATCACGACAAATCTGGGTGCCTAAGGCTTGCTTGCGGGCTCAAATAGCTACACTGAGGCCACACCCGGTACAACATGTTTCACTCACTCGAACATCCGATGCCCATTCTTACACATCACGCACGAACACATATTCTTCCATGAGCACAAGTAGAATCACTTGTAAATGGGTCCCTAAAAAGCCTCATTTTCAAGCAGATACTCCTATCAAACTCTCCAGAGTCTCCACAAAATCAAGATAAAAACCCATCCACTGCATTTGGCAGCCTAAAACTTGTAATAAACCCCCGGACCCCAGGTGTAAATCCATGCCCACCTACTAACTACATCACTCTCACACTACATCATTCCACTTAGCTCCTAGGTCTACCCAATTCCTAACTACACACACAAGCACTGCGCACTCACTGACTGACTGACTTATCACTAAAAGCTCATGTTAATGTTGTAACGGGGACACAGTGTCATTTTTGTGTCCATTTCAATGTTAACATTTATTCATATATTCTCACAGAACCGGCTGTGAATTTTTCAACATGGCTGAGGCTGCAGGAACAAGCTCTCAAGCAGGAACGAGCCAGCAAGTGGTGGATTTAGATAGTTTACCCATTTTGCCTGTGACAAATGAAAGACTAGAAGAGTTGCATGCCATCAAAATCATACCAGTAGCGGACCCCCCCAGTGGCCATACCATGCCTGTAGGAAAAGCTTCCCACTGGTTTAGTGAAGTTGCAGGACCCTTGGGAGAGGGATCATACCTATGGGAATCAGAGTTGGAATTCAATGGGAAGCAAGGTAAATACCATTTCTTTACAAGGGAATTCGAGAAGTTACAAAATGCAAAAGGTCTACGCTCGGTATGGGAGAAGGGAGGATTGGATGCCTACTTCAGTGCCCGGCTCCCAAAGCCTGACTTCATGCGATGCTACTATCTCATCAATACCTTAACTCCAAGCAAGACCCCAAAAGGTGCAAGCTCATTTGTGCTCCCATCTCTAACAAAAGGAAATGAGCTCAAAAGGTTTAGGCTCTCAAACAACTTAGTGAGAGAAGCCCTAGACATGCGAGGAATGCATATTCCAATAGAAAAGGAGACCCTTGTGCCTGATTACATGAAAAATCGAACCCTCACTAATCAAGGACATGGTGTCCATGACGCCTAATATTGCAATACACCTCCGCATGTGCATGCAACACTTTGCTTTTCCTGCCCAAGATAGATTCACCATGCCACCCAAAAAGATATGGTTTAGTTTGTATCTGGCAGAGACACAGAGCCTCACCATCAACTTACCCCACTGGATAATTGATCAGATACACCTAGCCCACAAACGATGGCCGCGGAAGCATGTTTTATATGGATGTTGCGCTCTGACTCGAATCATTTATAGATGTTTGGCCTACGACATCCCTATTCAACGAGCCCTGATGTGGAATCGAGTGGAGCAGTTCAGAGGCAGGACGTCCACTGGACCCCCTTCTAAGAAGATGAGAGGAACTGTCCAAGTCCCTTGTGCTCAACCACGTGGAGCCACCGTAACACCGGATGTTACCCCTCCACCCCGAAGAGTCCGACCATTCACACTCCGACTTCCAAGACGCAGCACCGATGGTCCTAACTTGATATTTCCTCCCATCCCAACCGATCTTGAATTTCCCGGTGGTGCACCTTTGGAAGAACTCACGAATGAAGACTTCGAACAATTATTACAAGATGTAGAGCTGGAGGCAGAAGAGGCACAACAAGTGGAGAATGTGCAAACGCAGGCAACAACCTCCCAGGTACCTGTTACCATAGTTGAAACGGATGAAGAGGACGATGAAGATGAAGAATATGAGGAAGATGCGGAGGATTATGATCAAGGGCATAAAGATGAGCATCAAGATGAGCAACAAGATGTGCCAGAACTTGTAGGTGCACCTGCATATACAGCTCAACTACAAAGGTTATACGACACAATCAAAGCAGTACAAGAAAGGCATCAACTCTCTCTTGTGTCAGGCCAAGCTTTGATGCAAGAAATGCTATCAGATGATGGGATGGATCAACATTTCATTGACACCCTCAAATTAGTGTCAGAATCTTTAGGAGTTCCGGAGGCTGTCCACACTACAGTCCGCCAGTTCGTGAGGTATGACAAACGCAGAGTTGACACATTACCACGACAGGTAAGACTATCAGGATGCCCATCACAGAATAAGAAGTAACCATTGAAGCCACAGCTACCCCCACCACCACCATTGACCTCTCTGTTGAAACCTTCGTTCAGACATCACCCATCTCACCCCCAGCACCCCCCATCACCACCTTCTTCACCCCCACCACCACCTCCCACCATGGAAGAAACGGCAGTCGTCACCTCTACCTTCACTTATAACCCAACCTCATTCACATCATTCTCATTTCGAGAACCCACCTCACAAGACACCCTCTTCTCTTTCATCACCAATCCCTTGTACACTTCAACCCTTCTATCCTCCGAACCCATAATTCCAAGTGTGGTTGGAAACCCTGCACCCACAGAAGGCACCCTGTGTTTCCCAGCCTATCCCCCAATACGGATACCTCCATTCCATGACCCTCCCTTCCCATCTGTCCCCTACACCTCATTCTACCTAACCGCACCACCCCAACAACCATCCTTCGTGGCGCAGTCCATCAGCACTCCAATGTTTCAGAGGCACATTTCCCCGATGTTCGCAACGACATCAATCCACACGAACACCACACTCACTTCACCTACCATACCCACCTACATGGTAGCCCCTGTACACACCACTCTGTCTGACCCAATGGAAATTTCACCCACCACAGCACCTCTCCCCACAATTCCACCCTCTCCCCCTCCACTACCCCCCACCTCACCACTCAACACATCATTAGCAGACACAGCATTCACTACCTCCCTTCCCATTCCCACCTCCCCTGCATTCCATACTTTTCCCCTTGCATCTCATAATGTAAATAGCACGTTCACTACATTACTTCAGTGTGCACATCAACTACAACAAGAATACCATCAATTGGAAGAATGCACTGTTGCCCTCCAAGCAAAATCTCAGCGTCTACAAGCTAGAGTCAACACTCTCAAAGATGATTACCAAACGCTTCTAGCAGAACATACCACCTTACAACAGGCTCACACAGAATTGGAATCGAAAATATCGACAGTGGATGATCAAGCAGTGAAGGAACTGGAAAGCATGCTTGAGTCCCAAATGATATCCAATGCTACACTTAGACGCAATCTTGGGCTATTAAGGAAGCATATGGCAGCAGCACTAGAAGAGAACAAGAGGCTTCAACAACAAAACCAAGACAACTTTGAAGCGGCTATGGAAGGAACTGCAGGAGCAACCATTAGCCCTACCAAGTATAGAGCAGTCCCATCTGAAGACATTCGCATCTTACTCGAAGAGCATGCAAATTTCTTGGAGTCATATGAAAAGTTAGAGGTTGAATGTGCGGATCTAAAGAAGCAGTTAGCCAGTGCCCCCACAGCTCAACAGGAGTCGATAATCTTGCAACACTCTACAGAAGAAGTAGAGACCCTCCGGAAACAGGTGGCAGAACTCCAAGCACGCCTCTTACCATATGAAAGGCCACCCTCGCCAACTGAAGAACCAGAACCTGAAACAATTGTGGAAATCCCCGTCGATGACAGCTATGAAGAGCCGTACGAGCCGATGCCCACACCCAGCGTTCCGGTAAAAGAGGAAGGACAAGACACTTTAGAAATTGGAGTTCCAGATTGGGTTAAAAGGATCGAGAAAGTAGGAAAGACACATGATGATCGCATTGCCGTGCAAATTCAATCTCTCACAAATCTGGAAGAAACTGTCCTTCGATCTTCTTACTTTCAGAACCTATCCCACCAATGTTTGATCACAACATCAGAGACGCAATACATGCCTTACTTTGTCTTGCTACATGATTATAATGCAGAAGTTAAAAGGCATATAGGGAAGGAGCCCACATTTGCCACTCAATTTGAGCCAGAGGACTTATCGGCAGATGCCCGTGCTGGCTCGATCTTCCAACCTAATTGGCGTGCACGTCTACTAACCGATTACCCTGAGATGATGAGCACATGGGCAACCATGCCACTGTATCAAGTATAATCCATGCTATTGCCCAATGGTACGTCGTAGATCCTGGCAAGCATTTGCAATCAAGGTACGCAACAATAAAGAATGCTCGGCTTGGGTTAACTATCCATATTTTGCTCCACCTCGAGGGACCCCAACCGTAGCGTACATGATATCAACAATTCGACACTGGTCTACACGTCTAAATAATGTACCCGACATAGCAGCGAAAATGTGTATGAAAATATTCGAGCTCATGACCATTGTCTTCAAAAACTTTCGGAAGGTACAAGCTCCATACATCTATGCCCCTGGATTCTCTCAAGGTAACAAGGATTTAGTCTACGACATGAGCCAGACTCCCTCGGTCAATATAATCTTTGCCTGGCATGCATGAATAAAGTACTTACCCGCATGCTTCAAGCAGACATTTGAGGAAATGTTCTCTATGGGATTCTGGGAATATCATTCGGAAATTTTCATTCCCAGACCAACACATTTGCTACATCTATTCGTAGTAGAACAAGCCATCCATGCAGATCAGTTACGTCTGCCACATCTGGACATTCTAGGACCAATTGATTGGGATCGCATGATGACAGATTTGGCAAGAGGACTACGCATACAAGAACATCAACTTGCCACTCATGTGGTGGACTATTACATCCAACACTCCCAGCAACAAGAGTCTGTCAGAGACGACAGACGCGAGAGAGGGGGGGGTGTTGAGAGCAGTATGGGCACCCAAGGATTGAGGAGACAAGGAAGCCAGTGGAGAGAGTCAGAGCAAAGCGAAGGATTAAGTAGACAAAGCAGTCAACACAGATCTGGCAGATAGGCCCTTCAAAATTTTCCAAATCAACATCTTTATAACAGTGATTCTTATCACTAACAATCATTGTAAATACCATTTCATATTTTTGTAGCTCCATTTTGTGCAAGCCAAGGAGTCCTTGAGCTTGAAGAGCTTTAGAAGTACCTACATATCAATTTTCGTATTTTTTAGACTCCGTTTAAGCCCTCAAATAGGCCCTGGAACCTAATTTTTAAGTAGGCCGGACACTAGGTCTGGATAGGGCCAAAACCTAGTCAAAAACTATAAATAGATCTAGAAAGCTCATTTTTTAGGTTAGCTTGTAATTGATTTGAACTGGTATGAGCTTTTTGCAAGTAATCTAAAGAACTCCATTGCTTCTCACTCTTTGTCTTGTCTTGTGTGCACGTGTGTGTGTATGTGTGTGCATGTTAGTGTGTTTCGCACTTACGCACTTGTGCCTTCACCTGCTCGAGGTCATCATACCATCCTCACGTCTTCCCGGATTGACATTAAAGGAGGTGCCACTCATCACTGAGCTACAGACAACAAGGACAATGCTTGAGGAAAAGAAGCTACCACATTACTTATGGGCAGCAACAATATCTACTGCAGTATATCTTATCAATATATTACCATCCAAATTACTTCAAGGTATGACTCTCTATGAAGCTTGGAGTGGCAAGAAGCCAAGTCTAGGTCATTTTAAAGTCTTTGGTATGCTTAGCATATGTGCATATACCTTCACAAATTAGAGGGAAATCGGATGAAAGAGCAACCAAGGCTATATTTATTGGATATGAATCAACTCGAATGGGATATAGCTTCTATAATCTAGCCACAAATCACTTCACTACTGGTAGGGATGTTGTATTTAAAGAACACATGTCATGATATGAAGAAGTCAAGCAAAAGGTAAAGTTGCCTGGTGATCTTGATAAAGATTTTCTTCCATTAGAGAACAAGCATGACGAACAATTGGAGGACTCTAGAAGTGAATTAGAAGATGAAAAAGATAAGAAAGAAAGAGATTACAAACTTTGGAAGTCTAGAGGAAAGGGCCAAGATGGAAGAATGTGGAGAGTGCTCCAAACACACTCCTATAAGATCAAAAAACGAGAGAAGATAGCCTAAAAGGTATAGTTATGCTTCTACTTTTGTAACCAAACATACCATTTATTTGATCAAAGATTCAGTTTCAGAGGAAACCTCAACATATGAAGAAGTAAAAGGTGACCCTAATTAGAAGAAAGCCATGAAGGAAAAAATCGAAGTTCTCAAAGATATGGATACATGGGAATTAGTTCTTATGCAAATCAACACAAAGGTAATAAGTTGTAGATGGGTCAATAAATTGAAAAGAAATTCATATGGATCAATTTATAGGTACAAAGCCAAGTTGGTGACTAAAGGATGTCCTCAAACTCGGGCATAGACTATGCAAAAACTTTCTTGCTAGTAGCCAAGATGACCACCATCACAACCTTGATTAGTGTTGCAACTGCAAGGAATCGGAAACTACTTCAACTTGATGTGAAGAATGCTTTTCTCAACAGATGGATTAGTGAGTAAAGTTTTGAATGGATTCATGGGTGGATGGATGGATGGATGGATGGATGGATGGTTAAATGGTCCAATGGATGGTTGAATGGCTTAACTTTTGGATAGCTTGTTCGATGGCTCAATCGCTGGTTGGATGACTCGATGCATGGTTGGATGGTTGTCAGATAGATGGCTTGATGGATAGATGAATATATGGATGATTTTCATGGATGGATGGATGGATGGATGGCTTGATGTATGTTTGGATGGATGATTTATTTGGATAGCTCAAGTTTTGGATGGCCTGATGGATGAATGGATGGTTGGATGGCTCGATGGATAGTTGGATGATTGAAGTTTTGGATTGCTATGGATGAATGGACGGAAAAATGGTTGGATGGTTCAATGGATGTTGAAAGTGCCTCTAATTAAAAAAATGCCTAAAATAAAAATAAAGTACTTATAATCAAATGTCCATCTGAAATAAAACATACTCCAATTAAAATAACTCTATAAAAACAAAATATCTACAATTAACAAATAAATAATTGCCATAAAATATATACTTGAATAAATTTGCTCCTTTAATAATGTTTCCAAAAAAAATTTAATGCCTTCAATAAAAATACCATACATTTAATGAAATTTAATATTTCTTAATAAATATATACTTGAGATAAAAACATTTGCAACAAAGATCTGCAATAAAATATAAACTTGCACTATAAATACCTTCCATAGAAGCAAAATACTAATAATACAAAAATCATATCTACAATTAAGAAAAATATTTTCAACTAAATATATACTTTAAATTAAAAAAATTTTAAAAAATTACTTGTAATAATATAAATCAAGATAAGAATTACCATACCTACAATACAAACAAAATATGTGCAATATGCTTTTGGGGAGTAAACCAAATTCTCCAACTCCTAGACTATACCCTTTAATAACTTCCACCTACTAAAATCCTATGAGTCATGGTAGTCTAACAAAAAACAACCATAAGATCAATGAACACACATATACCTTCCAAAGGGGAGACACATATTGTCTATGTGCAAAACTATATATGTGTGTGCATGTATGTGTATGCACGGGAGCATATACACTTGCACATGTATCGAGCTCATGCACCCATGCATACACATACTAGCACACACATACACACTTAAGAACACACATATATGTGTAAGCACATATGGTTTGTATGTGTGTGTGTGTGCTTGTATGTGCATGCACATGTGCATACAAGCATGCACATGTGCATACAGGTATGCACATGTGTCTAGCTAGACACATACACACCTCTACATGCACATACCAACACGTACACATACACACACATGCACACATGCTCACACACATATATATGTATGCACATGGTGTGTATGTATGTGTGTGAAAGTGTGTGTGTGTGTGTGTGCTTGTATGTTCATGCACAGGTATATACACACCTATAGGAAGTTGGACACATGTGCAAGTGTGTATACACCTATGCATGCACATACTATCACACACACAGACACACTTGCACACACAAACATACACACATGCTCACATACATACACACACACACATATATATATGCACATTTTTCATATGTGTGTGTGCAGGTGTGTATGTGTGCATGCTGGTATGTGCATGCATAGGTGTAAACACACCTAGAAATGTGTTGAGTTGGACACATGTGCAAGTGTGTATACACATGTTCATGCACCTAGCTGCACACACACATGCACACTTGCACACACACAAATGCACACATGCTTAGACACATATATATGTGTGCACATCGTGTGTATCTATGTGTATGCAAGTGCATATGTGTGTGTGTCTGTTAGTATATGCATCCACAGGTGTATACACACTTGCACATGTTCACACACCTATATATTTTATGGCATGATATGTTTGTGTTTGTGTGTGTGTCTGTGTGCAAATGTCTATGTGTGTGTGCTACTATGTGCATGCAGAGCGAGATATACACCTACACATGTGTCTAGCTGGAAACATGTGCAGATGTGTATACACTTATGCATGCACATAATAGCACACACACACATACACACTTGCACATGCATGTATAGGTTCATACATACCTGCACATGTGTCCAGTTGGACACATGTGTAGGTGTGTATACACCTATGCATGCACATACTAACATGCACACATACACACATGCACACTTGCACACACACATACACACTTGCACACACACATACGCACATGCTTACACACACATGTGTGTGTGTGCAAGTGTGTGTGTGTGTGCTTGTATGTGTATGCACAGGTGTACACACACCTGCACGTGTCCAGTTGGACACATGTGCAAGTGTGTATACACTTGTGCATGCATATATCTCCACACACACCTATACACTTGCACGTAGGCAAACACAAATGATCACATACATATATATGTATGCACATGGTGTGTTTTTGTGTGTCTTTGCAAGTGTGTATGTGTGTGTGTGATGGTATGTGCATGGAAAGCTGTATACATGCCTACGCGTGTCCAACTGGACACATGTATAGGCATGTATACACATGTGCATGCACATACTAGCACACACACACATACAAACTTGCAAACACACACATACTAACCATATGCATGCATATATATGTATGTGCATGGTGTGTATGTTTGTGTTTGCAAGTGTGTATGTGTGTGTGTGTGTTTGTGCTAGATTGTGCATATACAAGTGTACACCCACCTACATGTCTCCATCTGGACACATGTGTAGGTGTGTATACATGTGCGCATGCACATGCCTGCACACACACACATACACACTTGAACATAGACAAATACACACATGCTCACACACATATATGTATGCACATGGTGTGTATGTGTGTGTTTGCAAGTGTGTCTTTGTGTGTGTGTGTGTGTGTTTGTAGATGGACTCACAGGTGTATACACACATGCACAGTTGGACACATGTGCAGGTGTGTACACACCTATGCATGCACATTCTAGCACATGCTTGCATACAAACACACACATGCATATATATGTATGCACATGGTGTGTATGTGTGTGCATGTGCGTGTGCAATTGTGTATGTGTATGTTTTGATATGTGCATGCACAAGTGTATACACACCTGCACATGTGTCTAGTTGGACACATGTGCATGTGTGTATACACTTGTGCATGCCCATACCAGAACACACATACATAGACACTTGCATTCACACCCATGCTCATGCAGATAGATATGTATGCACATGGTGTGTCTGCATGTGTGTGTGTGTGTGTCTCCAATTGGAAATATCCAAACATGAAATCCATCATATGGAAGTCTCAAGACATGTAGTACATTCATCACTACTCCAAATTATGAAATCCATTATATGAAAGACACAAGACTAATATAGTATATGTGATTTCCAATACATAAATATGAATTAGTCCATTATATGAACCTTTAGCAAAAACTGAAATCAGTTTTAGGTACATCTCAATTATCTACGGCAACTCCTGTTGAACATAGAATCAAGATTTAAAAAATCAAGAAGTGCTAGAAAAGCATGATGAATTTGAAATACATAATTTTTTTTTCTTAAGAGTACCTTTAGTGAACCATTGTCAAACTTATCCATAGACGAATATCAAAGAAGGCTAGGTCTATTTATATGACCTCACAATTTTTATTTTTACACTTCCTAGATGTTTATAACTAGCCATAGCATGATATTTTGGAATCATGGCTTGATTCATAAGAATTTTCTACATTTGGAACAACCCCATATTGATCTACAAAGCTTATATCTTTTCACTAACTTTCCTTCATTTATAAGCCTCTTATGCTCACTAGACATACTACACAATATTTGCTTGTAGGATCACTGATTCTAACTAGCATGTGCTCTCCATAAGTAGAATCATCAAAGTAAAACTATGATATACTTGTATCTAAGCCAAAAAAATGATTATTTACAAGTTGTTCTTATAATTTGACCATGAGGAAATATCTATTTGTACTCTCTTTCCCATAGCATTCTTTCCAATTAAGATATGCATTTGCAAATGCAAAATCTAATCATCCTTAAAATAAGAATGCCACCATTTCCAGCCATGTATACTTGTTTCAAGGCTATAACCATTTCCCGATACCATGCTATCAAACACATCACAACTAGCTTTATGTTTATTATATTGCACAACTATTTTCGGGCATGGAACACCCGTCTTCTTTCCATTTTTATTTTTTGTTATTTCATTTGTCCCATCTTTGTCCCATAGTTTGGACATTGAATTGCTCCACATGTATCAGCTTTCCAATAAACTATTTGATTATGCATATATTGCAAAGTCATTCCAAATTATACGCCCAAAAGCACATAAACTTATACCAAGTGGCACCCATTTATGAGAAGATCCATAATCAGCCAATGCTTTACTTTGCTTCTGAAGAGCATAACGATTGGTTTCCATGATAGTCAGTATCCACTAAATCTAATTGAAAAGTGCTAAAAATATTTGATATTCAGGAAATTCTCATGGGATTCCCTAGATCTAAAATATTGATGAAAGATGGAAATTTTTTTAAAGTCCTATGTGGCTCAATGTCAATCCCACCACAATTTCCAACACGTTTCTTGCATATTGGAAGCATACACTTCATCATCGTCACTAATTAACAGAGGACCATCAGCCTCAAGGATCTCATCCTCTAGTTCTTCTCCCTCACCAACATATGCATGTTCATCTCCTAAATTGTCCAAAGAATATGCATCATTTTAAAGTCTTCTTGTTTTATGCTCTTGAAAGTGCATAGATTTATGTTTTCTTCCAACACTCTTTCTTTTGTGAGCATGAGGAATAGGCATGTCTTTCCCTTTGATTACATTTGTGCCATTCAACTCACAAATGGCTACATGATGCTCATCATCTTTTTCACACAAATAGTCCTTGGTTTTGCTCTTCCAATAATTTTTTTTTGGAAGGTCTTAATTTCCTTAATTTAGATGAAAATGCAACATTTTCATCTTCACATGTACTAGTCTCTACAATGTTTTTCATATCAGCCACATCAATTGCACCATGTGTTGGAGACATACACATATCATAATCCATGGATGGATTATCCACATTCTCTAATACATCATGGTGTTCACAATAGCCATGGTTGATCTTTTTCTTCTTATGATTGGCCAAAGAATAGCCAAAATAATATCATCTGGGTCATAATTTGATGTATCCTTCATGATAATTACATCATTAGCATGTGTACATCCATGAGCAATAATTTTCATAACCCTTGCATCACCCAAAAGTGTGTCTTTGATATACTCTTCCACATCATGATAATGAGATACCTCATTATTATCCACACCATCCATGCCATTTTGAATTACATCATCATTTGGAAAGGAATTCCAGATATGAATTGCTTCATTTTCATCATGATCACAAGCATATCACCTACAAGCTCTTCATCAAGAAGATTAGGAATAACAACGATATGGAAGCAAATATTTAGAGCTACCATTCTCAAAAGGACACTTTAAATTTTTTCTTTTGCATCATATTTAATTATTTTACATTTACATTTATGTTCTTCCCATGAAGAAGGGAAGGAACTCCATCCATTCAACTCCAAATTCAATGGCTGCTAGGTGAATATAGAGACCCACGAACTTTGAATAAAAATGGGGATTGAGTGATCATTAGGGTTGACTATTAGTAGCATGTCACTTTTATTGAATCTCTTTTATTGCCAATCTAGAATGAGCCATTCTTTTCCTGCTAAAGAGAAGAAAGAATCACAATTAGAACAACAGTTATAAAGCCAACACAATGCAAGATTTGGTAGCTTTGAAGCTCAAAGGTTGAAACTACTATCCAACGCAAGTCAAGTACACAAAAGAAATCAAATTTCTTTGCTTATGAAGTTGGAAATAGTCCATTTGAAGGCTCTCACATGGCTTCTTGATTGAAGCTTTACAAAACTCAAATCTTCTAAAGCTCAAAAATGTGTCCCATTTTTTTTACTTTTACAATATAATAGGATGCTTCTAAAATTAGCTCATATTTTTCCATGAAAGAAAATGGTGTGAACTACCATTGAAAAGTTAAATTGAAATGAAAGCATAAATATATTGTTCTAGAAAAATCAATTAATGTTTTGCATTTATAGGACACTTAAGTGTCCTAAGACACTCAAGTGTCCTAGTACAGAACTAGTGCTGATGCATTTCTAGTTGAGCATGGGATAAAAAATCAATGTACATTGCCATGTATACCTCAATAAAATGGAGTTGCTTAGAGGGAGAATAGTTTTCTCATGGAAACGGTGAGGTGTGTAGTCAAAATTTAGGTGTTACCACATATCCTCTAGCCTGAGTTTGTTATGCGTATAGCATATGTACTTAACAGGTGTCCACCAAAGCATTGTAATCTATCCCTCCATATGACCCTTAGCATGGTCACACACACCACCTATTGCTCATTTAAATATTTTTGGTTGTCTTACACATGCATTAGTGCTTGAACAACAATGAACTAAATTGGATAATAATGAAGTGAAATGTATTTTTCTTGGGTACAATTTTGAAAGCTAAGGTTATCATCAGTTTCGTCCACAAACTAAACACATTCTAGTTAGATGTGATGCTATTTTTGTGGAAGATGCAATTCAAACCTTACTTTCATTTACTAAGGGTACATCCATTAGCTCAAAGGATGTATATGACACTTTTCTTCCTCTTTTTATAGGTGGACACTCAAGTGTCATTCCTACTGAGGCAATTTCTCAACATTTACATGTTTAAATGATGATGCAAATAATTCAATTTCAGATGTGGATTTACATGATGCACTTATTGATGAGAGGGTTGAAATAGAAGAGGCAAAAGTTGCCCAAATGGTTGGCACAGACTTTAAGATATAGCAAATTAAATGCACCATTCTCGTATCATAGTGCCCTCTATCATACCACACTTGGTGAGGCTCTCATAGTGCTTCCTTTGCATCAAATTGTTATGCAATGGATGTCTCTAGTGTTTGTGATGATAATGAGCGCTCATTTCGTTTGATGAAGCACATAATTTAGAAAATTGGATGGTTGTTATGCAAGCATCATAATATGATGCTATTATGAAGAATGGTACTTGGTCTTTATGTGATTTGCCTCTAGGTAAAAAGGCCATTGGCATTAAGCTGAAATGTAACTTTGATGGAACACTTGATAGATATTGTTGATATATTTAGGTAGTGATGTGAGTGAACACTCTAGGACCACCGAGGCACTTTTTTCCCTCTTTAAAAGGTTTTTTTTCCCTAGCTTGTATATACACCTATTGCCCTAATGGGCTAATCTTTGTACATTCTCTAGTAATACATTCAGTATTGTGTGTTGTGCTCCAAGCTTCTTCTTCTTCCTTGTGTTGTGTGCTTTTGTAGACGTCTAAATCCAACAATTGGTATCAGAGCAGGTCATCGCTTCATCTAGGGTGCCATCGACACTCCTCCGATTGCAGTTTCAGAATCCCATGAATTTTGGTGAGCATACTCAATGTGTTTTCGAGATCAAAATAGCTTCGCTGTGTGGTGCCGAAATCGCGATCTGAGCTCGTTTCGGCCTCCGAACGCACTATCGGAGTGCTTGTGCAGGCTATTTTGTCTTTTTGTACCAAAGGTATATACTAGTTTCTGTTCGCCAATATAAGCATCTTGAAGTCTGCTACAAGTCTAGTGGAATTCATCTAGGCAGTTCTATTCAACTTTTTGAGATACAGTCAATTTTCTACATCAAGGTATTTTAGTCACCGGCCATGGCTGAAAGCAGTGATGTATTCCGTATGTTGGCTGTTGAGGATAAGTTGGATGGTACCAACTACCCGTTATGGGCTTATATGATGCGACATGTGTTGGTTGCAAAAGGACTCTGGAACATTGTGCAGGGTGTCAAAAAACGTCCTATCACACCTGCAACTGTTACAATTGCAGGTACTGAAGGTGATGTAGAAGGTGTCCAAGATGCTGATATTCTGCATATTCTTGTTCGTGTTGCGATTTCTGCTGCACCTACTGCAGAGCAAACTTGCTGGGATGGAAGAGATGCCCAGGCACATGCATTGATAGCTTTTTCTGTCAAACGTGCCATTATTCCTCACATTCGCTCTTGCAGAATAGCTAAGGATGCTTGGGATACACTTACCACATTGTACCAAGTTAGGAATGAGGCTCGTGTTGCTTACCTCCAAAAACAGTTGGAGAGTGAGCACATGAATGAAGGTGATTCTATGGATAGTTTCCTAACGAAGATCAAAGACTTGAAGGAACAGTTGATTTCTGCTGATGAGGTTATACTAGATAGCTCACTTGTGCAAACCGTTCTGAATGGTCTTCTTGATTCATATCAGAGTTTTGCTTCTACTCTTCGATTGATGATGAAAGGCAATCCAAATGCCTTATCATTTGAGGAGTTAGCCTTTGTTCTATTGCAGGAAGATCAGTCTAGGCAGAACAGTCCATTATGCAAGTTGCTGATCAAGCTTTCCTGGCTAGTCAGAAGGGGAAAGGAAAATGCAGCTCTTCAACTAGTAAGCATAAATCTGCTAATTTTGCATATTCGAAGAAGGAAGATAAAGATGAGAAGAAATCAGAAAAGCAGAAATTGTTTTGTAAGTACTATAAAGAAAATGACCATATCATAAAGAACTGTCCAAAATTGGTTGCTAAAGAGGCAAAGAAGAAAGAGGTTGGAATGGTTGTTGCAGAGGCATCTACACCAAAACAAAGTCTCCTAATCTTGTGTAGGAAGAAGAATGGGCGTTTACTACTGTCTGCAATTTTGACCCATCTTCTCATGAGCAGTGCATGTCTGCAGTAGACTCATATGTTTGGTATTTTGATAGTGGGGCAACCAAACGTATTACCTCGCAGCGCAATTTCTTCTCTTCACTCGAACCTGCCCCTACAGGGAATACTGTTACATACCCCACCAACTCCTCTTATCCTGTTATGGGAGTTGGTAAGATCATCTTGACTATTGCTGATGGTAGTTCTTTCACTTTGCCAGATGCTTTATTTGTACCAGGTATCAAGAAGAACCTGTTATCAGTTTCTGCATTAGCCAAGATTGGCTTGGTTGTGAAATTTGTTGATGACAGGTGTACAGTTCATGATCTGTCAAATGGCGATGTGATTATTGCTTTTGGCTTTTTATGTCGTGGGCTCTATAAGCTCATAGACTATGAAAGATCTGTAAATAATTTGGCATGTTTAGTAAATGATTCTCAGGCTATGTCAGATGCAAAGCTTTGGCATGCACGCTTTGGTCATCTAAATTTTGCTAGTTTGCTACGCCGGCAGAAATCTAAAATGGTGTCCTCTTTGCCCAAACTTGAGACACCTGGAAAACATGTTTGTGAAGGTTGTATTTTGGGCAAAATGCAGCATTCATCCTTTCCAAAAGATGGTTCAGTTCAGGCTACTCAGAAATTGCAACTTGTACATAGTGATATCTATGGTCCTATGCAGACACCTTCTTTTGGGAATCATCTTTACTTCGTGACTTTCATCGATGATTTTTCTAGGCATGCATGGGTATATCCATTGAAGGCAAAGTCCGAAGTGTTCATGTGCTTCAAACAGTTTTTGGTTTTGGCTGAAAATCTATCAGCATGTAAAATAGGCACCCTTCATTCTGATCGAGGGGGGGAGTATATGCCTTCTGATTTTAATATATTTCTGGCTGAACGTGGGATAAAACACCAGTGTACAGTGCCATATACACCTCAACAGAATGGAGTTGCTGAACAAAAGAACATGTCACTCATGGAGATGGCGAGGTGTATGGTCAAGAGTCAGGCTTTACCACATAGTTTCTGGCTTGAGGCTATCATGTGTGCAACATATGTACTGAATAGGTGCCCCACTAAAGCACTACAGTCTATCACTCCATATGAGGCTTGGCATGACCTCAAGACATTTGTTGCTCATTTGCATGTTTTTTATTGTTTGGAATATACATTAGTGCCTAAACAACATCGTAGAAAATTGGATGATAAAGCAGTAAAATGTATTTTTGTTGGGTACAGTTCTGAAAGTAAAGGCCATCGTCTGTATCATCTATAGACTAAACGCATTCTGGTTAGCCGTGAAGTTGCTTTTGTGGCAGATGCTATTCCGCCATTGCTTTCATGTACTAAGGAGACATCTGTTAGCTCCAAAGACATGTATGATACTTTGCTGCCTCTTTTTACAGGTGGACAGTCTAGTGCTGGTCCTAATGAGGCAACTTCTCAACCTTTGCAGGTTTCATGTGATGATGCAAATAATTCCATTTCTGATGCAGATGTACATGATGCACTTATTCATGAGAGAGCTGATATTGAGCAGGCAAGAACTATGCCAAAATGGCTAGTGCAGACCTTGTGTGACAGCAAATTAGATGCACCTCTGTCATATCGTACTCGATCAGGCTCTCATAGTGCCTCTTTTGCATCAGATTGCTATGCTATGGCTGCATCTAGTCTCTATGATGAGAATGAGCCTATTTCATTTGATGAAAGCACAAAATTCAAAAAATTGGATGGCTACTATGCAATCTGAATATGATGCAATAATGAAGAATGGTACTTGGTCTTTATGTGACTTGCCTCCTCACAAGAAGGCCATTGGCACTAAGTGGGTATACAAGTTGAAGCATAAACCTGATGGTACAGTTGACAGGTATAAAGCTAGGCTTGTTGCAAAGGGTTATGCGCAAGAAAGAGGCATTGATTTTGATGAGACCTTTGCACCTACATGTCGTATGACTACTTTTCGGAGCATTTGTGCACTTGAAGCCCATCATGGTTGGAATGTACATCAGCTGGATATTAAAACTTCATTTCTGAATGGTGACTTGCATGAAGAAGTGTATGTTTTTCAGCCCCGTGGCTTTGTGTAGAAAGGGCATGAAAACCAGGTGTGCAGGTTAAAGAAGGCTATATATGGTTTAAAGCAAGCACCACTTGCTTGGCATGAGAAGATACATGCCTATCTCATTGCACATGGTTTTGAGAATAGTCCAACTGAAAGCACCGTATATGTTAAGCGTGCTAATGATGTGCTTCTGATCATTGTTGTCTATGTTGATGACATGCTGCTCACTGGTCCTATTGAGAAGCATATTGCTGATTTTACGGCTGATTTGCATGCCTCATTTGAGATATCTAATTTGGGGCATTTGCATCACTATTTGGGCATTCGGTTTATGCAAGTTGATGGTGGAATGGCTTTGTGTCAAACGAAATATATTAATACATTATTTGCATCGTTTTGGCCTTGAAGAGTGTAAGCCTATTTCCACTCCTATGGAGACAGGTTTACGATTGATTCTTCATGATGCTGGAGATGCATTTGATGTTGTCCTCTATCAGCAAGTTGTTGGATGCCTAATTTACTTATGCATTACTAGGCCAGATATTCAGTTTGTTGTCTCACAAATGAGCAGGTTTATGCATTGCCCAGGTGTCAAGCATTGGCAGGCGGTTAAGCGCATCTTTCGCTACTTGAGTGGTACTCGGCTACTTGGGTTGTTTTATCCCAAGGGGGGATCACTACAACTAGATTTGCATGCTTTTTCTGACTCAGACTAGGGTGGTTGCTATGACACTCGTGTGTCCACTAATGGCTTTTGCTTCATGCTTGGTAGCTCATGTATATCTTGGTTGAGCAAGAAGCAACCTACTGTGGCCACTTTCAGTTGTGAGGCTGAGTATAGGGAAGCTTTCACAACTACTATTGAGTGTGTGTGGCTCATACGCCTTATGGCTGATTTGGGTGTTGGTTATTCTTCTGCCACAACCATCTTCAGTGACAGTCAAAGCGCATTGGCAATTGGGAGGAACCCTGAGTTCCATGCTCGCACTAAGCAAAATTGAGTTGCATTATCATTATGTCAGGGAGAGGTTCTCTGCTGGGGAGATCAGCTTGGCATATGTGCCCACGCAGGAGAACATTGTAGACCTTTTCATGAAGGCTCTGCCCAGGGAGAAGTTTGAAGCTTTCCGTAAAGCTTTGGGCTTACTTCCTTTTGTGGAGTGATTTCCACATACCTTGGCACTTCCTTATACATGAGTGCCAGCTACTTGTTCATTGCATCACTCCCAGGGGGGATTTGTTGATATATTTAGGTAGTGATGTGTGTGAACACTCTAGGACCGCCGAAGCACTTTTTTCCCTCTTTTGGAGGTTTTTTCCCTCGGCTTGTATATATGCCTATTGCCCTAATGGGCTACTTATCTTTGTACATTCTCTAGTAATACATTCAGTATTGTGTGTTGTGCTCCAAGATTCTTCTTCTTCTTTGTGTTGTTCACGTGCTTCTGCAGATGTCTAACTCCAACAGATATAAGTTTAGGCTTGTTGTCAAAGGTTATGCTCAAGAGAAAAGCATTGATTTTGATGAGACTTTTGCTCCCATGTGCTAAATGACCAGAGTCCATAGCATTCTGCATTTCTAGCTCATCATGGTTGGAATGTACCTCAGTCGGATATTGAAATTACCTTTCTGAATGGTGATTTACATGAACAAGTGTATGTATTTTAGCCCCAAGGTTTTGTGCAAAAAGGGAATCAAAACAAAGTGTGCAGGATGAAAAAGCCATTGTATGGATTGAAACAAGCACCACATGCTTGGTATGAAAGGATACATTCCTACTTGCTAGCAAACATGGATTTGGGAAATGTCCAACTAAGAGCACCTTATATGTTAAGTGTGAAGATGATGCACTTCTGATCATTGGTGTGTATGTTGATGATATTCTACTCATTGATCCTAGTGAAAAGCATCTTTCTAAATTTGAGGCTGATTTGCATGTCTCTTTTGAGGTTTTAGATTTGGGGAATTCAGATCATGGGCATTCACTTTATGGAAGTTGATGGAGGAAAAGTTCTATGTCAAACAAGATACATTGAATATTATTGCAGCCTTATGGCCTTGAAGATTGGAAACCTATTGCCACTCCCATGTAGAGAGGTTAACGGTTGATTCTTCATGATGTTGGAGATGCATTTGATGTTTTTCTCTATCAGCAAGTTGTTGGATGCTTGATTTACTTATGCATAATGCAGACTGATATTAAATTTGTTATCTCATAGATGAGCAGGTATATGCACTACCCAAGTGTCAAGCATTGGTAGGCAGTTAATTGCATATTTTGGTACTTGCGATGGTACCCATTTGCTTGGATTTTTTATCCCAAGTGGGGATCATTAGCACCAGATTACATGCTTTTTCTAACTCAACTAGATTTACATGATTTTTCTAACTTAGCTAGATTTACATGCTTTTTCTTACTAAGATTGGGATGGTTTCTATGGCACTCAATGTGTCCACTAGTGGTTTTTGCTTCATGCTTGGTATCTCATGCATATCTTGGTTGACCAAGAAGCAACCCACTATGGTCATTTCTAGTTTTGAGGCTGAGTAGGGAAGCTTTCATAGTGACTCTTGAGTGTGCATGGCTTATATGCCTTTTGGTTGATTTGGGTCTTGGTTAGTCTTCTTCCACCACCATCTTTAGTGATATTGAGAGTGCATCGGCAATTGCAAGGAACCCTATGTTCCGTGCCCACACAAAGCACATTGAGGTGCACTATCATTATGTTAGGGAGAGAATCTAGAGAGATTAGTTTGGCATATGTGCCCACACATGATAATATTGTAGAACTTTTCACAAAGGCTCTACCTAGGGAGAAGTATGAAGCTTTTTGCAAATATTTGGGCTTAATTTCTTTTGTGGATTGATTTCTTTCCACACTGCTTGGAACTTCCTTATACATGAATGCAATCTCCTTGTTCATTGCATCACTCCTAGTGCAATTTGTTGATATATTTTGGTAGTGATGCATGTGAACAAACTTAGGACTTCCATGGCACTTTTTTTCCCTATTTAGGAGAATTTTTCCCCAACTTGTATATACACCTACATCTATGGACTAATTCTAACAAACTTCTAGACACATACTTGCTTCTTGAGAAAGGTAGCCTTGTTTGTTTACTCGGTTAACATGCACCACATACTTCACGAAGATGTTTAGTTGTGAAGTTAAGTAGTCCTCTTACCACATTATTCTCTTCTTTGTGTCCTTGAGATTTTCAACATTGATGAAACCTATCCTTTTATGCCAAAGATCAAGTTTTGTTATCCTTTTGTTACCAATACTGAGAATCAATGTCTCATTGACATCATGTTTGATGTTTAAAATAAAAATTATACCTTCCCCTTTACCTTTAACAAATGATTCATATCCTCTTTTGAGGTCTTTGATGAAGCATCATTTTTATTGAACTTGATGTGAAATCCTCTCTCCACCATTTGTCCAACTGAAATTAGGCTCTTTGTTATTGTATGAACATCTAATACCTCATGAAGACACTTGATTTTATTTCCATATTTGAATTTGATATCTCCCACATATTTCATTTGATGCTTAATGTTGTCACCTGTCTCAAACTTATCCTCTTGACTTTCAAATAAAACTCGAAAGAAACAATTGTGGATGGAGTTCACAACACTCAAGAAGATGTTCAAGCAAAGTGTAATTGATTTTGTCAACAAATTAAGGACATTGCATATCAATTAGGGATCATTGGAGAAATGATTGACGATGAGAAGATTGTGAGACAAGTAGCCAATGCAATCAAAGTTGATGACAAGTGGGAAGCTTTCACCACTGCCATGGACTTATACATGGATATGCAAGTGCCACACTTCATTCTCATGGGAAAACTCTTCACTCATGAGGCCAAACTTATGAAGATTTTTGAGAACTAGAAAGGTAATCAATCCTCTGCTTTTACATAGATAAAATCAAAGCAAAGATAACAAAGGAAAAGGTAAAGAATTGATGATGAAGGAAGCACCTCCCAAGCTAACTCTAGAGGTAGACTTAGAAGCTCAAGAGGAAGAGGTACAGGAGGTAGAAAAGGCAAATGGAGAGCTCAAATCTCCTCACCTTATGCTATATGTGGACTATCCAATAACATCATAGAGCATTGTTTCAAGAACCCAAGGAATCAGAGAGGAAGAGGATACAACAAAGGTGGATACGGAGCTACTAGAGGTAGATACAACAACTCATATGGATACAAAAACAATACCTACAACAACAACTACCAAGGAGGATACAAAAGTAGGAGAGATTACAAAAATTACATAGATGATCAATCTCAAGAGGATTCACTCATCCTTATGAATATGACAATGAAGCAAGGTAAATCTGATCGACATGTATTCTACATTCACTTTGGATGCTCAAATCATATAGTAGGGAATGTAGCCTTGCTCTCAGACTTAGAAGATCCAAAGAATAAGCATGAGGTCTAGACATGTGATGACACAAGGCACCCTATGGAGAAGATAGGAAATGTGAAGGCTTCCAATGGTAACATGAATCTATTGACGAGAGTTCTCTATGTACAAAGTATTACTAAAAACTAATAAGTGTAGGCTAGATAATGGACAAATGTTTGTAGGTGAGATTCACAAAGCATGGAGACTATGTAGAGGATCCATATCAAGGCTTCAAAAGGATAGCCAAGGGAGAAAAAATAGGTAGATTGTTCACCATTATATTTTCATGCTTTTGGATTTCTTTCAAAAATCCCTTCAGGGATAGGTGAATACAAGTTTCACCTTCCATAGATTTGTTGGAAGTGAGGTAGGCCCTTAGGCTCATGTCACAGGTCCATGGTTCCATAGTTCCAGTCATGTACAACATTAATTCCAGCAATCTTCCATATTGACAAAACATGAACATACCACAACTTAATCATACATATGATGAGACAAAGATAGAGAAAGAATAGACGTCATGTGTAAGGTGTTACGTAAGCCATCGCTTACTCATAGTATCATATATACCAATGTTCAATGTACAATGTGGGAGCAAAATTCTCAACCATTCTATGTGATGAGAAATAGATGCATGAGTGAATGTACAATGTAACAAACATATTCAGATGTATGGGCAGTAATCTGAATATATATGAGATGTGTGACCTTATAGGTTATAGAAGAGTGAATATGAGTGACTGAATGAGGAAGGATCAGTGTGAAACTGATGGTCAACAATCCTACATCTAAACTTAGGCTATGGAAGACCCTAAGTTAGATACGTGTGTGAAAAGATCACATACTTATAAAGTAGCATAGAATGCTAACAAGTTTGTTGCCGAAAATCCTCAAACTCATGTGAACACACCTTCTCAAACACCTCATAAAATATGCATAAAGCATATACGTACTGTTTCTCTTGTACCTATGCCGAATAGGACTCCTCCTGATATGAACGCCACAGCCTCCATAAACTTCAAGTAGTACCTGTGTGCATAAAGAGAATATGTACCTGAATACTTAACATAAGATGTGAATCTTATGTTAATCTCCATCTAATGTCTTTGAAGTAGCCTGACATCTTCTTGTAGAAGACAATCTTCAACCTAATATCTTCCTGTAGAAGATAATCTTCAAAATCATGTAGATGGTCCCATCCAATGTCTTTGAAGTAGCCAGACATCTTCTTGTAGAAGATAATCTTCAACCTAACATCTTCTTGTAGAAGATGATCTTCAAATACATCATGTAGATGGGCGATCCTCACCATCAAGCTGCTAATAATCAAGTCTTCTTGCCATGAACAAGAGATGACCTCCTCTCCATGAGCTAGAGTGTGAGCACACCCTTCATCTTCTCCAAGAAGAATCACCAAGAAGAACTCCATAGCTGCTCCTCAACATGCTTCAAGTTAGCACCATGGCTGCCCCATGTGCTAGAAGAAACACCACCTCTACTGAGGTCCAAGCTCCAGAAAGCTTGTGTTGATCCTAGGTGAAGGATGATTACAAGTGAGCTAAATAGTCTCTTATATAGTAGATTGTTGAGCCTTGAAGAGCACCTTGAATAAAGCAAAAGCCTACGATCGCATAAAGAAAGCATGATCGTAATAAAGCAAGATCGCGTCGCTCATCCGTTAGTGTTTTTTTAGTTTCTCCATAAGCTTTTAATAAAGCAAAAGCTCAAAAATCATCCGCTGCGCGATATGCTGCCAACGGGATTTGAACCCGGACCACTGTGATGGGAGGACGACCACGTAGCCAAGTTGCCCCACGCTTTTGTTGTACAAGGTTATTAAAAAAAAAGGTACCCATTCTAATTGCGGCCCGTTTGCTTTGTAGAAGTAATGGAAAGAACAGATATACATTCTGAAAACTGGTATAAACTTTGACCAATTTCCAACCAATGAGGCATTGTTTTCCAACAATCCCCCCTGCAATGTCATATTGGTACAATCTGAACTGAATCTGCAAACTTTATAATCTGCAAATTATCACAAGCTTCAAGCTTGTACTTCCGATACTTCAGAAAAAGTCTTCTTCAAAACTGAAATTGACTTTCCTTCAAAAAACCTGAACTTGCTGAATATGAACCATAATACTTGAGAAAATATGCAAACTAGATATCCAATAGTGTACTCATCAAGCAATCACTGCTTGACAACAAATATAGCATGAACTGTCTCTGCACCTGCTATCTCCTGTCTTCAAAAACCTGAAAACTTACACTAGGATCCATATATTTGCATTTACCTTCCAAAAAGATTTCTCAACGTACTTCTGCTGCGTCATGTAAATACACTAAACAAAATCAGGAACTGAATCCCGGAACCTGTGACTGTCAACTCACAACTTAGTGTATTATGAACACTGCTGATTCATCTCTGACTGTACTCAAGTCATGTCAACTCATCTCAATTGAAATCAACTGAAATATGAGTAAAAATCTATGATTTCGTCATGTCTTCATCCTTTAAATCCTTCATACCTCTTTCCTTCAGAACTTGGTATAAACATATATGTGCGCACGTCTGAAATATACCTTTCTGAAATATCAAGCTTCTCTTCAATAGAACTCTGGAACCTTCTCCTGAACAGGAACATCCTAACAGGAACTTTCTCCAAATATTCTTCTTCTTCCTTCTTCTTTCAAAGCTGGAACATAAAGAGAACCTGACAAAGGAAATATAGGAATACCTGTAGGTATGACTCTGCATTCTTTTACATATGGCTGAAAATAAGTCTTCATGTTTCATAACCCCCCTGGATGATTTAACACTAGTATCCAGTATTCTTCAAATATATCAGACTTTATGAAATCTGGAACGTCTTCCTTCATAAATCTGATGTTTAGTGATCCATACCTGTATCTGAAACAAAATCTCTGAACCCTTTTTATTAGCATTGATCAGATGCCAATAGCTTTCCATGTCATTCCTCAGCTTTCCAAAATCTAGAATAAGGTTAGCTGATCCTAACATAACAAAACCTTGCTGAAAGCTTTATAGGATTCATAACCTTCTATAACATAACAAGTATCTTCTATCTCTCTGCAACACAAATTTGATAGAATCTGAATCTTTGACTGACTTCTTCCAATGTTAAGAATCTTCATAAACAAAGGATAGACAACCGACTCATAAATGCTCAAGATCATACAAGATCAATGATCTCTTCTGTGTAGAATCTGCTCTTATCAAACCTTCATGACTGAATGTTTGATTTGCTACATGAATGTCTCCAAGTGTCCATGCTTTCTCAAAAAGTTGAAAATTTTTTCTTCAAACAAATCCTTCAAGGATTCTGCAATTCCTACTTGAAATATAAGTGGACAAACTTCTCACCTTGAGAACTCCAAAAGCTGCAAGTTGATACTTCATAACTTTCATATTTTACCCGGGTGAAATGTGATAGTACCTACTTGACTTTCTTTTGGTTAACTCCACTTTTCAATCAAGTGATAAGATATGATGGAACACCTTTTTGAATACAAGCATGTATCCAAAAAATCAAGACAATCATAGAAAGTAGATTCTTCAACTGATCTGTACATCAACAAGATTCTGAATTTTTTGAAGTTTCTGAAAATACTGAATATGAGGTAACCTTTTCCAAACATAAAACCTCAACGCAAGTCTTCAACATCTGCTACAGAAAACTCTTTTACCTCAAGAGTTAGATAAAGAAGAAATATACTTCTCTGCAACTTGTCATATACCAAGTAGCTCTCTATTGACACTCCAAGAATTCTTTGAGGGAACATATAAGCTGCCTGCTTAAAAAGCTTCAACTAAAACATAACTCATACATATATGAGTTAAAACATATATCTGCTGCTTTTCTTTCTCTCAATGCAATTCTTTGTCAAATCTACTAAATCATGACCAAGTGTAATGCAAAACAAGAAACTGCTTCTTCTTTAAACAAGATGTTCTCGTAGACTTGTCTTTGGGTGTAGAGGATAAAATAGGAAAAGTATATGGAAAATATATGAGAAAAGGAAGCCTTACTTTTCTTTTGGAAATGATGGACTTTCTTCTTCTGCATCTTTCTTCCACCTGATGATGTCAGGCTACTTCAAAGACATTAGATGGAGATTAACATAAGATTCATATATACCAATGTTCAATGTACAATGTGGGAGCAAAATTCTCAACCATTCTATGTGATGAGAAATAGATGCATGAGTGAATGTACAATGTAACAAACATATTCAGATGTATGGGCAGTAATCTGAATATATATGAGATGTGTGACCTTATAGGTTATAGAAGAGTGAATATGAGTGACTGAATGAGGAAGGATCAGTGTGAAACTGATGGTCAACAATCCTACATCTAAACTTAGGCTATGGAAGACCCTAAGTTAGATACGTGTGTGAAAAGATCACATACTTATAAAGTAGCATAGAATGCTAACAAGTTTGTTGCCGAAAATCCTCAAACTCATGTGAACACACCTTCTCAAACACCTCATAAAATATGCATAAAGCATATACGTACTGTTTCTCTTGTACCTATGCCGAATAGGACTCCTCCTGATATGAACGCCACAGCCTCCATAAACTTCAAGTAGTACCTGTGTGCATAAAGAGAATATGTACCTGAATACTTAACATAAGATGTGAATCTTATGTTAATCTCCATCTAATGTCTTTGAAGTAGCCTGACATCTTCTTGTAGAAGACAATCTTCAACCTAATATCTTCCTGTAGAAGATAATCTTCAAAATCATGTAGATGGTCCCATCCAATGTCTTTGAAGTAGCCAGACATCTTCTTGTAGAAGATAATCTTCAACCTAACATCTTCTTGTAGAAGATGATCTTCAAATACATCATGTAGATGGGCGATCCTCACCATCAAGCTGCTAATAATCAAGTCTTCTTGCCATGAACAAGAGATGACCTCCTCTCCATGAGCTAGAGTGTGAGCACACCCTTCATCTTCTCCAAGAAGAATCACCAAGAAGAACTCCATAGCTGCTCCTCAACATGCTTCAAGTTAGCACCATGGCTGCCCCATGTGCTAGAAGAAACACCACCTCTACTGAGGTCCAAGCTCCAGAAAGCTTGTGTTGATCCTAGGTGAAGGATGATTACAAGTGAGCTAAATAGTCTCTTATATAGTAGATTGTTGAGCCTTGAAGAGCACCTTGAATAAAGCAAAAGCCTACGATCGCATAAAGAAAGCATGATCGTAATAAAGCAAGATCGCGTCGCTCATCCGTTAGTGTTTTTTTAGTTTCTCCATAAGCTTTTAATAAAGCAAAAGCTCAAAAATCATCCGCTGCGCGATATGCTGCCAACGGGATTTGAACCCGGACCACTGTGATGGGAGGACGACCACGTAGCCAAGTTGCCCCACGCTTTTGTTGTACAAGGTTATTAAAAAAAAAGGTACCCATTCTAATTGCGGCCCATTTGCTTTGTAGAAGTAATGGAAAGAACAGATATACATTCTGAAAACTGGTATAAACTTTGACCAATTTCCAACCAATGAGGCATTGTTTTCCAACAATCCCCCCTGCAATGTCATATTGGTACAATCTGAACTGAATCTGCAAACTTTATAATCTGCAAATTATCACAAGCTTCAAGCTTGTACTTCCGATACTTCAGAAAAAGTCTTCTTCAAAACTGAAATTGACTTTCCTTCAAAAAACCTGAACTTGCTGAATATGAACCATAATACTTGAGAAAATATGCAAACTAGATATCCAATAGTGTACTCATCAAGCAATCACTGCTTGACAACAAATATAGCATGAACTGTCTCTGCACCTGCTATCTCCTGTCTTCAAAAACCTGAAAACTTACACTAGGATCCATATATTTGCATTTACCTTCCAAAAAGATTTCTCAACGTACTTCTGCTGCGTCATGTAAATACACTAAACAAAATCAGGAACTGAATCCCGGAACCTGTGACTGTCAACTCACAACTTAGTGTATTATGAACACTGCTGATTCATCTCTGACTGTACTCAAGTCATGTCAACTCATCTCAATTGAAATCAACTGAAATATGAGTAAAAATCTATGATTTCGTCATGTCTTCATCCTTTAAATCCTTCATACCTCTTTCCTTCAGAACTTGGTATAAACATATATGTGCGCACGTCTGAAATATACCTTTCTGAAATATCAAGCTTCTCTTCAATAGAACTCTGGAACCTTCTCCTGAACAGGAACATCCTAACAGGAACTTTCTCCAAATATTCTTCTTCTTCCTTCTTCTTTCAAAGCTGGAACATAAAGAGAACCTGACAAAGGAAATATAGGAATACCTGTAGGTATGACTCTGCATTCTTTTACATATGGCTGAAAATAAGTCTTCATGTTTCATAACCCCCCTGGATGATTTAACACTAGTATCCAGTATTCTTCAAATATATCAGACTTTATGAAATCTGGAACGTCTTCCTTCATAAATCTGATGTTTAGTGATCCATACCTGTATCTGAAACAAAATCTCTGAACCCTTTTTATTAGCATTGATCAGATGCCAATAGCTTTCCATGTCATTCCTCAGCTTTCCAAAATCTAGAATAAGGTTAGTTGATCCTAACATAACAAAACCTTGCTGAAAGCTTTATAGGATTCATAACCTTCTGTAACATAACAAGTATCTTCTATCTCTCTGCAACACAAATTTGATAGAATCTGAATCTTTGACTGACTTCTTCCAATGTTAAGAATCTTCATAAACAAAGGATAGACAACCGACTCATAAATGCTCAAGATCATACAAGATCAATGATCTCTTCTGTGTAGAATCTGCTCTTATCAAACCTTCATGACTGAATGTTTGATTTGCTACATGAATGTCTCCAAGTGTCCATGCTTTCTCAAAAAGTTGAAAAACTTTTCTTCAAACAAATCCTTCAAGGATTCTGCAATTCCTACTTGAAATATAAGTGGACAAACTTCTCACCTTGAGAACTCCAAAAGCTGCAAGTTGATACTTCATAACTTTCATATTTTACCCGGGTGAAATGTGATAGTACCTGCTTGACTTTCTTTTGGTTAACTCCACTTTTCAATCAAGTGATAAGATATGATGGAACACCTTTTTGAATACAAGCATGTATCCAAAAAATCAAGACAATCATAGAAAGTAGATTCTTCAACTGACCTGTACATCAACAAGATTCTGAATTTTCTGAAGTTTCTGAAAATACTGAATATGAGGTAACCTTTTCCAAACATAAAACCTCAACGCAAGTCTTCAACATCTGCTACAGAAAACTCTTTTACCTCAAGAGTTAGATAAAGAAGAAATATACTTCTCTGCAACTTGTCATATACCAAGTAGCTCTCTATTGACACTCCAAGAATTCTTTGAGGGAACATATAAGCTGCCTGCTTAAAAAGCTTCAACTAAAACATAACTCATACATATATGAGTTAAAACATATATCTGCTGCTTTTCTTTCTCTCAATGCAATTCTTTGTCAAATCTACTAAATCATGACCAAGTGTAATGCAAAACAAGAAACTGCTTCTTCTTTAAACAAGATGTTCTCGTAGACTTGTCTTTGGGTGTAGAGGATAAAATAGGAAAAGTATATGGAAAATATATGAGAAAAGGAAGCCTTACTTTTCTTTTGGAAATGATGGACTTTCTTCTTCTGCATCTTTCTTCCACCTGATGATGTCAGGCTACTTCAAAGACATTAGATGGAGATTAACATAAGATTCCACCTGACCAATTTCCAACCAATGAGGCATTGTTTTCCAACAAGATTTAAATACCATTTGTCATGGTTATGGTGGTTGCAACCTATCCTATCTGAATCATTTCTATCGTTGGCAGGTTTCCAATATTTATCTTTAGAATGCCACAAAGTTGCTTTCTAAGCAACTCCTTCTTTGCCAAACATCTTATATCCTAAAAGGTGTTCTTCTAATCAATTGTACCAAATTTGATGTGATCTGGTACTTTCTTCCCCCCTTTGAAGAGATTTCATCCTCAAAAACTGTGTAAACTATGGCTTCATTCACAATTAGAGAGCCACTACTATGACTCCTTCAACTGTTGGATTATTCAATAACCCTTGTGCTTGTGAGGGTTTTGAAATTTTCTAGAATATGTACTAGAGAGGGATTCTAGTTTTGGTATTTATTAAAACATCTTCTAGAGGTAGCTCGACAACCACCTATCCTAACATACTCATGACCTTATTCATGAATTCTCATGTTTCCTAACAATGCAAGTTCATGTCTATCTATGTTAGGAGAGGTGGCTTTAATTTTGAAGGCTAATCAAACAATAGGAGTTTTGAAGGTACTATGAAATAAGAAAAATATTTCCTTTTCATCATTGTACCTAGAGAGCTTTAAATTCCTTCCATTAGGAGCCATTGCATCTCCTTAAGAAAACCTATCTTGGTTTCAATCTTGAGATACTAAATTTTGGAATGAATAAAGCCTTAAATTAGCTTGAAAACTCTTCTAAGAAGAAGGTTTTTATAAAGTTTCATGATAATGTGAATACTTTACACCATTCATGTTGGTGAAAGTCTTTGATTGAACTTATAAGTTGTTGATATATTTAGGTAGTGATGTGTGTGAACACACTAGGACCACCGGGGCATTTTTTTCCCTCTTTAGGAGGTTTTTTCCCCTGGCTTGTAAATACACATATTGCCCTAATGGGTCACTTATCTTTGTACATTCTAGTGGTAATACATTCAGTGTCGTGCTCAAAGCTTCTTCTTCTTCCTTGTGATGTTTGCATGCTTTTGCAAATGTCTAACTCCAATAGTTGGTATCAGAGCAGGTCATCGCTTCATCTAGGGCATCATTGATACCTCTCCGGTTCTAGTCTCAAAATCACATGAAATTTGGTTATAGTCTTAGAAAATTTGAGCTCGTTTCGGCCTCTAAATGCACTACCGTAGCACATGTGCGAGCCATTTCATCTTTTTGTGCCAATGGTATATACCAGTTTTGGTTCGCTAGTATAAGCATCTCAAAGTCTAATATAGGTTTAGTAGAATTCATCTAGGTAATTCTGTTCGACTTTTTGAGATATAGTCAATTTTCTACATCAAGGTATTTTAGTCACTGGCCATGGCTGAAATCAGTGATGTATTCCGTATGTTGGCTGCTGAGGATAAGTTGGATGGTACCAAGTACCCGTTATGGGCTTATATGATGCGACATGTATTGGTTGCAAAAGGAATGTGGAACATTGTGTATGGTGTTGAAAAACGTCTTATCACACCTTCAACTATTACAACGTCAGGTGCTGACGCTGATGCAGAAGGTGTCGAAGATGGTGATATTCTATAGATTCCTATTCATGTTGTTGTTTCTATTGCACCTACTAGAGAGCAAATTCATTGGGATGGCAGAGATGCTCAGGCACATGCATTGATAACTTTGTCTATCAAATGTGCCATTATTCCTCACATTCACTCTTGCAGAATAGATAAGGGTGCTTGGGATACACTTACCACATTGTACCATGCTAGGAATGAGGCTCGTGTTGCTTACCTCCAAAAATAGCTGGAGAGTGAGCACATGAATGAAGGTGATTCTATGGATAGTTTTTTTACAAAGATCAAGGATTTGAAGGAACAATTGATTTTTTCTTATGAAGTCCTTCCTGATATATCACTTTTGCAGAATGTTCTGAATGGTCTTCTTGACTCATATCAGAGTTTTCCTTCTACTCTTTGTTTGATGATGAAAGTGAATCAAAATGCCTTTAACATTTGAAGAGATAGTTTCTATTCTATTTTAGGAAGATCAATCTAGACAAAATAGGTATATTATGCATGTTGCAGATCAAGCTTTCTTGGCTAGTCAAAAGGGCAAAGGAAAATGGAGCTTTTCAACTAGTAAGCAGAAATCTGCTAATTTTGCACAATCAAATAAGGAAGACAAAGATGAGAAGAAATTAGAAAAGCAGAAATTGTTTTGCAAATACTATAAAGCAAATGATCATGTCATTAAGAACTGTCCAAAACTGGTCGTTAAAGAGGCAAAGAAGAAAGAGGCTGGAATGGTTGTTGGAGAGGCCTGTACACCGAAAACAGAGTCTACTAATCTTGTGCAAGATGAAGAATGGGCATTTACTACTATTTGAAATTTTGACCCATCTTCTCATGAGCAGTGCATGTTTGTAGTAGACTCAGATGTTTGGTGCTTTGATAGTGGGGCGACCAAACATATTACCTCATAGCGTAGTTTCTTCTCTTCACTAGAGCTTGCCCCTACAAGGAATACTGTCACATGACAACAACTCCTCTTATCCTGAGATGGGAGTTGGTAAGTGTATCATCATGCTCCACATGAGCTAACTGCACAACATCAACACCAAGATCAAACTCATGATCAAAATCTAACTGAGTATCATCACAACGCTCCACATGAGCATCCACATCATGCTCTAAAGCATGCAACTGATCATCCAAAGTGTGCTCCACATGAGCATCCATATGATCAACAAAATCACACTCTACATAAGCATCATGAGCATCCAAAACATGCTCTACATGTGCATCCATCTGAGCATCGAAATCCTGCCATACATGCGCATCATGAATATCCATAGACCTATTTGTAGGTAGATAAAATGAGACATGACGAGTCTCACATCACACATAAGGTTGAACTCCCACTGAGATAAGACTGTCTCTCATATGAAGTACTTGCAATGGATACCTATGCCCAATCCTAGCACCTCTGAGAAGCATAAGCTGTCCCAACTGCAACTGAAAATGATGCTCACCAAGGAATGCATAACATCTACTCTCCTGTAACTGGCTAATTGAAATCAAGCTCATAGGGAATGAAGGCACATAACGTACATGTCTGAGCATAAGTGATGCTCCACTAGGTAGCATAAGGCATACATCTCCTGCACCCTCAATGTCATATGCCATACCATTAGGCAAGTGCACACATCCACAACTCTCACATGAGAATCGACAAAACCACTCACGATGTGGAGTAACATGAAAACTAGCTAACGCATCAAGCAACCAAGTCATATGTGTGCAATCCAATGAACAAGAGGAATCCTAAGATGAACCATAGGAGAAAGTGATATCACCATCACTAGCATAATCAATAGCCATAGACTCTCCTGAAGTCACTACCTGACCTACATCACATGCATGTCTCTGACGTCGTCGTCGCATCCAACTGAAGCAACATCATTGAATATGGCCCTCACGACCACAGTGCCAACATCGAAGCTATCGTGATCTATGTCTCACATGAGTCAATGGACTCGTATACATATCATGTAGTCTCTACCATAATGCACTACTCGTCTCCTCATACATAACAGACTCATATATAAAATCCACAAGTTGTAATCGGATAGTGGAGTTGGCTAATGCGTCCATATCCATCCATACATGGTCAGGCATGTCACGAGGCCTTTGTTCATCTCTATGCACATACATGTGTAACCCCGCACGAACCAACGTATGTCACATCTAAGCTTTCCATCTCGGAAAGTTAGTGCCATCAAATCGAGAAGACACCATGTTAGCAATCCAAGACTAGCAATGTAACAAGAGAGTGGAAAAATACTCTATCCTCAATAGGATCACACCTGTATATCCATATGCATAACTCACATCACATATGTCTCTGTGGAGAAGAAAACCATGTGAACCGCATGTCACATAACCATGCATCTAGCATGCACATAAAAGCATGAGCATAAGCCTGCTCACCAAGTCTCCGAAGTGACCAAGTAGATGTGAAAGAATCTTGGGAAATTTTTGGCAAAGTGTCTCTTGTAAATTGAGCAATCAAACAAGATAACCAATAGCAAAAGAACAATGAGTAATTTGTCACCACCTCTCACTGATCGAATCAAAAAGATAATGGCAACTACATGTGCCAAAAAAATAATGGCAATACACAACAATACAATGGTGATGCACCTCCCACTCAAGAATGAATCCTGCAAGATGGTCCAACCTATCACAAATAACATGTGACCAAGTCCAAATGAATGGAGATAAACAATGATCCAAAGCTATCGCACAAACTTCAAGATCCACCAAAGCTCTCTTCTAGCATAAAAGCTGTCAAAATTTTGGAAGCATCTCCTCTGTAAAATGGACTCTGAACCAAATAGACCATGTGGGAATCACCATCCACAATATCAAATCAATGAACATTTGCTAATAGAATAGCAAATCAAGGTGATAAATAAGTATGCAACTAAGGCTCCAATCTGGATCATGTACCTAAAAAGAACACAAAAGATACAAGTACCAACTAAGATCCAAAATCAACTCTCACAAAAGTATGTGCAACCGGCAAGTAAATTCATAACCAAGTGGCATAAGCAAGATATAGACCACAATGCCACTATACATCCATGATCGAACTCATGATGACATAAACCTCAAAAAGAGTATACCACAATGTCATCTTACATGCCAAACATGTGACAAGATCATGCTCTACTCTCATATGGAGGAGCTACCACAGTGATCATACATGTACAATGCCTTGAAGCTCTGAAAATAAGAGCATGCACACCAAAAATTCTCTCTGGAAGAAGTTCCAAAGCAAATTCAACCATCAAGGGCAATTAGGGTTCTTATGGCAAAAATATGTTTCTCTGTGTTTTGTTATTTCAGAGGTGATAACCTCTGAATCTAAACTTTTGGTCTTTAGCAAAGTTCAAGATCTGATTCTTAACTACGTAAGGAGATAAAGAACACCTCAATCGAAGGTAAGTAGCTGAAGATACACACAAAACAAGCATCAGCTATCAATTTCACCTTCACCTGCAACACTACTGCTATGTATTTTGCAATTTTGGCAATCTAAAACTCCAAATATGGAGCTCTTATCTTCTAGAAATTGTGAGGCTACTCCAAACTATGCATAGCAAGTTGAATCATATGAATCGGACTTGTAGAACTCAAGTTATGATCCAAAAACTGATCTGCTGTCATAGTGAATGTAGATTCACCTTCTACAGAAGTCTGCATTTTTTGAATTTTTAGCAGTCTAAAACTCCAAACCAGGTTCTATGCCCTTCTGTGAAATTGTAGCCCTCTGTGTTAGCTACACATAGAACTTTAAAACGCATCAATTCAAACTTCCTAACTCAAGTTATGACCGAAATGCTGAACAGCTCTCAAGAGATGTCGACCTGCACTTCTACCCCTTCTGACCTAAGCTTCCATTGAAGCTTTTTGTACACAAGCCTTCAGCATGCTCTGATACCAATGAAGGGCTTCGGTGTGTAGAACAAGAGGAGCAAAGAGGAGATGGAGAGAGAGAGGGAAGAGGAAAGATGCGACAGATGCGTGGGAGCCTCGAAACCCACATAATGATCTCCCTTGAGGCAATGCTCTATATATGACATATATATATGAATATGGGGGTAAAGTCACATGACCCTTACAACCCCAACAACAAATGTACAATTCATGATCTGTCAAATGGTGACATGATTATTGTTTCTAGCATTTTATCTCGTGGGCGGTATAAGCTCGTAGATTATGAAAAATTTGTGAATGATTTAGCATGTGCAATACATGATTCTCAAGCTATGTCAGATGCAAAGCTTTGGCATGCACGCTTTGATCATCTGAATTTTACTAGTTTGCTACGCGTGTAGAAATCTGAAATGGTGTCCTCTTTGCCCAAACTTGATGCACCCGATAAACATGTATGTGAAGGCTGCATTTTGGGCAAAATGCAGCGTTCCTCATTTCCAAAAGATGGTTCAGTTCAAGCTATGCAAAAATTGTAGCTTGTTCATAGTGATGTTTGTGGTCCTATGCAAACACCCTCTTTTGGAAATTATTTTTACTTCGTGACTTTCATTGATGATTTTTCCAAGCATGCATGGGTACATCCCTTGAAAGAAAAGTCCGGAGTGTTTATGTGCTTCAAATAGTTTTGGTTTTGGCTGAAAATCTGTCACCATGTAAAATGGGCACCCTCCATTCTGATCAAGGGGGGGATATATGTCTTCTAACTTTAATGCATTTCTAGCTGAATGTGGGATAAAACATCAGTGTATAGTGTTGTCTACACCTCAACAAAATGGATTTTCTGAATGGAAGAATAGGTTACTCATGGAGATGGCGAGGTGTATGGTCAAGAGTCAGGCTTTACCACATAGTTTCTGGCTTGAGGTTGTTATGTGTGCAACATATGTACTTAACATGTGTCCCACTAAAGCATTGCAGTCTATCACTCCATATGAGGCTTGGCATGTTCGCAAACCATATGTTGCTCATTTGCGTGTTTTTGGTTGTCTGGCATATGCATTAATGCCTGAACAACATCATAGGAAATTGGATGATAAAGCAATAAAATGTATTTTTGTTGGGTATAGTTCTGAAAGCAAAGGCTATTATCTGTATCATCCACAGACCAAACACATTTTGGTTAGCCAAGATGTTGTTTTTGTGGAAGATTTTATTCATCCCTTACTTTCATGTACAAAGGAGACATCTATTAGCTCCAAAGACATGTATGATACTTTGCTGCCTTGTTTTATAGGTGGACGGTCTAGTGCTAGTCCTAATGAGGCAACTTCTTAGCCTTTGCAGGTTTCATATGATGATGTAGATCATCCTATTTCTTATGGACATTTACATGATGCACTTGTTCATGAAAGAGCTGATATTGAGGAAGCAAAAACTATGCCAAAATGGCTAGTGCAAAATTTGCGTGATAGCAAATTAGATGCACCTGTGTCCTATCGTACTCGTTCAAGCTCTCATAGTGCCTCTTTTGCATTAGATTGCTATGCTATGACTGCAGCTAGTATCTGTGATGAGAATGAGACTATTTCATTTGATGAAAGCACAAAATTCAGAAAATTAGATGGCTTCTATGCAATCTGAATATGATGCTATAATGAAGAATGGTACTTGGTCTTTATGTGACTTGCCTCCTGGCAAGAAGGCCATTGATATTAAGTGGGTTTATAAGCTGAAGTGTAAGCCTGATGGAGCAATTGACAGGTATAAGGCTAGGCTTGTTGCAAAGGGTTATGCGCAGGAAAGAGGCATTGATTTTGATGAGGCCTTTGTAGCTACATGATGTATGACTACTGTTCATAGCATCTGTGCACTGCAGCCCATCATGGTTGAAATGTACGTCAGTTGGACATTAAAAAAACATTTTTGAATGATGACTTTCATGAAGAAGTGTATGTTTTTTAGCCTCATGGTTTTGTGCAGAAAGGGCATGAAAACTAGGTGTGCACGTTAAAGAAGGCATTATATTGTTTAAAGAAAGTGCCATGAGCTTGGTATGAAAAGATACATGTCTATCTGATTGTACATGGTTTTGAGAATAATCAAATTGAAAGAACCTTATATGTTAAGTGTGCTAATGATGTGCTTCTGATCATTGTTGTTTATGTTGATGACATGCTACTCACTAGTCCTCATGAAAGGCATATTGTTGATCTTAAGCCTGATTTGCATGCCTCATTTGAGATGTCTAATTTGACACATTTGCATCATTTATTTGGGCATTCAGTTTATGCAAGTTGATGGTGGAATGGCTTTGTGTCAAACGAAATACATTTACACATTATTATAGAGTTTTGGCCTTGAAGATTGTAAGCCTATTGCCACTCCTATGGAGACAAGTTTACGATTGAGTCTTCATGATGTTGGAGATGCATTTGATGTTGTTCTCTATCAGTAGGTTGTTGAATGCTTGATTTACTTATACATTACTTGGCAAGATATTTAGTTTGTTGTCTCATAGATGAACATGTTTATGCATTGCCTAGGTGTCAAGCATTGGTATGCGGTTAAGCACATCTTGAGATACTGGAGTGGTACCCGACTACTTGGGTTGTTTTATCCCAAGGGGGATCCCTACCGCCAGATTTGCATGCTTTTTCTAACTCTGACTGGGCAGGTTGCTATGACACTCGTGTGTCCACTAGTGGCTTTTGCTTCATGCTTGGTAGCTAATGTATATCTTGGTTGAGCAAGAAGCTACCTACTGTGGCCATTTCCAGCTGTGAGGCTGAGTATAGGGAAGCTTTCACAACGACTGTTGAGTGTGTGTGGGTTAGATGCCTTATGGCTGATTTGGGTGTTGGTCACTCTTCTGCAACCACCATCTTCACTGAGAGTCAGAGCGCATTAGCAATTGCAAGGAACCTTGTGTTCCATGCTCACACTAAGCACATTGAGGTGCATTATCATTATGTCAGGGAGAGGTTCTCTATTGGAGAGATCAGCTTGGCATATGTGCTCACACAGGAGAACATTGCAAACCTTTTCACAAAGACTCTCGCTAGGGAGAAGTTTGAAGCTTTCCGTAAAGTTTTAGGCTTACTTCCTTTTGTGGATTGATTCCACACAGCATGGCACTTCCTTATACATGAGTGTCGGCTCCTTGTTTACCGCATCACCCCCAAGGAGATTTGTTGATATATTGAGGTAGTGATGTGTGTGAACACACTAGCTATATATATATATATATATATATATATATATATATATATATATATATATATGTGTGTGTGTGTGTGTGTGTGTGTGTTTAGGTGGCTGTGTTTTGTTTTAGACTTAGTATTAGGCTCTTCTAAGTTTCTTAATGGTTAATCTATTTCATATCTATTACCCTTATTTGTTCGGTTTAAAGGAAAGCATACATATGCAAGTAAGAAGATATCCACACTTGTGTTTAAAGCTCTAGGTTAATGCTCAGTGAAGTGTACGTAAAAGCAGCCTATGTGTAGTAGAGAGTACGAACTTGGAAATGAGCGTTCCAATATCCTATCGGCTATTTGGAGCTACTATGTTTGGATATCTTTGTTCAAAGTAGTGCGCATCTACTATTTTATTTTCTCTGTTATAATAAAAAACTCTTTCCACTAATATGAAAGTGTGTCTGTTGTTGAAATGTAACAATGTTTGAGTGAGGTCATTTGATTAACCCTATAAGATTGTTGCTGAATCTCATAGTTTAATGACACCTCTCTAATCCTCAATGTTTTCTGAGTATTGTAGCAGGATTGCATTAATGGACCTGAACGTCATAATCTAATGGTTCCGATATATTCCTTGATTATCAAAATTGTGGATATGAATACCTGTTTAGACCAGAGCTAACTCACTATCTTTACACACACGTATTTATATATATATATATATATATATATATATATATATATATATATATATATATATATATATATATATATATATATATATATATATATATATATATTGTGTGTGTGTATATCTATATATGTGTGTATGTAAATATGTGTGTGTATGTGTGTATATATATTTGTAGTGTGAAGATATCATAGTGCATGTTTTCGCACAAGTTCAATGTACATCTTAGTTTAGTTTTTGGTTAGTCACCGATCAACTTTGGCAACAAACTATACTTAAATGCTTATTAAGTACAAGTATTTACAACGGTTTTTGACTCTGTTAAGCATCACAATAGCGTTACAAGACTTGGGAATTGTAGCTTGTCATACAATATGTCAAGCAGAGCTCAAGGAATAGGTGAATCTTTCCTAATAATTAAATTTTCTTTTATCAACATCATCTCTAGATTATGGTCTTGATGAACTAAAAGGAGTCTATCAAATATATATTATGTTTAGTTTTTTAATAAGTGTGTATGCGTTGGAGAAGATCGACTTTTTAGTACTATGATTATTTTAAAATAAATAGTAGGTATTGGAATATAACCATCGTGATTAGAAACAAATCTTGCACACAGCATTTGCCTTGATATAAGTTGATGTGATTGCACTGCCACAAAATTAGTTCAACGGAAAATGATGACTCGCTATGTTGATATCTAGGATAAAAGAACAATTAGGAGTCTTTTATGGTACCTTCAATGTTTCTCTAAAAATAGGACCATATGTTTTCAATTAGGATTTTATGTCTCTTAAAATTAGCACTAAGCTCTAGGAGGTATATTTCTCCCCATATGCTACCATGAAAGTCCATGAAATTTTGTGTTTTTGCAAGTCTCCAAGAGCCTTTTTGTTTACTCAAAGGACTACTTTTTAGGTATCTATCAATCTTGCTTAGATTAGGTACATAACATCTACTCTGAATACATTTAAGGTATCTAGTGGTATTTGTGAAAATTACTTATTAGCTGTCACATACTTTAGAGGTATAGAAAAGATATCGGAGCTAAGCTTAATGAATGAAAATTAAGCAGGTCAAAAAAACTAAGCACGTCAAAAGTAAAATATCCACCATATGAATTGTTTTTAGGGATAAAACATATGCAATGTCGTTTATATTATAAGACCCATAAAATACCAACCATAGGGCATATTTTAGAATAAGGAATTGACGTTAAAAACCTAAGTTTGTACACCTCTTCTATTATCATATCCTTTGCCAAAATTTAGATTTGATTTTGAGCTTTTAGTTTTGTGTGTTTGTGACATGGATAACTAGATGTTGTCGTTGTAGCTATCATCCATAACCCTTCTTTAGTTCTTACTAAAGATCTTTTATGGTTGATTTGGCAAGTACATTAAGGGGACACTCTTCATGTTACAAGCTGTTGGAACATCAAGCTTTCATTATGTTTGAAGTGAACATGATCTTCTTCATCAAACTCATCATTGGAATGATGCTACATATAGTCCTTGTAGGGTTTTATTTACATTCATTTGTTGTATTGAGAGTTTGATCATAGGATCACCCTCTTATGTAAGTTGCAAAGCATTTAACTTTGTAAAAGGGAAAATTAAAAGGTCTAGAAGCCATGAGTTAGAAGTGGTTGGGATTGATTCTCAATCAATCAATCAAAAGGTAGATGTGATTTCAAATTTCCCTTTTCCTAGATTGTAATAAATGATTCCAATCAATCTAAACTTAGAATGCTGCCTAATTTCGAATTCATATCCTTGAAGAAAAGGCATGGCCATGTACTCAAGAGTCTATATAAAGACTCCACAACATTTGTACACTAGGTAGCATGATGATTTGAAGCAATACATATACTTCTTGTTCATTGCCTGGTGCCACTTCAATTTATTGCTCCTTTGTCCTCCAATTCAGTCAACTTGCAGAGAGTGCTACTCTCTCTATAGAGCTCCAAATCCAGTGATTAAGGTCTCATTGTAAAGGTATTAATATCTAGTTTATGCCTACAAATTTGTAGATCATTTGATTCATTACTTTTTAGAGATATTGAAGAGTTTTGTCTCGGTTCATTCTCTACAACTCCCTGAAATTTCAAGATGGTACCAGTTCAGCGTTAAGGTGATTGATCCTTGTGTAGTCCATATTAATTAGGGATTTTATGCATTATATCAAGCCAACTCTAAGTATGACATGCCCTTAAGAGGAATTTTTCCAATTTTTACTATGATGGCTGCTCTCAGTGTTTGAAGTCATAACTTCCATCCATTTTTAGAAGGTTCTTGTGAGCGAGTCATGGTGCAAGTTATCTATTTTGCATCAACTTGTTATTGTTGATGTTCCAAAGTACCTATTGGGTTTTATTGCACTTAACACAAGCCCACAAGATCTATTTTACATATCCAATGAGCTAGGGCTGGTCCTATGCTGATTTGTTGGACCAACTTCACCATTTGACAACTCATCTTTCTAAGCCTCTCCAAGCTTCTCCAACTTCTTTCACAAGCGCCAAAGACTCAAATCAACAAGCCAATAATCATCTACAAAAAAATTTGTATACTTGATGACATTATAATTGTAAAGAAGCATTAATTAATATGAATTTTGCAAACATTTAACTTTATTATTCTCATTTGTTGCATATTCTTGTTTTTTTATTACTTTTTTACGGTTTTTTGTACCATTTTTCACTTTGACCTACAGTGGTTCACATAATTTTGATGATGTGTCAATTTTTTATAAGTAGAAGTTGAAGGATTGATCATTCTAACATACATACATACATACATACATACACACATAGATACATGCATGCATGCATGCATACATACATACATAAATACATGCATACATACATTACATATCTATATACATACATGCATATATTACAGACATACCTATATATACATTACATACATACATGCATACACATAAATGCACATACAAATGAACATAGATACACATAGACACATACAAAGAAATATGTACTTTTGATTATAGTTAGTGAGTCTTTTTTTGGGAGGTGGAATGTTTTTCTACACGTGGTTGTACGGAAGTGGAATGTTGTTTTGTAAGTGGAATGTTGTTTTGTAAGTGGAATGTTTTTTGCAAGTGGAATGTTTTTTTGCACATGATTTTATGGCCTATGTGCCGTATTTGTTTAATTGATGGATTGAATGCCTTATTTATTGATGGCTTAAGTGCCTTATCTATTGATGGACTACATGCCCTTATGTGATTTTTTTATGAGTTCCCTACTCCAGGGGAAATGGTACCGATGTTTTTTTTTTGCCTCAAGATGTCATACATGGCATGCATACTTACATACATACATACATACATATATACATTTTATAAATATGTATGTGCATGCATACATATATACATACATTACATACATACATATAAAATTTGGATTTTGGGATACATATATGTGTGTGTGTGTGTGTAATCAGGGTTTTCGAATTTATATTGGTATACATACATGAAGACGTTAAAAAAATAGGGTTTAGGTTTTTACATGTCTACATACATAGATATATATAGAATTATGGTTTTAGGATTTAGATTAGTATATATACATAAATAAATATAAATTTAGGTTCTAGGTTTATATTAATATATGTACACAAATATATAGAAAATTAGGGTTTTAAGTTATATATATATATATATATATATATATATATATATATATATATATATATATATATATATATATATATATATATATATATATATATATATATATATATATATATATATATATATATATATATAGGGATAGATAGATAGATAGATAGATATATAGATATATGGATAGATAGATAGGTAGGTAGGTAGGTAGGTAGGTAGATAGATAGATAGATAGATAGATAGATAGATAGATAGATAGATAGATAGATAGATAGATAAATATTTAGGATTTATATTAGTATAAATACATAGATAGATAAAAAATTAGTTTTTAGGGTTTTTATGTGTCTACATACATTAGTCTATATAGAATTATGCTTTTAAGTATTTGGATTAGTATATATACACAAATACATAAAAAATGAGCATTTTAGAATTTCTATACATAATATGTTAATGTGTAATTGTAGGAATTCATAGCATCTTATCTTAGAAGCAATGAGACATATTTGGAAGAGAGAATTCCATGCGGCTACAATTGTTTCAAGTTCAAAGTTTATAGAATGGGAAGGTTTTTAAGTATCATTTAAAAAATTACGATGAAGTTGATCATGATATTTTAAGGAATGAGCAATATGAATTGATGGTAAAATTTTAATATATTTAGAGCAAATAAATTGTATCATGAAGAGCTAAAAAGACTGAGACAAACTATGCTTTAGCCATATGGTGAACCAAATATTTGACGAGAAAATGAGGGCATGTTCAATATGATAAATACATTGTTGAATAATGATACTGATATGGACAATATAACAAACAAGACACAATCCCAAACGATATAATGAATGTAAAATCATTACAGAAAAGATGCAGTTGGGCAATTTGTTCTAATAAAAATTGTTTGCCACTTTTAGATAATACCAAGAATAAAGGATATGTTTTCATGTTTGTTCATAATAAGCCTAACGCAATGGCATGTTGATAGCTGGTCTAGAGATTGTGTATATCATGTTCCAATTGATTCAAATGCATGGGAAACACATAGAAGAAAGATGGTCTCGATTTAAAATTGAAGAAAAAAAAATGTATGCCTCAGATTAGCAATGGATGGAGTCAATCCATTTGGTCTTAAGAGCTCTTCCTGCATTACTCTATATGTATGCCTTGTGAATTGCAACATTCCACCATGATTAGCTACCACTCAATGCTATCATTAATTGTGTCTGGTAAATATAAAGTGAAAAATAGGGATGTGTATCCAACACCTTAAATTGAAGATCTTATTCAATTATGGAATGGTATTGATATCTAAGGTGCATCACAATTGTTTACAAAGTGTGATGCTAATATAAAATGTTTTTTGGTGTGGACCGTACATGATTGGCTTGGACACAATGAGTGTTCAGGCCTAAGAATTTTAGGATATTTCACATGTCGAATGTGCAGTCCATACTTAGATACATGTTGCTTTAGATTACTCAACAAGATGATTAATCAAGGATCAACTCGATACCTTCTAGATGAAGATCAAGTTGGATGCAAGGAAAATAGTTATTTGCATGTACATGATTGCGTAGATTATGGGAGACCCACAGAGGTGAACAACCTCTTCGAAGAATGAAGAGACTATCAATTTTTCAGACACTCCCACACTAGAATGACCTTCTTATAAAACGTTTGATTGATGTAATGCATACATTCAAGAGTGTAGATGAATTGTTTTGGAGGACTATCACTGCTCAAAGAGAATGTCGAGCACAACATGAAGATTTTAAATGCATTGGTAAGCGGCCACATTTGTGTCCAATCAATGATAACAACGATTTTCCTGGATCTCCATGGCTATTGCAAAAAGAAGAACTACAACAAGTAAACTTGGTTATTTCAAAATTTAGAAGCCCAATTGGATGCATCTGTTCAATGAGCCCAGTTGGTAATATTCACACAAACTATTAAGGTAAGAGCAAGAGATAAAAATGATATCTTAGCCAATCTGAATTATTGTTGGATAATCCAAGATACATTGGAGATATCTTTTTCTCAATTTAATTTGTTTTTGCTTGATGTAAAATAGTTTAGAGCCATTACCTCAAGAAAAAATGCAACTATAAAAAAAGATCCATGTGGTTTTTTCCAAATCTATTCCACAAAGCTATGGAATGATAAGGGTGGTACTTTTGCATTTTAGAAACATTATGAATAGTTTATTTACATTCTAAGAAAATTAGATCCGAATTTTTGGTATGTTTACATATTAATCCAAGACAAACACCCATGTTTGAAGGTTAGAATATATCGAACAACTTCAAAGTAGAAGACCATACATTGACTAATGATAGCAATGCCCTAGTTGAAACATATCCTATGCCAACTAAGAATATGTCCATGCAAAATGAATTAGAAGATGAGGACTTGCAACAAGGCATAAAAGAAACACATATATTCTTCTTTGTCTCTTTTATTTTTTCTTTATAATATGTTATTTTATGTAATTTTATTAATTAATCTATTTTATCTTTTATAATTTTTCTAATAGATGGCTGATGGAGATACACCTTGGAGCATTTTAGATGCCGAGTTCTAAGAGTTCCTCAATCATTTGACACTTATTGGATTCTAATTCCTTGATTATTATGTCTTATGATCTGGAATTAGAATTACCAAAGTTTTGTCTTTTGGGATACTCGATAGACATCTTTCCATAAGTTTTTCTTAATTTGACTAGTTTGGTATCTTTATCATTCTATGATTTCCAAAGTGCTAGCATTATGAGGAGAGAAACTTCCAAAGAATTTTCGATACTTAACTGAAAACCAATTCTATGGTCTATTGTCCTCTCTTGATTATTTTCCAAATGTTTCTCTTTAAGTATTTTAAATACTTAAAGTAAACCTTGGAATTCCTCATTACAAAATATCGGCCATATATTGAGGCTTTTACGGAGGAAATTGAACGGGTGTGTTTTTGCTTCGATGTCGGTGTAAGTGTCGGTATAGGCGTCGTAACCAAAACGATGGTATACACATTGGTATGACGTCGGTATAAGTGCCAGAAATACTGATGCTCATACCGTCGCTCATATTGAAGCCTATACCAGTGATTGTTGGATCTACCGTCACGCATACTGACGAACATCCTACGAGTACCGTCGCTCATACCGACAACCATATCTGCAAATTTTTTTTTGGGCAGAGTGTGTTGTCTTTTGCTACAGCAACATTACCATGATGTTGTTTAACAAAAGACAATACACTCTACCAAAACAAAAAGCAAGTACATGTGGTGCGTACTCTAATGGCAACCAAAATATGATTTCATAAAGCAAAATACTATCGGACACAAAAGAGATGATCAGAATGAACCATGAACCATGAACCATGAACCATGTACAAAAAAAGTTACATATTTCATAAATGAAGCATGTACAAGACTGTGGCAAACCACTGTCATATATGAGGCAAATACAAAATGTAACAAAGCACTGCCATATAAAAATCAAATACAAAATTCTGGTGCACTACTGCCATATATGAGCCAAATACAAAATTGTGGCACACCACTATCATACACATGCACAGAAGTATCAAGACATCCATATCAATAGTCTTGCAACAAAGAGCATTTATGAAATGAGATAAATTCACATGAGATTTACAAACAATAAGTAAAAACCAAGTTTCTAAATTAATCACCTCATCGCAGATGCTCCCATGAAACGACCACACCACATCCCTCCAAGTCCTCCAATAGTGCAATCAATCCATGACGATATCCAGAATCCTCCTCCATTCATGTTGGAGGACAACCCATTGCCAGCTCTTGCAACAAATATACAAAATGTTAGATGAACATACATGACATGCTTAACACAAACAAACTCAATATCTTTGTCTCTCTATCTTTTTTTCTCTATCTTTCTCTCTCTCTCTCTCTATCAATAGAGCATAAAACAATCACTTACAGGTACGTCTCTCTTTTGGATCGTTGTCGTCAGAGCGTACTGTATGTCATCTATCGTCGATTCCAAATAATCGACACCAAAAAACTTCTGCAAAATCAAAGAGAAGAAAAATTATACAACATAAAGCATAGAGAAAGATAAAGGGTAAAAGTACGTGCACCACTTACCAAGATGTGAGATCTATAGAGAGAGAGAGTGTGTGTGTGTAGAGAGAGAGAGATCTATGTGTGTATGTGCACAATACAATGTAGGTCACAATTCGGTTCGCGCATGCAAGTTCGACAAAAGCAAGCAGTATTGAATGTAAAACACGTGCAAAATGCTGATTTTTGCTCTCGGGTTCTCGGTATGTTTAAAACATGGCCTCGGTATACGTATGGATATAAGCACCAATATGAGCGTCGGTAATTTCTAGTAAATTACCGACACTCATACTGACGCTTATACCGATGCCTATACCAACACTTATACTGATGCGCATACCGACGATCGCAAAACATCTCGATGATCCATTTTAAACGGTCATACCGATGGTCAAGTGACCATCGACATGCTTAATTACATTCCAATGTTTATAGCGGCGCCAAGCCTGACCATCGGTATAGGCAGCGTCGGTATGCCCCTCATATGTTATAGTGCCTTGTATATTATTTCATAGTTAAATATAAAATTTAAACCTGGTTCTGATACTAGTGTTATGAAGAAGACATTAGGACCACCACATGCTAGAGAGATGACTCTCCTCCTAAACTTATGCTTCTATTGCCCTCTATGGGAGATAGATATTAACCATCCAAGTTTCGGCCATGTAACTAGATGTGTGCAAAGGATCCTAATTAACTCGAGTTAACTCAAATGAATGCTTCTAGAAAGCTATAGAGCTCTTGAGACAAAACAGTCTCCCACAACTCTTGTAAGACTTGAACCCAAAGCCTCCTCCTTTCCATTCATATGACTTGACTATTAAACTAAGTAATTCACATTCTCTTAATCTTGAGAACATGTTGACTGTGGATCCAAACTAGATGTGTCGTGTAATTATTGTTAACTTGTTTGCGTCTTCTGTTTAATATAATCAAATTCTATTTTAAGTTGAAAAATGGTGTCCACTCCACTTTCCAAGTTAAGAAACGAAACACTTGAATTTTAGAAGAGAGATGTAAAAAGAAGAACTCACATTCTCTTAATCTTGAAAAACATGTTTTATCGTCGAGTATGAATCCAAACTAAATGTAAATGTGTTGTGTAACTATTGTTAAATGTAAATGTGTTGTGTAACTATTGTTAAATTGTCTGCGTGTTTGAGTCTGCGTAGTATAGTGGCTGATGCTTTGAAGTTGTGGGAGAAAGTTCTGAGTTTAAATTTTGGCCGAACATATCTATGAGTCTCTCATGATGGATTCTCATGATGGGTGCCTCTACCTTACAAGATTGGGTGTAGGAGTGTGTATTTCCAATTCCTTAAGGTTGGGTGTAGGAGTGTGTATTTCCAATTCCTTGTACTGTCACCAAAAAAAAAAAGTTTGGGTCGATATAATTGAATTCTATCGTGGCGAAAAATCTTCCTTGCTTCTCGGAACTCGAGGTCTCGATCAACTGCCATCTGCAAGAGACTCTAGTGCGTCCTAAACCATTGCAATCAGGGGCCGGGTCCCTGCACAGAAATTCCCCCTCAAGGAGACTTTCGTATACGAATCGCGATTTAGCAAAGAAACAGAGATGGCAGCTTGTGATAAGGACAAGTTACAACTCGCAACAGGAGATGTCCTGTTGCGCGTGTGGGCTTTGGCGAGTCGGCGACTGGTGTTGAGCTTGGAAGACCGTAAGTAAGAGTGGACAAGGACTGGTCACGGGGGGAACGAGTGTTTTGAGTTTTCAGAACGTGGTCTCGCAGACAGAATGTGCGCATGTGGGCTCACCTGCGCATCCTTGTTTCGGCGCTGCAAGACAAAAAAGAGATGGTGGGGTGATGGCCATTGGTCACGGTTTCCTGGCACTTCCTACAGTGCCGCTCCGTGGAGCGCTGGCCGCAAAACGTTGGAGGCGGCGAGCGATTGTGTGGATTTTTCCTGAGCTTTCCCTTTGTCAGAGAATCATGAAAAAGCTTGTGGGATCCATCACCCACTTCTCTTCATGATTCATCCTCACTTCTTGTCGTCAGGACACAAACTCAGTGGCCTAAGCTCGACTACGCGCCCACTAACTACAGAGAACTAATCCTTGTAGTCAATATTTCCTTTTTTTCCTACCAGAGAGACAACACGAATCCGTGTGACGAAGTAACCCACGCTGCCGCAGTTGCTTACTTGATCGTCTGTGGTTCCTGTGCGCCACATCGTTTACCGCCCAGCATGATCGTTAAATTCTGGTCTACGGACACTGCTGCATCCCCAGTGTCGCCATGCGGTTCTGTACGATCTTGATTCATGTGCACGTTGTCAGCCATTTTTCGCATATGCATCTAAAAATGTACTGCGTTTCGCTATCTTACTAAGTTAATGAAGCAAATCGACTCTGCGTTTTCTAGATATTTTCTCTCTTTATATATCTGTCGTTCCAGTTAATTTCACGAAGCGGAACAACGTTTCATAAAGATATGTACGGAAGGTTGGGGTTCTCTGGAACAGTCCATGCATACGTATCTTTTGACCCGTGTGTAGGGGAGGCTCGAAAAACTCTCTAGTAAAATCGTGTATGAGTATTCAAAACAGGGGCTCATCGTTTTTTTTCTTTGCTTCCAAGAGTGGCCTCTATTTCATCTTAACTCGGGAATATGTTGACTTACTACTTTATCCATAGGTCCTTTGTTAGGCCTGAAATGAATCTCTTTCTTTTAACTGCGATGCGACGGAACCTCTTCACGTCTGATGGATCATTCATTGGCACAGATAGAGGTTGTGCATCTCGTTTCATTCAACAAATACCAAATGCCAGCAGGATGTAGATATGGCCAACATACTGAACAAGAAATAAGTTGGATTTTGATAATTCAACTGGCACAGATGGACACTTTGCATTCTCATTTGATTCAACCAGCAGACTGTAGATATGACCATAATAATCAACAGAAAGGAACTTGGTTTTGTGGAAGCTGATCTGATCAAAGTGTTAGGATTGAAGCTCTTCAAGTTGTAGAAAGACTTTGCTCTGTGATGCTGTGATAGACCCATTGCCACACGTGTATCTGTGTAGATTCTTGTCCGTTAAAATAAGCAGCAGGACGACACACACAAACTAATTTTAGTTTTTGTTCTAGTTCATTTTCGTGTTGCAATGATTGCATAACAGTATCATGGGGTGTGCAATTTCTATCTTAGGCAATATAGTGAATTGATAATTTTCCTTTCAGTCGATCATGAGAGATCATTAAAATTCATACTCAACATTGTGGCACGTGCATGTGTCATGTAGATATGTATATAATTAGGTAATAAATGTTTGTTTTTGTTTGTAAAATCAGAACAATCTGAACCTTCAAATCAATGAATTATGTATCCACACAGTGATATATGGATGTACATATATCGTGTGCATGGATGTACATATATCATATGCATGGATGTACATATATCGTATGCATGGATGTAGATAATTAGAAGTTTTGTTGTAGCATGGTATGTTGCTGCAGAGCATGGACAGTAAAAGACATGTTATGTTGTTTCTGATATACACGTATACCAAATTGAAATTGTTTACATCTTATTTGCCACAAGTACTTTATGGCACAACTTATGTGTTGCATACATGCACAGAACATGTGGACACACACACAAACACATACATCATAGTTGTTGTTTCCATGCATACGAACTCACACTGAGCTTTTCCATCCATTTATGTATCATATGATAGCCATTAGTTTTTCACACTGCATATTTTGAGCCAACCTAAAAAAAGCAGATCATTATTATAATTGAATTTATAGATTTTGAAACTGTAATTGAATAATGATAAATTATTAGTTTTTTCTGTTTTCCATTGTCCAAAGTGAAGTATCATGAAAAGTTGTGATATGTACGATTGAAAGATATAATCTTTTCTCCCATTTGAATTGGCACAATGGTAAGACTGTGACTTTCTAACCTCTAGGTTAAGTTCCATTGTTGCTCTCTTATTATGAAAGGACACTTATCCTCACCTAGATGGTTTGTGTTCATCAGGCTGTTGTTCTTTAACCACAACTGAGACCTTGGGTTGGATCACCATAATAAGGTTGATCCTTGTGCAACACTGTGAATGGGAGTCCATGCTTGCAGAAATAGAAGGGTGTCATGTGCAAAGCTAGTGCATGGAATGTCCCAAGTGCCTGAGATGCAGACTGATGAGGTCTATTGACCTTGAACTTGGATATCTAGTATGGAAGATAAAGGACGTATGGCCATGACAAACTGAAAGTATTCTGCAGATAGCCTTTCCAGATTCCTATAAGAATTTGAATAGGCTTTTGTTAGAATGCCATTGATCTAAAGTTTGCCACTTGATAAGCTTTCCCTGAAGCCTATTTTAGGCATGATCTGCTGGATGAAAGGAAAAAAGACAGTATCACATGCTTCAACAAAATCAACGTAACATGAAATTGTTAGGGTTCTGGGTCTACACTGTTGAAAGCATCACAATCAGAACAGACATCCACTGCTGCATTCATCTTGCCACTTTCTTACTTGAGATCTTGCAGAAAGTGCCCATTGATATAATGGTCCACCCCATCGCTGCAACAACTTTTGTCTGTAGCAGCTCCAAATACACATATTTATCAGTACTCTTGAGCTTATCTGGAACTAGCATCTCCCGGCAAACTTCCATGCTTACAGCATGTTGGGGATCCCCAGGAGATGTGTAGGACCTAAAAAGAGACAGCAAGACAGTTTCATTAATTTTACTAGAGTTTCAACACTTCAATAGGGGGTTGGAGGTCACACACACACACACACACACACATACACACAGAGACAGAGAGAGAGAGAGAGAGAGAGAGAGAGAGAGAGAGAGAGAGAGAGAGAGAGAGAGAGAGAGAGAGAGAGAGAGAGAGAGAGAGAGAGAGAGAGAGAGAGAGAGAGAGAGAGAGAGAGAGAGAGAGAGAGAGAGAGAGAGAGAGAGGGAGGGAGGGAGGGAGGGAGGGAGGGAGGGAGGGAGGGAGGGAGGGAGGGAAAGGGGGGGGGGGGGGGGGGGGGGAGGGAGGGAGGGCTGATCTCTCACACAATTTCCTCTCGGATTTTTATTTATTTATTTTTTTGTTTGTGTGTGTATGTGTGAAAATACACTTATAGTTCTCCATTGTTTCAAAAAAGGCAAACAACACTTGCACTATTGATCCTTGGCCGGTTTACTTCGTGTTGTGGATTGATTTCTTTTCACATAGCTTGGCACTTCCTTATACACGAGGGTCAACTCTTTATTCACCACATCACTCCCAAGGAGGATTTGTTGATATATTTTGGTAGTGATGTGTTTGAACACACTTAGACCGCCGGGGCACTTTTTTCCCTCTTTAGGAGGTTTTTCCCCCTCTTCTTGCATATATGTCTATTACCCTACTAGATAGCTTATCTTTGTACATTCACTTGGTAATACATTAAGTATTGTGTTATTCTTCAAGATTCTTGTTCTTCCTTATGTTGTTCGTGTGCTTTCGTTGACCTCAAAATCCTATAATCTCTTCACTTAATAAAGCATCACATATGTCATTATCGACCAACTTTCCAATAAGAGAAAACCATTTCATCTCATTATCCATGTCCATCTTTTGAGTTTACAATTGGGAAAAGAGCACATCAAACTCATTCAAATGTGTAGTAACATTATCAGTGTCTTTCATGTGCAAGTCATAGAGTTTCCTTATCTAATGCATTTTGTTGGAAGCATTCTTTTTCTTCATAAATGTTACATAGCTTTTGTTAAGGAAGCACTAGATTGTACCCTCTGACTAGACTCGACAAGATTATTGGAACATACTTTCGATTACAAGATTACCCATGTACATGCATCAATACAAGAATATACAACTGATATGAAAAATTTCACAACCGGGGCTAATAGGTATGGGTAACTAAACTAGATAGGATCGAGGAGATCCCACAACCTTGGATGGTAGGTATTTAACACAATATCAAAAATACAAGATATTCCTTCACAAAGATGAATTAGACACAAGAAAGAACCGATTAAGTTCTCGTAAGACGAGATCAAAAGATAGCAAGACTAGATGCCTAAAAACTAGTCTAGATAGGACTACAAAAAGGAGCTAGACGAACAAAAACTGGAACTTTGAAAGTACTTAACTTGGAGGCCGTGACTCCTTTAGCTCTCAAGGCTCACATTGGCAAGATTGAGGGTCTATGTGGCCAAGCCATCCTTATCTAGGTGTATGAGGGTGGATGTCTTGAAGTGGTTACGAATTGACGAGGTCAAGGATCCAAATTGGATATTTGGATGTTGAAACAAGGCATGTGGATAGTCGTTTTTAGGGTTTTGGCATGTTCCGAACGAGATGTTGATGTTAGTTTTCCAAATTCTTCACCAATAATGAGATATACAAAGTAATGGGAAATCTATGATGAATTCGAGATATTTTCCTTGGTGTCCATGATAGGTTCTTCCAAACTTCCTTTGTTATAGCCTATTTCACAATCCAAAACAATAAAATACACTCTATCTGCAAGATGTAATCAGATTGTGGACATGGCCACCTTATTTAGCTCTTCCCAATCATCGTCAACAAGTTTCTTTGCTATGCCATCAATCCGTCTCCATTGCCTTCTTTGAATCAAAACGTCACAAATCTGATTATTCAGTAAAGAAATTTGAATTATCAAACTTCCACGAAAAGTTCCACAGAGTCCTCTTTGTAAAGAGAGACCATGAACATCAAACCTCTGTCAAAATTGATCAAAATATTATGAAATTGTATGTGCAGCTCAGTACATATCTTTTGTATTGATCACGAAAGAAGCAAACTTAGCTTATTGATAAATATGTTGTCTTTCTAAAGTACAAGATGCCATGCTTTATACTTTATTCACTTGTTTCATCTTCCATTGCTATTAAATATGCATTTCTTTAAAATAATATGCATAATTTCTTGAAATCTCCAAATAAAAGAAAACTACATGTAAATCATTAGATTCAAAGACTAATGAAATTTAAACTTTACAAGTATCGATTTTAGTTTGAAATCTTTAAAACTTTGACCATAGAGTATTATGACACTCGTGGGGAAGGGATGTTACTTGAAATAGGCTTAGACCTCATAAACTCTCAAAAGCTGATAATTAGTGAGTCAGATTATAGTCTCAACCCCCTTAAGCATAGTTCTAGATCTTGGCACTTGACTCTCAAAAAAAAAAAAAGAAAAATGGAATCCAAATAAATTTCATCATCTTAAATGGAAGTCAAGGCAAATCTAAAGAAAAGAAAGCCACCACTACATTAAAAAACAACCGACTTCCATAGAGAATCAATAAGGTACCAAATAGAAAATTTAAGGAGGTTACCTAAAAGCTACAGTTCAGTACAAGATGAAGACATTACATGAAGCAATAGAGTAAAGAAGGTAAAACAAAGACCCAAGCAAAGATCCTTATAGTGGCTCTAAATCAAAGGAGAAAGATTGGAGAACTGAAGCGTAGAGCGAACAATGGAAGCTTAGGGCTTTGTTGAGTTTTAAGTCAATTACTTGAAAAATGTTTTGAGATGAGTCATTAAGTAATATGATGTGTTAGAATCTTTATAAAACTTCAAATTTAATTATATTCAGAAAGTTGTAAAGAGTAGAAGGATGATGCATAAATTGAATATTTTTGAAGTACACTTTAAATTTTCCTTTTAGCCTAGAGCTGCCGAGTATATACATATATCCATGGATGATTTGCAGCTCTAAAGTAAATTTTCCGTTTACTTTAGAGCTGCAAATCATCCATGGATATATGTATATACTCATATTTCCAATTGATCCATAGATTCTATGAGGTCTGCCTTGGTTTTGATTCAAAGGGAGTGATCAAAGAACCAAAAATAGAGGTTACGAAAGGCACCATATGGTGAAGTCAAATGGATGCTCTATATTAGTACCTGTTAGGGGAGCACTAGATTGTGCCCTCTAACTACAGTAGACAAGATTTCGGAAATACACCACTTATTACAAGAACACCCACGAAGGGAAAAAAATACAAGAATATGTGACTGATACAAGATGTCCCACGTGTCATGGACAAAGGAAACCATCTTGAATCTCAGATTCCATGTGAATCCTATATCTCATGATTGGTTCAGAATTTGGGAAAACTAATTCTTCCATTGTGTCCGGAACGTGCAAAAACCCTAAGATCGATTGTCTTCTTGCTTGATTCTGACATCCAGAGACCATGCTTCGAGTCGATGACATCATGATGACATCATCAAATCGCAACCGCCCTTGGGAACCGCCCTTGAAAACCTATATAAGGAGGGGTTGGCCACATTCATAATCAGTCTTGCCAATACCAGTTTTGGGAGCTCAAGGAGTCATGACCTCCAAGTACTCTCCAAGTTCCAGTTCCTGTTCTTGTCTTGTTCCTTGTTCCAGTCCTGTGTAGTCTTGTATCTTGGACATCTTGTCTTGTCCTCTTGTAATCTCGTAGTACGAGATCTTGTCGAGTTTTGGCAAGACTAGCTTCTATCCAAGACCAAGCATCATGGAGAACGCTTATGAACAGATTGTAGCATCACTTCAGAGTCTCCAACAACAAGTTGAGGACCTAACTCATCGACATACACAAGTTGAGATGGGACATCCATAGCATGTTGGTGCACTCCTCCAAGAATTACGAGAACGAATCAGGAGTCTTCAAGAAAATCAAGGGCGTATTCAAGTGAATCAAGGACCTAGTACATCATTTATGAAGGAACCTAAGATTTGCATGCCAGAAAAGTTCGATGGGGATCGCACAAAGTTTCGTGGATTTCTCTAGCAAGTTAAACTGTACATTCGTATGCAACTTGATAGATACCCTGACGAGGCATCCAAGGTCTGGTTTATTGGAACCTTGCTCTATGGCCAAGCATTATCATGGTTTGCCCCAATCTTGGAGAAGAACATGGAAGTACTTCAGGACTATGAGGGGTTTCTTCGAGAACTCTCTGCCACGTTTGGAGATGCAGACACAAGTCATGTAGCATAAACAAAACTTCGGAAGTTATGTCAAGGTAACCGCCCTACCTCTACCTATGCATCTGAATTTAGGCAGTTGCTCATGATGCCAGAGGTTAAAACATTGAATGAATATATCATGCAAGCTATTCAATGTGATACCCGACTTTCCGAAAGGAAACAAGAAAAACAAGTAGAAGGAAGACCTCGCTAGTGGAAACCTTTCCAACCCGCCACTAAAGATGAGTCTATGCCTGAACCAATGCAAATAGATGTAACACGGTTTCAGCTTCTAACATTAGAAGAGAAATAGAGAAGGAGAGTTAATAAGTTATGTTTCTATTGTGGAAACCCTGGACATATACCATTGAGGGGGGAGAGACCTAGTCCTTCACCACCTATCGAGATTGATGATCATGAAGAATTTGAAGTCGAGCATGTCTTAGATTCGAGAATATCTCGAGGAAGACTAGAGTACCTTATTCATTGGAAAGGGTATGACATCAGTGATCGTACTGTTGATATATTTAGGTAGTGATGTGTGTGAACACACTAGGATCGCCGGGGCACTTTTTTCCCTCTTTAGGAGGTTTTTTTCCCCCGGCTTGTATATATGCCTATTGCCCTAATGGGCTACTTATATTTGTACATTCTCTAGTAATACATTCAGCATTGTGTGTTTGTGCTCCAAGCTTCTTCTTCTTCCTTGTGCTGTTCGCGTGCTCCTGGAGACGTCTAACTCCAACAATTGGTATCAGAGCTGGTCGTCGCTTCATCTAGGGTGCTGTCGACACTCCTCCGTTTGCAGCGCTTGTGCAGGCTATTTCGTCTTTTTGTGCCAAAGATATATACCAGTTTCTGTTCGCCAGTTTAAGCGTCTCGAAGTCTGCTACAGGTCTAGCCGAACTCGTCTGGGCAGTTCTGTTCAACTTTTTGAGGTACAATCAATTTTCTGCATCAAGTTTTAGTCACCGGCCATGGTTGAAAGTAGTGATGTATGCCGTATGTTGGCTGTTGAGGATAAGTTGGATGGTACCAAAAAAGCAAAAAGGCGCTTTTTTGTTTTTCTCTTCCTTCTCTTACTCAATTTTAGTTTCAGTACCAAGTAGTTGGTCCCCTCCGACCCTTCCCACTAACTAATGGAACGAGCTATCTCGCTCGTTCTACTTTTCAGATCCGGTTCTATGGTCGGTCTACAACCCCAACTACCCATTATGGGCTTATATGATGCGACATGTTTTGGTTGCAAAAGGATTGTGGAACATTGTGTAGGGTGTTGAAAGACGTCCTGTTACACCTGTAACGACAAGTACTACAAATACAGGTGCTGGAGCTGATGAAGATGGTGTCGAAGATGATATTCCGCAGATTCCTATTCGTGCTTCTGTTTCTGTTGCACCTACTGCAGAGCAGATTCGTTGGGATGGCAGAGATGCCCAGGCACATGCATTGATAGCTTTGTCTGTCAAACGTGCCATTATTCCTCATATTCTCTCTTGCAGAACAGCTAGGGATGCTTGGGATACACTTACCACATTGTACCAAGCTAGGAATGAGGCTCGTGTTGCTTACCTCCGAAAACAGTTGGAGAGTGAGCACATGCATGAAGGTGATTCTATGGACAGTTTCCTAACGAAGATCAAAGATTTGAAGGAACAGTTGATTTCTGCTGATGAGGTTATACCAGATAGCTCACTTGTGCAGACCGTTCTGAATGGTCTTCCTGATTCATATCAGAGTTTTGCTTCTACTCTTCGGTTGATGATACTCTTCGGTTGATGATGAAAGGCAATCCGAATGCCTTATCATTTGAGGAGTTAGTCTCTGTTCTGTTGCAAGAAGATCAGTCCAGGCAGAACAGGTCCATTATGCGTGTTGCAGATCAAGCTTTCCTGGCTAGTCAGAGGGGCAAAGGAAAATGGAGCTCTTCTACTAGTAAGCAAAAATTTGCAAATGCTGCACATTCGAAGAACCAGGATAAAGATGAGAAGAAATCAAAAAAGCAGAAATTGTTTTGCAAGTACTGTAAAGGAAATGATCATATCATAAAAATTGTCCAAAATTGGCTTCAAAAGAGGCAAAGAAAAAGGAGGCTGGAATGGTTGTTGCAAAAGCATCTACACCAAAAACAGAGTCGGCCAATCTTGTGCAGGAAGAAGAATGGGCGTTTACTACTGTTGCAGTTTTGACCCATCTTCTCATGAGCAGTGCATGTCTGCAGTGGACTCAGATGTTTGGTACTTTGACAGTGGGGCGACCAAACATATTACCTCGCAGCGCAGTTTCTTCTCTTCACTCGAGCCTGTCCCTACAGGGAATACTGTCACATGCGCCAATAACTCCTCTTATCCTGTTATGGGAGTTGGTAAGATCATTCTGACTACTGATGATGGTAGTTCTTTCACCTTGTCAGATGCCTTATTTGTGCCAGGGATCAAGAAGAATCTGTTATAAGTTTCTGCATTAGCTAAGATTGGCTTGGTTGTGAAATTCGTTGATGACAGGTGTATAGTTCATGATCTATCAAATGGCGATATGATTATTGCATCTGGCATTTTATGTCGTGGGCTGTATAAGCTCAGAGACTATGAAAGATCTGTGAATGATTCGGCATGTGCAGTTCATGATTCTCAGGCTATGTCAGATGCAAAGCTTTGGCATGCACGCTTTGGTCATCTGAATTTTGCTAGTTTGCTATGCGTGCAGAAATCTGATATGGTGTCTTCTTTGCCCAAGCTTGAGGCACCTGGAAAACATGTATGTGAAAGATGTATTTTGGGCAAAATGCAGCATTCCTCCTTTCCAAAAGATGGTTCAGTTCGGGCTACGCAGAAATTGAAGCTTGTACATAGTGATGTCTGTGGTCCTATTCAGACACCCTCTTTTGGGAATTACCTTTACTTCGTGACTTTCATTGATGATTTTTCCAGGCATGCATGGGTATATCCACTCAAAGCAAAGTCCGAAGTGTTCATGTGCTTTAAACAGTTTTTGGTTTTGGCTGAAAATCTGTCAGCATGTAAAATGGGCAACCTCCGTTCTGATCGAGGGGGGGGATATATGTCTTCTGATTTTAATGCATTTTTGGCTGAACGTGGGATAAAACACAAGTGTACAGTGCCGTATACACCTCAACAGAATGGAGTTGCTGAACGAAAGAACAGGTCACTCATGGAGATGGCGAGGTGCATGGTCAAGAGTCAGGCTTTACGACATAGTTTTTGGCTTGAGGCTGTCATGTGTGCAGCATATGTACTGAACAGGTGTCCCACTAAAGCGCTGCAGTCTATCACTCCATATGAGGCTTGGCATGACCGTAAGCCATCTGTTGCTCATCTTCGTGTTTTTTGTTGTTTGGCATATGCATTAGTGCCTAAACAACATCGCAGAAAATTGGATGATAAGGTAGTAAAATGTATTTTTGTTGGGTACAGTTCTGAAAGTAAAGGCTATCCACAGACTAAACGCATTCTGGTTAGCCGTGATGTTGTCTTTGTGGAAGATGCTATTCAGCCATTGCTTTCATGTACTAAGGAGACATCTGTTAGCTCCAAAGACATGTATGATACGTTGATGCCTCTTTTTACAGGTGGACAGTCTAGTGCTGGTCCTAATGAGGCAACTTCTCAGCCTTTGCAGGTTTCATATGGTGATGCAGATCATTCTATTTCTGATGCAGATTTACATGATGCACTTGTTGATGAGAGAGCTGATATTGAGGAGGCAAAAACTATGCCAAAATGGCCGGTGTAGACTTTGCGTGACAGCAAATTACATGCACCTTTGTCATATCGTACTCGTTCAGGCTCTCATAGTGCCTCCTTTGCATCAGATTACTATGCTATGGCTGCATCTAGTCTCTGTAAGAATGAGCCTGTTTCTTTTGATGAAGCACAGAATTCAGAAAATTGGATGGCTGCCATGCAATCTGAATATGATGCTATAATGAAGAATGGTACATGGTCTTTATGTGACTTGCTTTCTGGCAAGAAGGCCATTGGCACTAAGTGGGTATACAAGCTGAATTGTAAACCTGATGGTACAATTGACAGGTATAAGGCTAGGCTTGTTGCAAAGGGTTATGCGCAGGAAAGAGGCATTGATTTTGATGAGACCTTTACACCTACATGCCGTATGACTACTGTTTGGAGCATTTGTGCACTTGCAGCCCATCATGGTTGGAATGTACATCAGTTTGACATTAAAACAGCATTTCTGAATGGTAACTTGCATGAAGAAGTGTATGTTTTTCAGCCCCGAGGCTTTGTTCAGAAAGGGCATGAAAACCAGGTGTGCAGGTTAAAGAAGGCATTATATGGTTTAAAGCAAGCACCACGTGCTTGGTATGAGAAGATACATGCCTATCTGGTTGCACATGGTTTTGTGAACCGTCCAACTGAAAGCACCTTATATGTTAAGCGTGCTAATGATGTGCTTCTGATCATTGTTGTCTATGTTGATGACATGCTGCTCACTGGTCCTATTGAGAAGCATATTGCTGATTTCAAGGCTGATTTGCATGCCTCATTTGAAATGTCTGATTTGGGGCATTTGCATCACTATTTGGGCATTCAGTTTATGCAAGTTGATGGTGGAATGGCTTTGTGTCAAACGAAATATATTGACACATTATTGCAGTGTTTTGGCCTTGAAGACTGTAAGCCTATTGCCACTCCTATGGAGACAGGTTTACGATTGAGTCTTCATGATGCTGGAGATGCATTTGATGCTGTTCTCTATCAGCAGGGTGTTGGATGCTTGATTTACTTATGCATTACTCGGCCAGATATTCAGTTTGCTGTCTCACATATGAGCAGGTTTATGCATTGCCCAGGAGTCACGCATTGGAAGGCGGTTAAGCGCATCTTTCGCTACTTGAGTGGTACTCGGCTACTTGGGTTGTTTTATCCCAAGGGGGGATCACTACCGCCAGATTTGCATGCTTTTTCTGACTCAGATTGGGCTTGTTGCTATGACACTCGTGTGTCCACCAGTGGTTTTTGCTTCATGCTTGGTAGCTCATGTATATCTTGGTTGAGCAAGAAGCAGCCTACTGTGGCCACATCCAATTGTGAGGCTGAGTATAGGGCAGCTTTCACAGCGACTGTTGAGTGTGTATGGCTGAGACGCCTTATGGCTGATTTGGATGTTGGCCAGTCTTCTGCCACCACCATCTTCACTGAGAGTCAGAGCGCATTGGCAGTTGCGAGGAACCCTGTGTTCCATGCTTGCACTAAGCACATTGAGGTGCATTATCACTATGTCAGGGAGAGGTTCTCTGCTGGGGAGATCAGCTTGGCATATGTTCCCATGCAGGAGAACATTGCAGACCTTTTCACGAAGGCTCTGCCTAGGGAGAAGTTTGAAGCTTTCCGCAAAGCTTTGGGCTTACTTCCTTTTGTGGAGTGATTTCCACATAGCTTGGCACTTCCTTATACATGAGTGCAAGCTCCTTGTTCACCGCATCACTCTCAGGGGGGATTTGTTGATATATTTAGGTAGTGATGTGTGTGAACACACTAGGACCGCCGGGGCACTTTTTTCCCTCTTTAGGAGGTTTTTTTTCCCCGGCTTGTATATATGTCTATTGCCCTAATGGGCTACTTATATTTGTACATTCTCTAGTAATACATTCAGCATTGTGTGTTTGTGCTCCAAGCTTCTTCTTCTTCCTTGCGCTGTTCGCGTGCTCCTGCCGACGTCTAACTCCAACACGTACTTGGGAACCTGCAGAAAACCTTCAAAGAGCACCAATCAAGATTCGAGAATTCCATAAGAAAAATCCAACGAAGCCGAGACCAGAGAACATGACCGCTCCTCGTGGAACTCGTCGTTTGAGGGGGAGGTAATGTCATGGACAAAGGAAACCATCTTGAATCTCAGATTCCATGTGAATCCTATATCTCATGATTGGTTCAGAATTTGGGGAAACTAATGCGTCCATTGCGTCCGAATGTGCCAAAACCCTAAGATCGACTGTCTTCTTGCTTGATTCTGACATCCAGAGATCATGCTTCGAGTCGATGACATCATGATGACATCATCAAATCGCAACCGCCCTTGGGAACCGCCCTTGAAAACCTATATAGGGAGGGGTTGGCCACATTCATAATCAGTCTTGCCAATACCAGTTTTGGGAGCTCAAGGAGTCGTGACCTCCAAGTAAGTACTCTCCAAGTTCCAGTTCCTGTTCTTGTCTTGTTCCTTGTTCCAGTCCTGTGTAGTCTTGTATCTTGGACATCTTGTCTTGTCCTCTTGTAATCTCGTAGTACGAGATCTTGTCAAGTTCTTTCTTGTATCTAGTTCATCTCCCAGAAGGGAGTTCTTGTAATCTAGAGATCTTGTTTCATACTTACGATCCCGGGTTGTGGGATCTCCTGCACCATCCATCTCTAGTCGAGTTGTTCATACCTATCAGTCCTGGGTTGTGGGACATCTTGTATCAGTCACGTATTCTTGTATCATTTCCCCTTCGTGGGTGATCTTGTAATCAGAAATGTATTTCTGAAATCTTGTCTACTGTAGTCAGAGAGCACAATCTAGAGCTCCCCTGACACCACAACCCGGGATTGATTGGTATGAATAACTCGACTAAAGATGATACAGGGGATCCCACAACCCTGGATCGTAAGTATGGAACAAGATATCTGGATTACAAGGACTCCCTTCTGGGGAGATGAACTAGATACAAGAAAGAACTCAATAGGATCTCGTATTACGAGATTACAAGAGGACAACAAAGGATGTCCAAGAACTAGACTAGACAAGACTAGAACAAGGAACAAGACAAGAACTCGAACTGGAACTTGGAGAGTACTTACTTGGCGGTCACGAGTCCTTGAGCTCCAAATATTGGTATTGGCAAGACTGAGAATGAATGTGGCCAACCCCTCCTTATATAGGTTTTCCAAAGGCGGTTACAAATTGATGATGTCATCAATTCGAAGCTTGGTCTCTAGATGTCAGAATCAAGCAAGAAGACAATCGATCTTAGGGTTTTGGCACGTTCCGAACGCAATGGTACGATCACTGATGTCATACCCTTTCCAATGAATAAGGTACTCTAATCTTCCTCGGGATATTCTCGAATCTAGGACATGCTCGACTTCAAATTCTTCATGATCATCAATCTCGATAGGTGGTGAAGGGCTAGGTCTCTCCCCCCTCAATGGTGAAATCTGATATGGTTCCAACATAGATACATGGAAAACTGGATGTATTCTCATGGTACTTGGTAGCTGGAGCTTGAAGGTGACTCGATTAATCTTGGCCAAGATGGTAAATTGAACAAATTTTTGATGATCTAACTTTGCACAAGGCCTTGAAGTTTGCAAATTGTTTCTGAGTAACCATACTTTATCCCCAATTTGATATGATGGATTCTAGACAAGATGTTGATCTGCATAGTACTTATATTGTTCTTGAGCTTTATGGATCTCTTCCTTGAGTTCTTTGTGAATGTCCATCAGGTAAAGGGCTCCATCAGGTACAGGGCCTTGTTTCTGGCAGCTGGGTTCTTGACATGATTAGAGAGTTGTATATCCATCCTTGGATGTTGTCCATAGTTTGCAAAGAAGGGAGTTTGCTTAGTAGATGCATGAACACTATTGTTATAGGTAAACTATGCAAAGGGTAAGAACTCAAACCAATCATTTTGGTGATAGTTGCTAGTGCAACGGAGATATTGCTCTAGAACTTGATTCACCCATTCTGTTTGTCCCTGAGTCTTAGGATGATTTGTTGTAGAGAGTTTAACTTGAACACCAAGGAGCTTGCAAACTTCAAAGACTATTCCAAAAGCTGGATATGAATTGTGGACCTCGATCACTGACAATATCATCAGGCAATCCATAGAGCCTAAAGATGTATCTAAGAAACAATCTAGCAGTGGCGGAACCTTTGATTGCCTTTGTAGTTGGAATGAAGTGTGCCATCTTTGTAAATCTATCCACAATAACAAGAATGGTATCATAGTTATCTGACTTTGGTAGATCTATGATGAAATCCATAGACAATGAAGCCCATGGCCTTTCTGGAACAGGTAAAGGTTGCAAGAGGCCATGAGGTTTATGTCGCGGTACCTTAGATCTATTGCAAGTGTGACACGTTCGAATATATTCTTTGACTTCCTTCCACATTTGAGGCCACCAAAAATCCCTTGATATGAGTTCTATTGTTTTATTTACTCCAAAATGTCGTGCTGCAAGGTTATCATGACGTTGTTGAAGTACTTGGATCCTGGGCTTTCCTGGAGGGACATATAATAGGTTCTTATAGAATAGTAACCCATCCTTTTCTTGAAATTCATTTACTTCTTGGACTTTTCCTTCTTGAGTTTTCTGCTTAACATTACAAAACAATTCATCTTGTGGTAGATTCTCACGGATCAAATGATTCAAGGTTGAATCTTCATGATGGGTTGAAGAGATAGCTGCTAACTGGAGGTCCTCAGGCTCGAGTAATACACTCTCTTGTTGATCAAAGGCCTCTTCATCCTTCTTTGGTGCAAGGTAAGATCTTCTGGACAAGGCATGTGACTTACATTGTTGACGCCCTGGACACTAGGTGATGACAAAATCGAACCTCGATAGAAAGTTACTCCATCGAGATTGCCTTCTATTGAGGATGCGGGTGGTCATAAAATACTCCAAGTTCTTGTGATCTGTATACACAGTAACTATGTGAGCTTCTCCCTCTAGATGGTGACGCCAGGTATCAAACACGTCTACTATGGCAAGAAGTTCTTTATCATGGATTTCATAATTAATCTCTGGAGGGGAAAATTTTCTTGAATGATATGCAACTGGGTGGAGGTGTCCATATCTCCATATTGGGAAAGAATGGCCCCTAGGGCAAACTGTGATGCATCTGTCTCTAGGAAGAAGGGCTTACTGGAATCAGGATGAACTAGAATTGGAGTAGTAGTGAATGCTGATTTCAAGGTCTGAAAGGCTTTTTCTGCTTCTTCGCTCCATGAGAATTTTGAGTTTCCTGTAAGCTTGGTAAGGGGAGTCACTATCTTGGAGTAATGTCTTATGAATATCCTATAAAAATTGGCAAACCCTAAAAAACATTGTAGGTCTCAAACATAGGAAGGTGATTGCCAATCAAGGATTGTCTTGATCTTCTTAGGGTCCATAAAGATTCCTTTCTTTGATACAATGTATCCTAGAAACTCCACTTCTGTCTGATGGAAACAACACTTCTCCAATTTTGCATATAACCCTTTTTCTCTGAGTTTCTCTAGGACTATCTTTACATGATATTCATGATCCTCTAGATTTTAAGAGAATATGAGGATATCATCAAGATATATTACCACAAAGTCATCTAAATACTCTCGAAAGATATCATTCATCATATGTTGAAAGACAGCTGGAGCATTCATGAGACCAAATGGCATAACTACATATTCAAAGTGCCCATACCTTGTTCGAAATGCTGTCTTCCATTCGTCTCCTTCTTTGATCTTGACAAGGTTGTAAGCTCCTCGAAGGTCAATCTTTGTGAAGAGCTTTGCTTTTTCAACTTCCTGAATCTACTAAGGTTGTAAGGGAAAGGGTCTTCTTGGGCATGATTAACTTGACAGGTGCAAGACATGTTTCTATGAGTGTAGCTGGAATTATGAGCCCTTTCTTATATCGTGGTCCGGCTGCACGGTCTCTTTTACAACTGGACTTCCTCGTTTCCCTGCTCTACAAGGGTGGTTGCGACTCTGGAGTTTGTTCTTTTGTTCGGATAATGAATTGCAATATGTCCAAGGTTTCCAGAATAGAGACATAACTTATTAACTCTCCTTCTCTGTTTCTCTTCTGGTGTTAGAGGCTGAAACCTAGTTACATCTATTTGCATAGGTTCAGGCATAGACTCATCTTTAGGAGTGGGCTGGAAAGGTTTCCACTGGCGAGGTCTTCCTTTTACTTGTTTTTCTTGTTTCCTTTCAAAAAGTTGGTTATCACAATGAATAGCTTGCATGATGAATTCATTCAGTGTTTTAACCTCTTGCATCGTGAGCAAAAGGTCCTTCACATCATCTCTTAAACCCACTCTAAATTGGCTTATGAAATAATCTTCATGCCAAGTGAGATCATATATCAACTGCCTAAATTCAGATACATAGGTAGAGGCAGGGCGGTTACCTTGACGTAACTTTCGGATTTTTGTTTCTGCTACTCGACTTGTGTCTGCATCTCCAAATATGGCGGTGAGTTCTTGAAGAAACCCCTCATAGTCCTGAAGTACTGCCATGTTCTTCTCCAAGATTGGGGCAAACCATGATAATGCTTGGCCATAGAGCAAGGTTCCAATAAACCCGACCTTGGATGCCTCGTCAGGGTATCTATCAGGTTGCATACAGATGTATAATTTAACTTGTTGAAGATATCCACGAAACTTTGTGCGATCCCCATCGAACTTTTCTGACATGCAAATCTTGGGTTCCTTCATAAATGATGTACTAGGCCATTGATTCACTTGAATACTTCCTTGATTTGCTTGAAGACTCCCGATTTGTTCTTGTAATTCTTGGAGGACTGCACCTACATGCACTGGATGTCCCATCTCGACTTGTGTCTAACGATGAGTTAGGTCTTCGACTTGTTGGAGACTCTGAAGTGATGCTATAATCTGTTCATAAGCGTTCTCCATGATGCTTGGTCTTGGATAGAAGCTAGTCTTGCCAAAATATCACGGGAGCACTAGATTGTGCCCTCTAACTACAATAGACAAGATTTTTGAAATACACTTCTTATTACAAGAACACCCACGAAGGGAAAAAAAAAATACAAGAATACATCAGTGATACAAGATGTCCCACAACTCGGGACTGATTGGTATGAATAACTCGATTAGAGATGATACAGGAGATCCCACAACCCAGGATCGTAAGTATGGAACAAGATATCTGGATTACAAGGACTCCCTTCTGGGAGATAACTAGATATAAGAAAGAACTCGACAGGCTCTCGTACTACGAGATTACAAGAGGACAACACAAGATGTCGAAGAACTAGACTAGACAAGACTAGAACAAGGAACAAGACAAGAACTTGAACCGGAACTTGGAGAGTACTTGGCGGTCATGACTCCTTGAGCTCCAAAGACTGGTATTGGCAAGATTGAGAATGAATGTGGCCAATCCCTCCTTATATAGGTTTTCCAAGGGCGGTTACGAATTGATGATGTCATCGATGATGTCATCAATTCGAAGCATGGTCTCTGGATGTCAGAATCAAGCAAGAAGTCAGACGATCTTAGGGTTTTGGCACGTTCCGGACGCAATGGAAGCATTGGTTTCTCCTAATTCTGAATATAGGATTCTCATGGAATCTGAGATCCTGGATGGTTTCCTTTGTCCATGACAGTACCAATTTTCTGTGTGCTTTGCACTTCGAGACAAAGTGCATGGTTGGAGCGTGTGACTGTTGGAATAAAATTTGTGTGAACTTTGAATTTTTCTCAATCGCTAGAAGTCTTTGCCAAAGACTAATTATGGCTTTACATGTTATTTCATTTATGTATATACTAGGCAAATGAAGATAGCTTAGTGGTTGGAGCAATTTTATGGAATGGAGGTGGAAAAGATTTCGAATCCAACCTCTCACGTGCGATCATAGTGTGACCAAATCACGATTTCTTGCTGAAAATAAAAACGTTTTAAATAGTTTTGGACCTATATCTCTATCAATGATTTTTATTACAATTTTTTTTTTTGTATTACATATATTCGAGGTAGCCTTGGGATATGTGCATTTTTCATGCTTGTGTGTTGGCCATTTTATTTTGATACTATCTAAAGGTTTATATCTTGATCTTTTGATGCTGTATGTATTGTTATATGTGATGTATATATGTGAAATATCTACATCTATGTCTTATAAATATAAAAGTTTTCAAATGGATAAAAACCTCGATTTTTATTTTGGGTCGGAACGACCCAAACAATTTAAACAATTATATCTCGATTTAAATCTCATGATTTAAATTGCTCGGTCATACTATGCTTGTGATGTAATTTTGCAACACAAGTTTCTAGAAACCTCTACTTGAGTTCATTGGGACACATCTTTTTAGTTCAGAGGGATGTGTGGTCATGCATTTGTAACCAGTTAACATCATGCCCTTTGGTGAAATGCCAACCACTTCGTCACTAGTCCACTACATGTCCTCCATATTGCGAAATCTTACACACTACCTTTTGTAGCCCTAGGGTCTAACTTATATAGATACACCCTTTGTGTAATAAAAATCAGTCCATGGTCCTTGATCCCCATGTTGTAGTTCGAGATCTGCGAAAGCACGCGAACAACACAAGGAAGACGAAGAAGCTTGGAGCATAGCACACAATATTGGATGTATTAACACTAGAATGTACAAAGATAGTAACCCGTTAGGGCAATAGGCGTATATACAAGCCGGGGGAAAAAACCTCCTAAAGAGGGAAAAAAGTGCCCCAGCGATCCTAGTGTGTTCACACACATCACGACCTAAATATATCAACGAATATCCCCACGGAGTGATGCGGTGAACAAGGAACTTGCACTCATGTATAAAGAAGTGCCATTCTATGTGGAATCAATTCACAAAAGTAAGTAAGTCCAAAGCTTTGCGGAAAGCTTCACACCTCCCTAGGCAGAGCCTTCGTGAAAAGGTATGCAATGTTCTCCTGTGTGGGCATATATGCCAAGCTGATCTCTCTAGCAGAGAACCTCTCCTTGACATAATGATAATGCACCTCAATGTGCTTAGTGCGAGCATGGAACACATGGTTCCTCGCAACTGCGAATGCGCTCTGACCGTTAGTGAAGATAAGGTGGCAGAAGACTTACCAACACCCAAAGGCGTCTGAGCCATACACACTCAACAGTAGCTGTGAAAGCTTCTCTATACTCAGCCTCACAACTGGAAGTGGCCATAGTAGGTTTCGTCTTGCTCAACCAAGATATACATGAGCTACCAAGCATGAAGCAAAAGCCTCTAATGGACACACGAGTGTCATAGCAACCAACCAAGCCAGAGCTAGAAAAAGCATGTAAATCTGGTGCTAGTGATCCCCCCTTCGGATAATACAATCCAAGTAGCCCGGTACCACTCAAGTAGCGAAAGATGTGCTTGACTGCCTGCCAATGCTTGACACCTTGGCAATGCATAAACCTGCTCATGTGTGAGACAACAAACTGAATATCTAGTCGAGTAATGCATAAGTAAATCAAGCATCTAACAGCCTGTTGATAGAGAACAACATCAAATGCATCTTAAGCATCATGAAGACTTAATCGTAAACCTGTCTCCATAGGAGTGACAATAGGTTTACGGGCGTCAAGGCCAAAACGCTGCAATAATGTGTTTAATACATTTCGTTTGACACAAAGCCATTCCACCATCAACTTACATAAACTGAATGCCCGAATAATGGTGTCCAAATGAGACATCTGAAATGAGGCATGCATATCAACCTTAAAATCAACAATATGCTTTTCATGAGGACCTGTGAGCAACATGTCATCAACATACACAACAATGATCAAAAGCACATCATTAGTAAGCTTAACATATAAGGTGCTTTTAGTTGGATTGTTCTCAAAACCACGTGCAATTAGATAGGCATGTATCTTTTCATACCAAGCACGTTGTGCTTGCTTTAAACCATATAATGCCTTCTTCAACATGCATATTTGGATTTCGTGCCCTTTCTGCACAAAGCCACGAGGTTGAAAAACATACACTTCTTCATGCAAGTCACCATTCATAAATGCAATTTTAATGTCAAACTGATGTACATTCCAACTATGATGAGCTCCAAGTGCACAAATGCGACAAACAGTAGTCACTCGGCATGTAGGAGCAAAGGTTTCATCAAAATCAATGCCTCTTTCTGATGCATAACCCTTTGCAACAAGCCTAGCCTTATACCTATCAACTGTTCCATTAGGCTTACGCTTCAGCTTGTATACCCACTTAGTGCCAATGGTCTTCTTGCTAGGAGGCAAGTCACATAAAGACGAGGTACCATTTTTCATCATAGCATCATATTCTGATTGCATAGCAACCATCCAATTTTCAGAATTTTGTGCTTCATCAAACGAAACAGGCTCATTCTCATCACAGAGATTAGAGGAAGCCATAGCATAGCAATCTGATGCAAAAGAGGCACTATGAGAGCTTGAACGAGTACGGTATGACAGAGGTGCATCTAATTTGTTGTCACGCAAGTTTGCACCAACCATTTGGCATAGTTTTTTGCCTCCTCAATATAAGCTCTCTCATCAACAAGTGCATCATGTAAATCTGCATCATCGCATGAAACCTGCAAAGGCTGAGAAGTTTCCTCATTAGGACCGGTACTACACCGTCCACCTGTAAAAAGAGGAAGCAAAGTATCATACATGTCTTTGGAGCTAACAAATGTCTCCCTCGTACATGAAAGTAAAGGTTGAATAGCATCTTCCACAAAAATAACATCACGGCTAACCAAAATGCGTTTAGTATGTGGATGATACAGACGATAGCCTTTGCTTTTAGAACTGCACCCAACAAAAATACATTTTACTGCATTGTCATCCAATTTCTTGCGATGTTGTTCAGGCACTAATGCATATGCCAGACAACCAAAAACACGCAAACTATGTGGTAAAGCTTGATTCTTGACCATACACCTCGCCATCTCCATGAGTTACATGTTCTTCCGTTCAGCAACTCCATTCTGTTGAGGTGTATACGACACTCTACACTGATGTTTTATCCCATGTTCAGCCAGAAATGCATTAAAGTCAGAAGACATATATTCCCATCTTCGATCAAAACGGAGGGTGCCCATTTTACATGTTGACAGATTTTCAGCCAAAACTAGAAACTGTTTGAAGCACGTAAACACTTTGGACTTTGCTTTCAATGGATATACCCATGCATTCCTAGAAAAATCATCAATGAAAGCCACAAAGTAAAGATAGTTTCCAAAAGAATGTGTTTGCATAGGACCACAGACATCACTATGTACAAGCTGCAATTTTTGATTAGCTAGAACTGAACCATCTTTTGGGAAGGATGAACGCTGCATTTTGCCCAAAATACAGCCTTCACAAACATGTTTATTATGTGCCTCAAGTTTGGGCAAAAAGGAAACCATTTCAGATTTCTGCAGGTATAATAAACTAGCAAAATTCAAACGACCAAAGCGTGCATGTCAAAGCTTTGCATCCAACATAGCCTGAGCATCATGTACATGGAATCATTCACAGGTTTTTTATAGTCTATGAGCTTATACAGCCCACGACATAAAAATGTCAGAAGCCATAATCATGTTGCCATTTGTCAGATCATGAATTGTACATCAATCATCAACAAATTTCACAACCAAGACAATCTTGGTTTTTTTTGACAAATTTCACAACCAAGCCAATCTTGGCTTTTTTCGAAACTGATAACAGATTCTGCTTGATCCCTGGCACAAATAGAGCATCCGACAATGTGAAAGAACTACCATCACTAGTAGTCAGAATGATCTTACCAACTCCCATGAAAGGATAAGAGGAGTTGTTTGCGCATGTGACAGTATTCCTTATAGGGACAGGTTTGAGTGAAGTGAAGAAACTACGCTGTGAGGTAATATGTTTGGTTTCCTCACTATCAAAGTATCAAACATCTGAGTTTACTACAGACATACACTGTTTAGGAGAGGATGGTCAAACTTGCAAACAATAGTAAACATCCATTTTTCATTCTCCACTAGATTAACAAACTCTGTTTTTGATGTAGAGGCCTCTGCAACAACCATTCCAACCTCTTTTTTCTTTGCCTCTTTTGCAACCATTTTTGGAAAATTCTTTATGACATGATCATTTGCTTTACAGTACTTGCAAAACAATTTCTACTTATCTGTTTTCTTCTCTTCTCTGTCTTCCTTCTTCGATTGTGCAGAATTAACGGATTTTTGCTTACTAATAGAAGAGCTCCATTTACCTTTGCCCTTTTGAGTAGCGAGGAAAGCTTGATCTGCAACACGCATAATGGACGTGTTTTGCCTAGACTGATCTTCCTGCAACAGAATAGAGACTAACTCCTCAAATGTTAAGGCATTTGGATTGCCTTTCATCATCAAACGAAGAGTAGAAGCAAAAGTGTGGTATGAATCGGGAAAACTTATCCTCAACAACCAACATACGAAATACATCACTGCTTTTAACCATGGCCATTGACTAAAATACCCTGATGCAGAAAAATGACTGTATCTGAAAGAGTTGAATTGAACTACCCTGATGAGTTCTGCTAAACTTGTAGCAGACTTCGAGACTTTTATGTAGAAGATTTGACTTGGGTGAACTTAGACGATTTTGTGGCACATTATCCTTCTTTCCAACTCTGAGGACATAGCTGGGAACTGAAATCTGTATATACATTTGGCATAAAAAGATGAAATAGCCTTTGCACAAGTGTTGTGATAGTGCGGTCGGAGGTCGAAAGGAACTCAGATCATGATTCTGAGACTGCGACCGGAATTCTTAGGTGCAGATGTGGTCAACAGTGGAGAAAGTGCATAGGATGCCAGGCTGACTTGGTGGTAAAGCTCGATCAATCATGATGATCCTTTATCTGCCAGGATCCATAGAATTTCTCCTTTCATGGGAGGGGTCATTGTGTGCATTGTCAATTGTGGTGGGAACCCTATCCAGTGTGGTCTATTGCTCTTCCATGATGCTAGCTATTTACAGTTTCTGTCATGTGAGATAATCAGGAAAGTGCAAAAGGAACACATGAACAAGAGGGCACAAACAAAGTACACAGAGCTATACAAAAAAAAATCTAAGGTATAAATGAATTAAATTTCTGCAAAATGGAAGTACATTCACATACAATGGATAAAGAGCTATTCGTCCTTCTTTGCTACTGAACATGCAGGTGGCATTCAGTGTTGCAATTATTTTTTTATTGCATTGATAGGTCACTTGAGTGCTTCTTTTCATTAACATGCTTTGTAATGTGGTGGCAGCTAGATGGGAATGTCGAATCCACGAAATGGCTGAAAGGATGCTGGTGGTCAAGGGCCTTCTTGTGTGCAAGTCTTTTTGCATCAATGGTCCTTCTTATCATCGTCGTGATTCTGGATTCCCATTTGGAGGTATGCCATAACTTGTAAGCATGATTTGGTTGCCAAGAAACTTGTTTTGCTGCCTTAAACCTTTAATCGAGGTCCAATTCTTGTGATCTTTGTAACCTTGATATTTTCTGTAGACTGTAAGTTACATAAGATTTAGTAATCCAAAGTTTGAAACATTTCTCTGGAGGCATAGCTTGTGTGTCACAGTGAAGGATTTGAGTTTTACCTGTTTTTCTGATGTATACTTTCAAGGGTTTCATGTTAGTTTTGCTTATTTTTGCTCTTTTAGGTAGCTGCCCCTTGGAGAATGACTGGCTTGTTGAAATCTCCAGTTTCTCAGTCAACACAGTTTTCGATTCAAAATCAATGTGAGGTGATAGTACATTTGTTTTACCAGTGTTTCAAGCAGTAATCTACTTGGTCTATTATCACTTGTGTCATTTTATATGCAGAAAGCCTCTGAACCCTCTGAACATATGCATGCTAATTCATTGCCCCGAGGCATTATTCGTGAAACAACTGATCTGTATTTCCATACTTTGGGTGGAGATCCTGTGAGGGAGGTTAGTCTACAGATGCCTTTCTGATCTATGGTTCTTAACTATTAACTACAGTTTGCTGTGATGTGTAATTAAGGGTAGTTTGTGATTGTTATTGGTTGATACACTTTTGTCATTTCATGGTTAATCTTGCTGCAGATGAGATCAAAGGATGCTATCCTTTTTGTCCTGATTCAACTTTTGTGTCTTCATACAGGCACGAGAAACACCAGCCTCACAAAGTTTACTGGCTATGCCAGTTGGAATCAAACAGAAGGAAACAGTAGACAAGATTATTGGGAAGGTCTGCTTCTATGATCATTTTTTAATTTTAAAAGAACGTAATATAAGTCTAAGATTTCTATCAAAGCGTTTATGGTCTTCAATTTTTTGGCATTTCAGTTTCCTGAAGGACAATTCATGATAATGCTATTCCATTATGATGGAGTTGTAGATCAGTGGAATACATATTCTTGGAGCAGCAGGGCAATTCATGTAGTAGCTCTCAATCAAACCAAGTGGTATTGTCCTTATTAATCTCTGATTGATGGAAAAATTAGCAGAACTTTGGGCTGAACGTGTTGATTTGTGGAAACACTGCTGGGCTCAAATTCAATTCTCTGTTCCGTGAAGGTTGCAAGGAGTCCTATCAGCTTGACCTCATGTTCAACTCAAAATACATAGATAATCATATCATATGCTATTCAGACATACACTGAATCAGTTTTTTTGTTAAGTTGCCTTGTCTGGATTGCTCTGCTTACAAAGGGCTACCAGTTACAAATTCCTGAAGCAACTTGCAGCTAGAAGGGGGAGGTTACTTGTTTACATTGGATGTATGCTATTGATTTAAAGGCCTTTATGTATTTCCAGATTTTTACTTGGGACGTATGATATGCATTTAAAGGCCTTTATGTATTTCCAGATTTTTACTTGGGACGTATGATATGCATTTAAAGGCCTTTATGTATAATTTACAGATTTTTATCAATGTTATTAGCTCTTTCATATAACTGGATTAGAGGAGTTTTTGCAAAGCTTTTGCAAGTTTACAAGATGGAATCGGATCCCTTGTTTAAAGTGGAAAAAGATGTACTTTGTCTTGCTCCGGATCGAGGAGAGCCATCAGAGTTCACAATTTTAGTTTCTGTTTGATTGAGAACATTAGTCATGTGATAGAACAAGGGTGAGTGAGATACAGTAGAATAAGGTATTCAGAGGTTTATTTAGGAAGCAAGACAAGCTTTTGATGCTATTGAAGGCTCTTCGTGGTGATACAAGCTTTGCAATTGTGTCTCTAAGCTGCATCAGATACACACATATGACAAAGACGTGTGTTAGTAATGCAAGGATTGTATAGATGCATTAGCTTAATGAAGTTTCTGAGGTTATAGCATAGTTAATTGTTGCCATCGATTCCCTTTATAAAATAAATCTACTCTATAGAAGTATCAAAAATGTTGCTGAAATACTGTGACTCAAATAGAATGCAGTTACATGAAGGTTGTATGAAGAGAAAATGCTTTGTAATTCCTGCAGGTGGTTTGCTAAGCGCTTTTTGCATCCAGATATAGTGTCATCATACAAGTATGTCTTTGTTTGGGATGAAGACATCGGTGTTGAGAACTTCCATGCTAGCAGGTAAGTTAATCATCAACAGTATTTAGATTTTCACTCATTGTGGCATCTGAAAATCATGATCTCTTAGATATTTGGATATTGTGGAGAAAGAAGGGCTTGAGATATCTCAGCCTGCTTTAGACTTTAAGCTATCAGAAATCCATCATCAGATAACTGTTCGCAGGCCTAAAGGACTTGTTCATAGGTACATTATACTTTGGAGAAAACATGTAAATATTTTGAAAACTTTTGTGGTGCTTATTTCAATTTTGCATGATCAGAAGAATATACAAAACCAGAGGAAATGGGCTATGCTTTAAGAATAGCACAAGGCCAAGATGTACTGGGTAAATATTCGATTCCTTCATTGGTGCATGTTGAGTGGCTTGAGCATTAAGTGCAGGAATTCAATTGAGTTACACTAATGATGTGATATGCGATGTGATATGCAAGGTCGATCTTCTGTTTCACTTGTTAGGACATTTACGTATTACTGACATTATCAAGCCTGTGTTACAGGGTGACTTGCTTTGAAACACTGACAGAGACTCCAATATTCTTTCTGCATCTGAAAAGTTTTCCTTTCATGTATTTGCAATGTATTTTTTCTTGTAGATGGGTTGAAATGATGGTACCTGTTTTCTCTCAAGCAGCCTGGCACTGTACATGGTTTATGATTCAGGTGAGTGGATTGACTGCAAAACTTTATATGAGAAATTATGTCCTAGTTACACACCGATTTATGTATAGTTTTAAAAAAAAAATCTATTCAGAATGATCTCATACATGCATGGGGACTGGACATGAAGCTAGGATACTGTGCGCAAGTATGTCATTTTACCTTTTTCTGGGTTCATTCTATCTTATAAATTTTGTCATTCTTACTATTCTTTATCGTTGCAGGGAAATCCAAGCCAGAAAGTCGGAATTGTAGATGATCAGTACATAGTGCACTTCGGAATTCCATCATTGGGGGATCATTCCAGCAAGGTAATATTTTCTTCCTGGTCCTCAGTTCCAAAGGGCATAATAATTGTGGATTTATACCGTCCTGGTTCATTCGAACAAGGAAATCGTAGAACTTCAATGAAAAACATTATCTTTCTTGTGGATGCAAATTTAAGATTTGTTTCATGTTGACCTTCACATATGTAGCCTTCTGCTGATGTGAGGTCACGAGATCGTCTGGCTGTAAGTATGACTGTTTGTGTTTTCTCTGGATAATATATTGCAAATTCTTTGCTGTTTGATTAAAGGAGACAACCATGGATGCTGATCATAATACTTATGGGGAGTGTTTATATGCAGGTTAGGCATCGCTCCTATGTGGAGCTGGACATGTTTGAGAAGAGGTGGAATGATTCTGTTGTAAAGGATCAATGCTGGCAAGATGCTTTGGAACAGCCATGGGACTAGGTGAGAATACAGGTTGAATGGATCATCTGAGATGTCTTTTTATGGCCACATGACAGAAGATCACAAAGAGAGAGTAAAAAGCAAATCAGATTGCATTCTATTTATCTTGCTAAGGATTCATCACTTGAAGCCGTAGTTTTCTTCATACGTCAGTGGCTGTCAAGAACTCATGTAAAATTCTTTGAAAGCTAACTTGTCCATCGTGTACAATATGCATCCCTACTGTTGATCGGTAGTACTATCTATGTTTTACACACATTTGTCTTATTCGGTCTTACATCATCCCTTCGAAGTGGTTGTGTATAAGAGATTATAGACTAAAATGTTTTTCTCCCCGTCATTCTTTCAAAACAAGAGATGAAAATAGGAGATGCCAGAATCACCATCCCATTACAACTTCCTTTTTATGAAATATTCTGATCTTATACAGCAGTGTACAGGCTTCCAGATTGACTTCACACCATGGCACTCTGAACAAACAATAGGAAGAGTGATTTGATTGTTAAGCAACTTGTGTGTTACACTATGACACTCTGAACAAATGATAGAAAGAGTGATTTGATTGTTAAAGAAACTTGTATGTTACGCTCTCTAGCGGTCGGTCCAGTGGCAAGTCTTATGCCTATTTGTTTAGTTTTACCTACTAGTGTCCAATCAATGAGGGTATCTGGTCTACCTATAGAATATCCAATGAAAAGTTATTCCATACAGGTGACAGAAATGAAAGAGAGCTGAAATGAGTGGAATTGAGTCCCAACTTCCACTTCCGATAGGATTACAATTTTTTTTGATACTTCAATATATGTATCTGTACTTCTAATAGATAGTAGCTCTATAAAAATGGGGAATGATCAATTTGAAGTCAAGTTGGTAGTCGAAGTTAATCATATATAACGAATGTGATGTTGTATTTAAGATCTTGAACACTACACATCAAAAAGTAAAGAATACACGTGATAAAACCAGATAAAAAATGATAAATCAAGTCCAGGAAAGGTAAGACTTTGAGCCAAAATATATTCCAATATAGATATAATATTTGCAAAAGTCTTTGGTATGAAAAACTTTGAGGCTGTATCTAGTATAGAACTGAGATCCTCTAAATTTTGGGGCTGCTTAAAAAAAAGGAGTTTTGAAAATTGCGCGCAACTAAACTCGTCTATAGCAGCAAATAGATTGGAATGCAGCGGTTCAACTAAATTAATTGGTTCACATATTTCACCAGGTTCCCTTGGTTCAAAACAAGGATAGGCTCACCAGACACAAAATGGAGTCATGCATAATCTATGATAAATACATTATTCAGTGCAGTATACTTTTTGCTCTCGAGGCCATGAGAAAGCTGAAAGCTGAAAAGTAAGACTAATGGTCAAAAGTGGGGAGAAAGAAAGTGACCAGTGTGTCATCTCCATCATTACTTGGGCATACAAATTGTAGCTAATTTTGTCTCTTCTCGGTTGGACTACTAGGACAATTATATGGCATGAAAAAAGATTGCTCTCCTTCACAAGAATTTTGAGTGGAGATAAACAACAATACAAGAAATCCAAGGAGCTCATAAAGATCAAGAGGCCTGGCCATAGTCAAAACTTTTCGAGTTTCACTGTCGTCATGTGATGCTAGATGGCTTTTCAAAAGATTTCATTAATAGGAGACTCGACAACAAGAGTGACAAGTATTTACATTACTAGAGACATAAGCCCTTTTTTTTTCCACTTCAGCTGATAGAAGAAATCTATGTTTAGACTGGTTAGATTTGGCACCAAACAAGATTTCTAATCTGATCCAAACTTTTGCCTCAAATCAAAGGTTTGATACATGAGGAATACGTTTATAGCTGTCACAATGCTCGTGCATTTTGTTTGTTGATGGCAGGAAGTGTTCTTGGTGTAACAATACCATTTTTTGAAGTGCCTTCCCAATTGAATGTATCAACACCATGCTCAAGTCTATTGATATCTTCTTTGAAGACTTCCGATAAACTTTGGTTCATGAAAAGAAGATGCATTCATTTCATCTGTTGTATGTGAAAGTCCAAAAGTTTGTCCATTGCTTCTGTACCTGAACTGGCTGTAGTTAGACCCTCTTGAAGGTGTTAACATTTAATAAGCTGAACAGGAAACGATGAAAATCTTGGAGTCTGAAAAAATTGAATCACAACTCTGCTGATGAAAAAACAAAACAGATTGAACATGCAGTGCTTGGTTGAAATGAAATCAATGGCAGTTTTCTGATGAAAACAAAACTGAAAATTGAACAAAGGAAAATGTAATTGATTTGGTGAAATTTATAGATAAAATCACAGGAAAAAGTGATGAAATATAAAGTTATCTGATGAATAATCAAGAGCTTGTGCGAAAATGTGACTTGAAGGGTTAAGATTATGATCTGATTAATAGATAGATCTATTATATGACTGATTGCATGCAGTAGAATTATGTACTGAAAATAATGACAGAGCAAGATAATTTGAAAATACTTACGAGATTAGGAAGTGAACTAACCTGTTGATTGCACAGCTATATTGAATAAGGTGATGAGAATTGATGCTCACAAATAGACAACTTGATAAGTGAAAGCTGACTATAATCAACAAGAACATGGAATCTGCTGAGGTATCGTTCTTATGCTTGTGATCTTAAACGTGAATATTCACAAAGATGGATAAATCAAACGAACACATGAAATATCAAATTAACCAAAGATAGGGCTTTGAACTGAACTACATTCTGAGATAAATATAATATCCACAAAAGATGCTGATAAAAAAAACATTGATGCAGCTTGCTATAGAACTGAGATCCTCTGACTCGGGGTTCTGTTACTTAACAAAGAGTTAAGGAAAATATGTGATAACCAAATCAACTTAAGGATATGAATCAGATCAACAAGATAGAAACAATGTACAACAGCAAATAGATTTAGATACAACAAATATCTTTTGTCAATGGGCTTGCTACAACCGATATTGTTGTGGTCCGATGAAAGAGAAGAACCCAGAGATATCTGAATGTGCACATCCCCTTCTGGTTGTTTTGCTAATGACCAGCTGTGGGAACTCAAAACAACCAGCCTGCTGTTTCCACCATAATTGGCCATGTGCAAAGTTATAATTCGAAGGCGAAAAGAGCTTGGATGAGAAGGCTGAATGCAGAAAGGGAAGAACCCAAAGATGTATGAATTTGCACAACCCAGGTTCAAGTTCTTGTATTGCTTGCTTATTCTTCTAATGTGACCGGTCTTGAATTGACTCTTGAAAGCTTGGTTTGAAATTGAATCAGTTTAATAATAATTTGTTAGTGCATTTGGTAATGTGTAGGAACAGACTTAGGTACGTTGTATCACATTTTTTTCCTTCTTTTAGAGGTTCCTTTCTCCCCTCAACTTGTACATACTCGAATAACCTTAATGGGCTACTTATCCTTCACATTGAATGTTCACCGGCGATGTCTGTTGCCTCTTTGAATCCTTCTCCATCATGTTGTTTTTGCTTGTTCTTTCTCTCTAAAACTCCAAAACTTGGTATTAGAGCAAGCCATTTGCTTGAGATGTGTTGTCGATAGACTTTGTTCAATATCTTAAATTTTTGAAAATATTGGTAATAGGAGAATGTAAAGAACCTTGCGTTATCATAATATGCATTTAGGCTTGTTCTGGTTTCCATAATCTTTGATATGACTATTTTGTAGGCAAGTTTGTGTTTTTGTACATGTTCTTCTTTGGATTACCACTCAACAATAAAGGCATCCTAAAGTTCTCTATAGGCATTGCAAAGCTCCACAAGGGTCTATTCAAAAATTTTTAGGGAACTTTTTTTTTTCTTGTGCATCTAGGTATAGTCAATGCCCATGGTTGATAACAACGGTGTCTTTCTTGTGTTGACTTATGAATATAAGGTGGATGATTTCAACTACCATGTACCATCATGCATTAGTATGAAAGGGCTTGTAGACCATTTTGTAAGGTGTGTTGAACTTTGTCTTGTTGTAGCTAAAAATACCATAAGTGTGATTGATGTAGATGATATTGGGGATGCTACATCTTTAAGTTTCATTGCATTCCTAATGCACCAATAACTTCCTTAGCCACTAAAGAGAAACTTAGATGGGATGGAATCGATGAAAGACACATACCTTGACTTCTTTATCTTAAAACCCCATTCTTATCCTACAAATTTCGTCATGAACAACTAAGGATATGTTGTTCATATGGACCTACAAGGTAAAAAACCAACTCTCATGGAACCATAAACCGATACAAGGCTAGGTTAGTAGCCAAGGGATATGATTAGACTCAAGGTGTTGATTATGAGGAGACCTTCTTTCCTATAGCAAAGATGCCTACAATCAGAGTACTCATGAGTACTGCACGTGTTAAGAATTGGAAGATATACATAAAGGATGTCAAGAATGTCTTCTTGAATGGATGAATCTCATAGGAGGTATATGTGGCTTAACCCCCTAGTTTTGAAGACACAATTTCTCGAGTATATTTGGAGATTAAGAAGAGTTTGTATGGGCTAAATCAAGCTCTAAGAGCTCAATGGAATCATAGAGGAGTTACTTACCTACAAGACAAAGGACTTGTCATGAGCAAGGTAGACCCTTCCCTATTCATTAAAAGATCACATGGAGCAGTCATGCCTATGTGTATATGTAGATGACATTATCGTGACAAGTAAGGATGGTGAAAGCATAAGGAACATAAAACATGAAATAAAGGAAGAGTTCAAGATAAGTGATTTAGGGTAGCTCACATACCTCCTTGGACTCAAAGTCATGTACGCAAAGCATGGTATGTATCTTTCTCAAAGAACATACATCAAAGATATGCACATAAAGTTCAAAACGAAAAATGCAAAGGTTGCAGGTACACCTATGGAAGTGAATTCCAAATTGAGTGCTCATGATGGATATCTCATTGAAGATGTAATAGAATATCAAAGCCTAGTGGGGAGTTTCAATCATGCTTCTCTCAAGTACCTGTAGTTATCTTTCATTTCTAGGTTCTAAACTCATTTCTTGGTCATCAAAGAAGCAATCAACTCTTGCTCTCTTATCTATAGAAGTTGAGTATAGAGGATTGGCAAATGCAACTCAAGATGCTATGTGGATTAAGACACGATATGTTGATCTAGGGATGAAGTCATTTACTCCTCATATTTGGTGATAACATGAGTTCTTTGCATCTTGTAACAAGCCCTATTTACCATGCAAAGATCAAACACATTGAGGTCCATTATCTCTATGTTAGGGAAAAGATAACATGTAAGGAGATTGAACTTTCATACATCTCAACTCAACAACAATGTACAAACATTGTTGAGATATCAAGCTCAACATGTGATGGAGGATGGCACATATCACTTTTTCATTTTTCTAACATGTATAGTGGTCACACCGGTATATGTTAGGGATACTTTAGTGAGCTTTACTAGATTCATCTACCGAGAGTGATGGCACACTTTTTTCTTGCCAACTCACCCATTCACAGACATTGGGCTTTCCTTGTGTACTATTCTTCATATATTGCACTAGTTGTATTGTAGTATTAGGTCATTACTTATATATTCCTTTTATGTAGTAGTAGAAGAAGAAGAAGATCATTCTTCCTTGCCTCAATCTGTGTGTGTGCTCCTCTGTGAGTGTGAGAGAGTGTGAGTGAGCTCTCTTCCTTATCTCCTTCCTCATGACATGGTATCAGAACCAATGTGACTATAGAGAGCTCCTGTAGCACTCCGATAGTGAAGAGTACACTAGAAGGCATGGAGAAAGCACGATTCACAAACGGCCTCAGATTGCTACAAATTTTGGTATGAAGGTAGAAGGCATCAAAATATTTTTGAGCCCACAAGGTGGGCCCCATAGAAAAATAACGTCATTTTGCAAGACTATAACTTGTGTTGTGTTCGGCAACACTTAGATATTCTAGATCCTAAATTTTCAAGTGATTCATGTATTGTAGATCCTAAATTTTCAAGTGATTCATGTAGTGTTGATACACAAAAATTATGTTTTTCTGAGATTGAATTGCGACGTCACAGTGTGACAATATCTAAGGAGAGGTACTACTTCTAATGTCTTTGTAGTATTGCAAATTGTTGTAGAAATAGCAAGTGCGGATGGAGTGAGTGAGCTTATGAGCGATAACGTAGACAAGAACAATTTCCATGCTTGGAGGTTCAGAATGACGAATTTCCTAATGGGAAAAGGCTACTGGAAGTACATCGAAGGTGAGAACAAAAATGCTCTGCAGTTACTATAGAGGAATCGGACTGTGGAACAATTAAGAGCATATGAAGAATGGAATCAAAGAGCACGAAAGGTAATGTATTGGCTATCTGTTAGCATATAGGATAGCATGATTGGGTGCATACAAGGTGCCAAAACTTCAAAAGAGGCTTTGAATAGTCTCTTCACAGTGTATGAGACCAACATAAAGGCACAAAAATTGCAACTCAAGAACGAGCTGCATACACTAGAGAAAAAGGGCATGTCAGTAAGTTACTACACCCTTAAAATCAAAAGCATATGTGAGTCACTTGCATCTATTGGCATGAATATAGAAGATGATGATAAGGTGGAAGTGTGCCTTCCTGGTTTAGTAGCTGCATATAAGTAGTTCAAAACTTCTATTCAAACCATCGAAAATATTCTGAATTTTGCTCATCTAGTGTCCATGCTGATTATTGAAGAAAAGAATCTTGGTGAGGACTCAAACTCCCAAGAAAAACCTAGTTTTGAGCAGGTATTCTACTCTCGCAAAGGAAGAGGTAGAGGTTTTGAAAGTGGAAGAGGAAATAGTAACCAAGACCAAGGTCAACATCAGAATCATGCAGGAGGTAGAGGACAATTTCAAGGTAAGGGAAGCCAAAGAGGCTACATAAATTTCTAAAGAAATGATTCAAGTAATGATAGCAAAGGATGTTGGAATTGTGGCAAACTTTGATACTTTGAACCTGGTTACAAATTGAAGAATCAAAATAATAGAAGATAGCAAAACAACTATGCATCCACATGTGTAGATGATTCTAAAAAGCTATTCATGGTCCAACATCACATGATGAATACAATGTTTGTTGATGTATCAAAATCGAATGGTAATGTTTGGTATGTTGATTCAGGTGCGACCAGTCATGCGTAATGGTTTAGTAGTTTGCAGAAATTGCCAGTTCTTGGATATGTTGAAACAAGCGATAACACATCACATCCTATCGAGCATATAGGAAAACTAACACTTTCTATGGAGGACGGAAAGGTAAAAAATCTTGCTAATGTGCTACATGTTCCAACTATAACAAATAATCTAGTTTTTCTTGGACAAATGATTAACCAGGGATTACAAGTCAGGTTCAATGTTGATGGGTTATATGTAGAAGAGTACAGATAGGATTTTGGAAGATTGATTGCCAAAGGCAACAAAGTGAGTAGGATGTTCACTTTAAATGTGAAAATTCCTAAAATCAATGCAACCATGCAACATTATTGCTGATATAGAGATCTGGCACAAACAAATTGGACTTGCAAATTTGCAGAGGCTGAAATTGATGTAGTCAAAGGAGATTATCAATGGACTACCAAATTTCAAGGTTGCAGAGATGCAAAAGTTATATGCAACATATCAATGTGGTAAATAGTCAAGAGCATCATTTTCGCATGACAAGCATGTTAGTGAGAATATGCTAGAAATAGTACATACAGATGTTTGGGGTTCTACAAAGACCACATATATGGGCGGTTGTAGGTTTTATCATACTTTCATTGATGACCATACACAAAATTTTTGGGTATATTTCATGAAAGAGAAAAGTGAGGTGTTCACTCACTTCCATAATTTTAAGGCTATAGTAGAAAAGTAGATAGGGAAGTATATTCAGACATCAAGATCTGATGGAGGAGGTGAATACATGTCAAATGAGTTTAGTAGCTTTCTAAAAAGTCATGGAATTTGATGGTAGTTTTCATGTAAGTACACACCACAATAGCATGGCATTGGTAAATGCAATAATAGACATATTGCAGAAATAGCAAGAGCCTTGATGGATAAGAAGAATATGCCTTATTTTTATTGGGCAAAGCTGTGCACATTGCTGTATACATCATGAACATAACTCTGACTATTGCAGTACATCAAGTTACACCTAAAGAGAAGTTTACAGGTAGAAAGCCAAACTTATCACATATGAAAGTATTTGGCTTTATTTCATATGTTCATGTTCTAGATGATTTGAGGATGAAGCTTGATGGAAAAGCAAAAAAATGTATCTTCATTGGATACTCACTTGAGCAAAAGGGATATAAATGTTATAACCTTCTCACACAAGAGGTGAAGGTAAGGAGAGATGTGGTGTTTGCTGAAATGCTAAGCTTTTATGTGGATGCCAAAGGACTTAATTTTGACTCAAATGATAAAGGAAATGCTGAAAAATCAGGTGCAAATTCTCAAGTTTTGAGTGGACATGATGCGTCACCAAGCAATAGTTCCAAATCAAATCCATGGAGTGAAAGATTGCGTGAAAATTTTAGTCTAACAAATTCATCAAGTACATCAAAGAAAGGTAAAAAAAAGCTTTCTACTGGTAGTAAACCATCTATAGGTTTTGAATACATTGCTAGAGATTCAAGCAATTCAGAAAAGAGCCTTGATGAGGAGCTTGGATTGCCCTCTCTGAAGACTCTAAGAGTTAGAAAGGCACATGCAGATGATACAAGGAGAAGTGAACCAGGACTAAGAATATCTTGAAGGATGCGAAATTCAGTGCAACAATTGATGTATGATAGTTACATGGCTTGTCATTGTGCCTACATGACCAAGGTAGTACAAGGTGTTGAATCTTCTTTTTTTGAAGATGTAATTGGAAATGCAGATTGGGAGAAACCTATGGATGAGGAGATGGCTGCACTTTATGTAAATGAAACATGGAAGCTAGTTCCATTGCCGCAAGGAAAGAAAACCATAGGCAGCTAGTGGGTTTACAAGGTAAAGCACAACGCTGATGGTAGCATAAGTAGGTGTAAAGCATGATTGATAGCAAAAGGATATGCACATACATATGCCATTTACTATGAGGAAATGTTCAGTCTTGTAGCTAAAATCTCTATTGTCATAGCACTTGTTGCATTAACTACAACAAAATAATGGACTTTGCATTAGATGGATGTGAATAATGCTTTCTTACATGGTGATTTACAAGAAGAAGTATGCATGGACCAAACACAAGGATATGAAGATTCAAAGCACCTCGAATATGTTTGTAGGTTGTAAAAGGCTTTGTATGGGCTTAAACAAGTCCTTTGTGCCTAGGATGCAAGGGTTGCTGATTACTTAACCACCATTGGATTTTCTATGTGTGATGTAGATCATTCATTATATGCAATGAAGGGTAATAATGGCATCATGATTATGGAGTATAGATGCTAAGTATAGAGGTGCTACAATGGTAGCATGTGAAGCATCATGGCTAGAGATGCTACTTGTAGATTTAGGTGTGAAGTGCAAAAGCCGATCAATATCTATTGTGATAATCTTAGTAGCATTCAGTTAGCATGAAATCCTATTTTTTATGCTAGAACAAAGCATATTGAGGTACATCATCACTTCATCAAAGAGAAGGTATTAGCTGGTGATATTGATCTTGTTTTTGTGAGGATAGATGAGCAAGTTGTTGATATTTTCACTAAAGCACTTGGAGCTTAGAAGTTGGAGAAGTTTTGAAAGATACTTGGATTACAAGACATGACGTTGAGCTTGAGAGGGAGTGTTGATATATCAAGCTCAACATGTGATGATTGAGGATGACAAGTATCACTTTTTCATTTCTCTAACATGTATAGTGGTCACACATATATCAAGGATACTTTAGTGAGCTTTACTAGATTCATCTACCGAGAGTCATGGCACACTTGTTTCTTGCTAGCTCACTCATTCGTGGACATTGGGTTTTTCTTTATGTACTGCTCTTTATATATTGCACTAGTTGTATTTGGTCATTTCTTGTATATTCCTTTTATATAGTAGTTGTTAGGGGAGCACTAGATTGTGCTCTCTAACTACACTTTACAAGATTTCGGAAATATACTTCTGATTACAAGAACACCCACCTAGGGAAAATGATGCAAGGATATCTGATCGATACAAGATGTCCCACAACCCGGGATTGATAGGTATGAATAACTCGACTAGAGATGATACAAGAGATCTCACAACCCGGGATCGTAGGTATGAAACGAGGTATCTTGATTACAAGAATTCCCTTCTAGGAGATGAACTAGATACAAGAAAGAACTCTACAAGATCTCATATTACGAGATTACAAGAGGACAAGACAAGATGTCCAGGATACAAGACTAGACACGACTAGAACAAGAGACAAGACTAGAACTGGAACTGGAACTTGAAAGTACTTACTTGGTGATCAGGATCCCTTGAGCTCCCAAAATTGGCATCCACAAGCCTGATTATGAATGTGGCTAGCCCCTCATTTTATAGGTTTTGAAGGGCGGTTATGATTTGATGATGTCATCCATGACATCATCAAGTGGAAACAAGACCTTTCGGTGTCAGAATTCAACAAATAGGCAGTCGATCTTGGGGTTTTGCACATTCCAAATGCAATGGTAGCATTAGTTTCTCCAAAATCCTAACCAAATATGAGATATAGGAAATTGACATGGAATCTAAGATTTAAGATGGTTTTCTTTGTGTCCATGACATCACCTCCCCTCAAGCGACGAGTTCCACGAGGAGCGGCCATGTTCTATAGCTTGGGTTTCATTGGATTCTTCATATGGAACTCATGAACCTTGAATTTTTCTTTAAGAGTATTTTCTGTAAGTTCCCAAGTACGAATGCTTTCCAATGAATAAAACATTCCAATCTTCCTTGAGAGATCCTTGAATCTAATACATGCATGACCTCGAATTCTTCATGATCCTCAATCTTGATCAGTGGTGAAGGACTGAGTCTCTCTTGAGATTTCTTGGGTTCTTCATGTGATAGATCCTTTGAGCTTCTAGTGGAATGTTGTGGTGTTTCCAAGATCTTTGATGAAGAGTGTTGAGTAAGCACACCTCCTTGATTGAACATGAACTCCTCCTTATCCTTAACCTTCTTGATATCTTCATAACATGCATACTCCATATCATTTGTAATGACTTTTCGGGTTTCAAAGATTTTTGGTTCAGACTCATGAGGAGTAGTATCTTCATTCAAGACTTTTGACTCTTGGACTTGGATTTCTTTTAACAACTGATTCTCACACTGAACTGCTTGATTGATAACATCCTCCAAGGTATTTGCTTGAGGCATGGATATCAAGAGATATTTGACTTCAGGATTGAGGCCACTTCAAAACTGATTAACCATGTAGTCTTCTTGATATGTAGTTCCATGAAACAACATCTTGATATTCAAGGCATAGCTTGAACTGATCGATCATCTTGTCGTAGCAATCTTTTCATCTCTTGGACATGTTCGATCAAGTCCTTTATGGTAGCTTGAATCTCCTTGCATAGGGAATCCATGGTGTCTGGTCTTGATGAAGGTGGTCTTGCCAAAATGTCAGGGGAGCACTAGATTGTGCTCTCTGACTACACTAGACAAGATTTCGGAAATATACTTGTGATTACAAGAACACCCATGTAGGGAAAATGATGCAAGGATATGTGATCGATACAAGATGTCCCACAACCTGAGACCGATAGGTATGAATAACTCGACTAGAGATGATACAAGAGATCTCACAACCCGAGATCATAGGTATGAAATGGGATATCTTGATTACAAGAATTCCCTTCTAGGAGATGAACTAGAAACAAGAAAGAACTCTACAAGATCTCGTACTACGAGATTACAAGAGGACAAGACAAGATGTCAAGGATACAAGACTAGACATGACTAGAACAAGAGACAAGACTAGAACTGGAACTGGAACTTGAAAGTACTGGTGATCAGGATCCCTTGAGCTCCCAAGACTAGCATCCACAAGCCTGATTATGAATGTGGCCAAACCCTCCTTTTATAGGTTTTGAAGGGCGATTACTATTTGATGATGTCATCGATGACATCATCAATTGGAAACAAGACCTTTGGGTGTCAGAATTCAACGAATAGGGAGTCAATCTTGGGGTTTTGGCACATTCCAAACGCAATGGTAGTATTACTTTCTCCAAAATCCTAACCAAATATGAGATATAGGAAATTTACATGGAATCTAAGATTTAAGATGGTTTTCTTTGTGTCCATGACAGTAGTCAAAGAAGAAGAAGATCATTCTTCCTTGCCTCAATCTTTGTGTGTCCTTCTTTTTGAGTGTGATAGTGTGTGAGTGAGCTCTCTTCCTTATCTCCTTCCTCATGATAGACATAATGACAAAAGCATTAGATGGAGGATTTCAGGAGATTGCAAAGGAATGAAGTCTCAAGCATATTAGGAGTTTGGGGGTGCTATTGGTACATATGGCGAGCCTAAGTGATTGACCATATTTATGGATTACTTTTTACTATGAGAAACAATGTGTGTGTATACTCATATCCTTAAATCATTCCCATGGATAACTCTTAATATATTTTGAACTATTGTAAAAGTCTTTTATGATGAAAAATTGACAATAAAAGTAGGTATGAAGGAAGGCAAAAAAACATGAGTCATGTATGAATTCAAATTCAAACGAGTTTCTAAAAAGAGATTGGAATATTTTTGGTAGAATCAATCAGTAGCTATCTACTAAAATCAAGGAGATAATCTTAAATAAACTTCAGTGCCAAAGTTGCAAGGGATAACAAAGATCTCACTCACTTTGAGAGTGGCCATTGTAATCATCTCATAGTCATTGTAGTCCTCCAACACCTCCAAGAATTTTACTTTACATGCTATACATATACTTGAAGTTTTCATCATCTTCTTGAACTATTGTCCATTGCTATCTATGTACTATTCAAATCTACCAACTTCGTAGAGTCATTGAAGTGAACCTATAGTGTCATTCTCTTATCCAATTCTTGGATTATGAAGATACCATGCTTTTGAGTCTGTGTAAGCAATATTTTGATCATTGGAGATTTGTGGGTAGGGATATGCATAAATTTTTATGATTGTCTATGTATATTGTATATTTTGTGAAATGTCAAGATCACACTTATGAGTTCTTAAGTATATTGCTCACTCTCTAGTCACTATATATTCTTGAAATAACTTGGATAAGATCACTTATCTTCCGATTTGAAGTTGTGCAAAATGACTTTATCCAATTCATAAGAGTTTGAGAGCATTGAGCATTTTTGAGTGCCTTCTTGCATAAATAGAAGTTCTTCTCTTCATGCTCAGATATGGAAGTAGCCTGTCTTGAATCAAACATTTGAGATCGATGCTCTGAAGTACTATGGTCATATTTATATTTCATTTGCAAGGTTAGAGAATCTAGTATAGTGTTCAGATAGAAAATAGGGTATTCTTGTTGGGAATGTAAGGGTCATGTGACCTTACCCCATATTCATATATATACATCATATATAGAGCATTGCCTCAAGAGAGTTCATAATGTGGGTTTCGAGGCTCCCACGCATATCCGCGCGTCTCTCCTCTCTTCTCTCTCGTTCCATCTCCTCCTTCCTCTTCTTCTTCTGCACTCCAAACCCCTTCATTGGTATCAGAGCATGTTGAAGGCTGGTGTGCAAGAAGCTTCAATGGAAGCTTAGGTGAGAAGAGGTAGAAGTGCAGGTCGGCATCTCTTGACAGCTGTTCAGTATTTCGGTCATAACTCGAGCTATGAAGCTCGGATTGACGCGTTTTAAAGTTCTGTGCGTAGCTAACACAAAGAGCTACAACTTCACAGAAGGGCGCAAAACCTGGTTCGGACTTCTGAAGTGCCGAAAATTCGAAAAACGCAGAGAATTGTAGAAGGCGAATCTACATTGAATAGGACAGCAGGTCGGTTTTTTTGTCATAACTTGAGTTCTACAGCTCGGAATGCGATAATTCAACTTGCTGCTTGTAGCTTGAAAAGATAGCTACAACTTTGTAGAAGAACTCAGATCCAGATTCTGAGTTTTAGGTTGCCGAAATTGCAAAATACAGAGCAGTACTCTTGCAAGTGAAATTGAAATTGACAGCAGGTGTTTGTTTTAAGCATATCTTGAGCTACGCACCTCCGATTGAGGTGTTCTTTATGTCGTTACGTAGCCAAGAAGTGGATCTTGAAGTTTTCTGAAGACCAAAAGTTCAGATTCAGAGGTTATCACCTCTGAAACAGCAAAACACAGAGCAGTACAGTTTTGCCCAAACAACCCTAATTGCACTTGGAGGTTGAATTTGCTTTGGAACTTCTTCGAGAGAGAATTTATGGTGTGCAAGCTCTTATTTTCAGAGCTTCAAGACATTGTACATGTATGATCATTGTGGTAGCTCCTCCATATGAGAGTAGAGCATGATCTTGTCACGTGTTTGGCATGTAAGATGACATTGTGCTATACTCTTTTTGAGGTTTATGTCATCATGAGTTTGATCATGGATGTATAGTGGCATTGTGGTCTATATCTTGCTTATGCCACTTGGTTATGGATTTACTTGCCGATTGCACATACTTTTATGAGAGTTGATTTTGGATCTTGTTTGGTACTTGTATCTTTTGTTTTCCTTGCAGGTACATGATCCAGATTGGAGCCTCAGTTACACGTTTGTTTGTCACCGTTATTAGCATTTGTTCATTGATTGATATGTATTTGCCAGTGTGCCAGTGTGATTCTTGGCATATGTGGATGGTGATTCCCACATGGTTATTTTGGTTCTAGAGTCCATGTTACAGAGGAGATGCTGCCGAAATTTCATCGGCTTTTATGCTAGAAAGGAGCTCTAGTGGATCTTGAAGCTTGTGTGATAGCTTTGGATCATTGATTATCTCTCATTCAGTTGGACTTGGTCACACATTGTTCGTGATAGGTTGGACCATCTTGCAGGATTTATTCTTGAGTGGGAGTTGTATTGCCATTGTATTGGCGTGTATTGCCATTAGTTTTTTGGCACATGTAGTTGCCATTATCTTCTTGATTTATATCAGTGACAGGTGGTGACAGATTATTCATTGTTCTTTGGTGATTGGTTATCTTGTTTGATTGCTCAGTTTTCAGGGGATACTCTGTCGAAATTTTCCCAGGATTCTTTCACATCTACTTGATCACTTTGGAGACTTGGTGAGCAAGCTTATGCTCATGGTTTTATGTGCATGCTAGATGCATGGTTATGTGACAGGTGGTTCACATGGTTTTCTTCTCCACAGAGACATATGTGATGTGAGTTATGCATATGGATATGCAGGTGTGATCCTATTGAGGATAGAGTATTATTTCTAGTCTCTTGTTACATTGCTAGTCTATTGGATTGCTAGCATGGTGTCTTCTCGATTTGATGGCATTGACTTTCCGAGATGGAAAGCTCAGATGTGGCATACATTGGTTCGTGCAGGGTTACACGTGTATGTGCATAGAGATGCACAGAGGCCTCGTGACATGCCCGGCCACGTATGGATGGATATGGATGCATTGGCCAGCTCCACTATCCGATTACAGCTTGTGGATTCTATATATGAGTCTGTTATGTATGAGGAGACGAGTAGTGCATTATGGCAGAGACTACATGATATGTATGCGAGTCCATTGACTCATGTGAGACATAGATCATATCGACGACTTCGATGTTGGCATTGTGGTCATGAGGGCCATATTCGACGACGTTGCTTCAGGCGGATGCGACGACGACGTCAGAGATATGCATGTGATGCAGGTCAGGTAGTAGTTTCAGGAGAGTCTATAGCAGTTGATTATGCTAGTGATGGTGATATCACTTTCTCCTATGGTTCATCTCAGGATTCCTCTTGTTCATTGGATAGCACACATATGGCTTGGTTGCTTGATGCATTAGCCAGTTTTCATGTTACTCCATATCGTGAGTGGTTTTATCGATTCTCAGGTGAGAGTCGTGGATGTGTGCAGTTGCCTGATGGTACGATATATGATATTGAGGGTGCAGGAGATGTATGTCTTATGCTACCTAGTGGAGCATCACTTATACTCAGACATGTACGCTATGTGCCTTCATTCCCTATGAGCTTGATTTCAGTTAGCCAGTTACAGGAGAGCAGATATTATGCATTCCTTGGTGAGCATCATTTTCAGTTACAGTTGGGACAGCTTATGCTTGTTAGAGGTGCCAGGATTGGGCACATGTATCCACTGCAGGTACTTCATGTGAGAGACAGTCTCGTCTCAGTGGGAGTTCAGCCTTATGTGCGATGTGAGACTCGTCATGTCTCATTTTGTCTACCTATAGATAGGTCTATTGACATTCATGATGCACATGTATGGCAGGATTCATATGCTCAGATGGATGCATATGTAGAGCATGTTTTGGATGCTCATGATGCTTATATAGAGCATGATTTTATTGATCATATGGATGCTCTTATGGAGCATACTTTGGATGATCAGTTGGATGCTTTAGAGCATGATGTGGATGCTCATGTAGAGCATTGTGATGATACTCAGTTAGAGTGTGATCATCAGTTTGATCTTGGTGTTGATGTTGTGCATTTAGCTCATATGGAGCATGATGATACACTTGGTGTGGTAGAGCACGATAGCTCTCATGATACACAGTGTATGGTAGAGCATATTAGCTCTCAGGTTGCACACCTAGACACATCCTTGGTTGATAGGATGACTGATTTAGATGCTGAGGAGTCAGTTATTATGCAGTCATTCTTGGATTCGCTCATGCCAGATGTTGACATAGATATGTCAGGACATGTTGGTCTTGATGATGGTGCTTTGGATGCCTTGGATATAGGCATGGCTGACATACTTAGGATAGCCAGGATAGCACATGTTTCGTCAGCATTCGGGAGTCTGATGTACGAGTTGTTATGCTCGAGACCAGACATTGCAGTTGCTATTGGAGCATTTGCACTTGGAGTTGTCAGTCGTTCGATGATTGACACATGCATAGAGCGAGTGGGAGCTTTGCAGGAACTTCATGAGTTCTTGCATCAGTCATATGTGAGCTCGACTCTTATCGATATGAGTCTAGAGCAGTTTGAGGTGCATGGATACACCTTGTTCGAGGCAGTTGGTGTAGGCTGATCTGGTATGGGTTGAGATCCGGACTCTTCCTGTACATTATTGTATAGTCCTACATCATTCTTTGTATATGTTACCACTTATGGTCACATTGACCCTTAAGTGGGAGATTGTTGGGAATGTAAGGGTCATGTGACCTTACCCCATATTCATATATATACATCATATATAGAGCATTGCCTCAAGAGAGTTCATAATGTGGGTTTCGAGGCTCCCACGCATATCCGCGCGTCTCTCCTCTCTTCTCTCTCGTTCCATCTCCTCCTTCCTCTTCTTCTTCTGCACTCCAAACCCCTTCAATTCTAAAGCAAGATTTTGCAAAGATCTTCTCATCTTCATACTCTCCCATTAGCTCCTTACATTTTTGTAATATTGTCCTTTTAATGCAAAGACTTCATTGTTCCACTCTCTTACTTTTCTCGCATGCGTATCTCTTTGTGTGTCAGATGTACATTTTCATGCATCACTTTCTTATGATCTTCATATCACCCTAATGTCTTTGCAATTGATAATTTAATATCGGATCCTAGTTGACATTGAAGCTCACCATTTTTCTATATATAGACAACAAACACATTTTTGGCACTGTTTTTGAGGAGATTTACTTGATGGATGAGTATGTAATGGTAAGACTAAGGAGAAAAGAGACATTAAAGTGATTTAATAAGTATATTTTTGGTTTTTTCTTCATTTTTAGCTTGTTTTACACTCCCACCAACAATCCTATCACCTCCATTCACCGTCTGACACCTCCCCCTTTGATCTCCTTCTTTTCCAAAAAATCACCTTTGTGTGTGTGTGTGTGTGTGTGTGTGTGTGTGTGAGAGAGAGAGAGAGAGAGAGAGAGAGAGAGAGAGAGAGAGAGAGAGAGAGAGAGAGAGAGAGAGAGAGAGAGAGAGAGAGAGAGAGAGAGAGAGAGAGAGAGAGAGAGAGAGAGAGAGAGAGATTGCATGTGCTATTAAAAAAAAAAAATTTCTTGTAGATTTGAGATCATTATCATTTCCAAGAAGGTATACAAGCAAGAGAAACCCTTGCACATGTCTCGAGGAGACTGTGCTAGTTTGTTGCAGTAGGGAAAAAACCACAAGATTTTGAGGTTGAAAGTGCACCATGAAAAAGGCCTCACTAGCACCTTTTCAACACACTAGAAGATTCCAAAATTCAAAAAGTTTTGGATCCTCACAATAGAAATCCTTATCGTTGCAAGGAATCCAACACGATAGTGCTTGATCATTCATGATAGACCTATTGTATCACAACATAATACCCCCGAGAGACTATTCTTCCATCCTAAAGAGAGACCTTCCATTAAAACAGACCAATTTTCCATCTTGATTTACCCCTATCTGATAGAGCCCATCTATCGAAATTAGCCATCCTCTATCATGATGGATCCTTCCTTTGTGACATAACACCTCCATTGTAATAGACCACCTCTGTTGTGATACACAACTCTATCACAATAGAACGTAGCCATCATGATAGAAGACCTATTTTTTTCAAAATTTGAGTTATTTTCTCCAATTTCAACCTGTTTTTGGGTGACTTTCAAGATCTTTTTGGAGCATTTTGTGAAGCAATTCACCTATATTCTCAAAATTTATGTTCTTGAGTGAAAAGCAATGCTTGGAAGGTTCTTTTGAAGCTAGGATGATCCGTTAAGAGGTAGGAAAAGAGACATTGGACATAATTAAACCCCTTTTGTCAATTCTAGCCTAGTCTAAGTACCAAGTTCTAGGTTTAGACCTAAGGGCCATGATAGGAATCATAAATTCATAAGAAATCCTAAGGACATCAAGTTTGTCTTAATAGGAAAATACAAGAACCTAAGGGAAAGAACATAAATGCATGATCAAATGATAAAATAACAACATAGGACTGCATTCGTGATTGTTGAAGAACCACTCACAAATTTGACATATAGACAGACCTAAAGACGAAGAAAGACAAAGAGAAGCAGAAACAAAGCATTCAGAAAATCAAGCCTTAGTGAAGGGACAAATTCACGACTGTAATATAGTTCATAGAAACTTCCAGAAATACGAGTTTTGAATCTCGGAACAAAATGTATATATATGAGCAAAGAAGGGAGCAGAAAGTGTGCATAGAACCGGAATAGAATAGTGCATATAGAAACTGAGGATAATGATATAGAAGACGCCAGAGATTGTGTATGTAGAGATGAATAATAAAACCTGAAATGTCGGGTATTCATCTGAGAGAGATGGTAAGGAATACCTACTCAGAGTAGGAGAGTTTTCCATAGTTATGAGCAAAGTGAGGCCAAGGTATTTTTGTACATATCTTCTCTAATAGAAAACACATGTTCATGTGGAAGTTGGAGCGCATTCTTCGTATGTGAAGAAATCTGAGTGATTTCATGTTACTGTGAAAGTTAGTTAACAGTTACAATTTTCTCAGTAAATGTTTTCCGTTACATCTACAAGTTAGATCTCGCAACATAGTGTAAAGTTTTTCATGAGAGATAGCTCATCTTGAAGCCAGTAGTCTCAACTATAAGTTGATCAAAAGACTTCTGTGAAACGGGACAAGTACGCACAGTACTGTGTCTGAAAGTAAAGACATCCAGAACTGGTGAAGTTTTTTCTTAAACTTCAGATAGTGTTCATTCACTGAAGGAAGCTCAGGTATTATTTCCTTACTTCATCAACAATCATTTGAAGTAACTACAAACAGAATTGCAGTTAATTCCGGTAAGATTCCGGTGCAATTACGGTAAGATTACGGTGATAGTCCGGTAACAGTCCGATGAAGTTCCAGTGATATTCCGGTGAATTTAAAACACAATTGTAAAGTTTTTAGTTTCAGGAAGTTTGATAAGCTACTGATGATTATAGACGTGTTCTAATATCACTCTAGCTTAGTTCTTGTGGCGTGGTGAACTCTGCAGTTGAGCTTTAGCTAGTTAAGCTCACTCACCACGTCAACAAATAGTACAAGAGCTCAACAGTTGATGATAAGCCGTTAGACATCAACAAGTAGTTAGAGCTCAACAAGTGGTATCAGAGCAAAAAAGATTCTGAAAAGCAGAAAGATCCTAAAGAGTAAACGAAAGTGAAGATACAAGAGAATTCGAAGAACTTTCACAAGAAAGGTGAAAGCTGAGATGATCAACAACAAACGGCATCAAGAAACGTTCTGAAGTAATTCTCAAGGGTAAAGGTTTGTAAAAGATAAAACCTTTTAACATTACACTCACCGAAAGTAACAGAAACAAGAAGATTATGGCAGATCATATCTCTATTGACAAATTGGACAGAGATAATTATCCCGCATGGGTAATGCGCATGGAAGCCTTACTTATGAGTAAGGACTTAATGATGTATGTGACAGGAGAAGAAAAGAAGCCGACTTTCGAAGACGACAGTCAACCAAAGAAAGAAGAGTTAGAAGCCTTGAAGCTGTGGCAGAAGAAAGATGCAACGGCAAGAGCTTATATCTACAATACCATTACAGATCATCTACTACAGCACATTAGAGGTCTGGAGAAAGCGGAAGACATATGGAGTGCATTGGAAGATCATTTCCAAAATACGACGAAAGCTAGGAAGGCTAGCTTATGGTCAGAGTTTACAACGTTCAAGAAAAAACAAAGTCAAAGCATTAGTGATTATGTCACTAAGATGAAAGACTTGGCGGACAGTCTTGGATCTATTGATGAACATATCGAAGATCACAGGTTGATAGCACAAGTGCTTGCAGGATTGAGAGGAGATGAAAGGTGGAAACCTTTCGTACTCTCAACTGAACTTTCTTTAAATCATTTTGTACCACATTTAAATCAGTTGCTTGGACTAATGCTAACGTTTGAGCAAGATTTGAAGACAGACGGAGATAAAGGACATAGTTTGGCTATGTATGCAAAGAATAAGAAGAAAGGTGATAAAGGTAAAGAAAAAGATGAAGAAGAGATGTCTACTCAAGCAAATTTTGCAAGAGGAAGAGGTAACGTAAGAAGTAAAAGTAGAGGTAAAGGAAGAGGTAATCAGACTAACAACAAGAAGACTTGTTGGATCTGTGGATTAAGCAATAATTTGGCTCATGATTGCTGGCATAATTCTCAAGGATCAAGTCAGAATCAGAACAATAACAGTAGAGGCAGAAGCGGAAGATATCAAAGAGGAAGACAAAGCCAAAGAGGTGGATATGGTAGAGGTGGAGCAAGAAGTTGGGGACAGAATCAGTCTCACAACACTACCTACTACAACTATGCAAATGATACGCTGAATGACAGTCATACAACGTTGATGATGAACTCGATAAGTATATCAAAGAATGAAGACCTCAAGGTATTCTATATTGACTCTGGTTGTTCAAATCATTTCTCAGGAAATATAGAATTGTTATCAGAACTTGAGGCAGGTATTTCAAATCATACAGTACAAACAGGTGATAACACAAAACATAATGTAAGGTCAATTGGAAAAGTAAAGTGTAAGAATGGAGCTGACCTACTAACAAATGTTTTGTATGTTCCAACAATCCCGAAGAATCTGATTAGTGTGGGACAGATAGTAGAAAAAGGTTTTCAAGTCAGGTTTACAAATGAAGGAGTATTTGTTGAAGATCCAGAGAATGGATACAATCAAATTGTCCATGGTAAAAAGGAAGGTAGACTTTTTACTCTTAAAGTACAAGGGAATGTTGGTCAAGCCTTGATCACACATGGTGATAAAGCATTTACAGAGTTAGACCTCCGGCATAAGAGGTTAGGACATTTTAATGAAACAGGAATCAAAACTATGGTGGAAAAACAATCCGTGAGAGGATTACCAAATATGAAGAATCAACATATGATTCACAAGTGCGAAGCCTGTCAGATGGGAAAAGCCCACAGGTTACCATTTCAGAAGAAAGGGTACAAACACGATGATGTGTTAGAACTCATACATACAGATGTATGGGGGCCGACAAAAGAAGGATCTATCAGCAGTTCAAGGTATTACGTTCTTTCAATTGATGATGCAACAAGATGGATAACTCTTTATGTTTTGAAAGAGAAGTCAGAAGTATTTGAAGCTTTCAGGCATTTTCATGCATATGCTGAAAGACTTGCAGGACAGAAACTCAAAAGACTAAGGTCTGATGGAGGAGGAGAATATTTTTCTCGAGAGTTCAATGATTATCTGTGGAATGCAGGTATCAAAAGAGAAATAACTTGTAGGTATACACCGCAACAAAATGGAGTAGCAAAAAGAAGAAATGGAACTCTAATTGAGTTTGCAAGAGCAATGCTAAAGGAGAAAAAATGTCCAAATTATCTTTGGGCTGAGGCTTTAAATACAGCTACATATCTAGTAAATAGATTACCATGTACAACTTTAAATGGAATGACCCCTTATGAAGCTTGGTGGGGCAAGAAACCAACACTTGATCATTGTAAAGTGTTTGGATCAGTTGCTTATGCTTATGTACCATCACAACTGAGACATAAGCTTGAACCAAAAGCTAAAAAATACGTGTTCATCGGATATGATGAAAAACAGATGGGTTATAGGTTATGGAGTTCTCTAACCAAACAATTTATTGTTTCCAGAGATGTAACATTTGATGAAGGAAAAAGTTGGTATACAGACATATAGTATAATGAAGAAACAATTAAAGAAGAGATAAGAAGGAAAGAAAAAGGAAAATCACATATGCAGGTGAATGGAGATGAAGATCATATGCAGGCAAGTACGTCTAGCATCGGATCAGGTATGAGAAACGAAGATGGACCAAGATTTGATGAAGAAGTGTATTCAGATACACATGAAATGAAACGGGACAAGTACGCACAGTAGTGTGTCTGAAAGTAAAGACATCCAGAAGTGGTGAGGTTTTTTTGTAAACTTCAGATAGTGTTCATTCACTGAAGGAAGCTCAGCTATTACTTCCTTACTTCATCAACAATCATTTGAAGTAACTACAAACAGAATTGCAGTTGATTCCGGTAAGATTCAGGTGCAATTACGATAATATAACTGTGACAGTTCGGTAATAGTCCGGTGAAGTTCCGGTGATATTTCAGTGAATTTAAAACACAATTGTAAAGTTTTCAGTTTCAAGAAGTTTGCTAAGCTACTGATGATTATAGAGGTGTTCTAATATCAAGCTTCAAGAGGAAACCAAAGTAAATAATCTTTATGGAATGAGATAAGTTCCTAAAGACATGAATTGAACTATGAACTTTTCATTTAGGAATACAAAGTTCCAAGATATGGATTTCCAATCCATGAACTTTTCCTAAACAATCTATAAAGTTCAAAGTTATGTGTTTATAGTGGCATTACTATTGGATCAATCGTCAATGGATGCTTGGACTTTAAACATAATTTTGATTGTTGAAAGATGTTTAAAGTACTCTAGTAACATCTAAAGATTGACTAATAATAATGAATCTTGTATCAAACTCAAGAAAAGGAGTTGATATCACATAGATGAAAGTTCAAGTCAAACTTTCATAGTGGAAATGGGAAACCATATTCAAAAGGTGATATTTATTCTCTAGTTTGATATTCAGGAAATCAACACATCTGAATCAGTAAGTGTCTAAAGATTGTTTGAAAGAATTTATTTCAAATATCCTTCCAGCTCTGCAAAAGATTCCAAGACGAATCATTTGGTCAAGTTATTTGATTCCCTAGAAGGAATCTCAAGTCTTTGAAGAATAACATTCTCCCAAGTAGTTAAGCATGAAATTCTTCAAACTTATGGATAGCAAGTAGTTCCCCAGAATTCCCAAACCACTAGTAGTGGTACTTAACGTCCAATGGTTGATATCACCTGGAAGTGTATCAAAGATTCTTAGCTTTAGAATCTGAAAGGCAATAGTATGTGGTTGGACTTGAGTAGGAGAAAGATCTCTAAACATATTACACGGAAGCCAAAAAGCTTAGAAAAGCTAAAGAGATCTTAATGATAAAGATCAATTTTTTATTCTATTGCATGATCAGCAAGAATTGATTAATCTTGGCCATGGTTGTCCAAGAATTGTGGTTGGAACTACTCTGAAATTTGCACAAGAATTGGCAATCAAAATAGTGAGTTGTTCCAAGTCTGAATAGAGTGAGAAATTCCAAAATGTAGTCTACAACCATGAAGATGGTATTTAAGTCTATGCAAGGTAAAACATAATGTTTGCCTATCCTTAAAGGGATGTTGGTACAACTCTAGAAACCATGAGCGGATGCTTAGACTTATGTAGTAGAGAGATTCCTGTAACGTCGTGGTCAGGTAGCTATTTGAAGCTACAATGAGAAAGGAATCTAAAGACACGAAGTAAACAACTCTTGTCACTACAAATTGGTCAAGTATAACCAATTAGACTTGAATTGGAAAAAATTCAAGAACTTGGAAATCTAATTGGTTTTCATTTTAAAACTTGAGTAAAGAAAAGTAGATATTTGAGGTTTTCAAGTTCCCAAAGGAAAGCACAAGATCGTGAAACGATCATGTGAAGGGATCAAAACCTAGAATATCAAGTTAGGGATAATTACAAAAACTTCAAATTCTTTTAAAGAGTTGAAGTAAAAAGGTACTCTATCAAGATACGAAGACTTTAGATAAATATTACCCACACATTAATGTGAATATAAAATAGGGTGGTATGGGACACAAAATTTTATACTCAGATTGATGTAGGAAAGATGATATGAGACATCGGACCGTGGGATGATAATTACCTTTTAGTCCTAGCTTTGGACCTTGAAGTTAGGTCTAATCCTCAAGAAAATGCAAAATTCAAAGAAGAAGTTTAAAATTCAAGGAGGATAAAAGCATGATATCAAGATACTTCAAGACAAATTTAGGAAGATATGAATGTAACTTCCAAGATTTTCTTTTTCAAAAAGGACAAAAGACATTCTTATTTTGGAACTTGTTATCAATCAGAAATATTTGATAAATTTTTGAAAGAGCGAGACTTTGACTTTGAACTGAACCTTTTAACTATGGAATAGATTGACTAATTCAAGCTACAAGTTTCTAATGTAACTTGGAAAATTCAATTCTTTGACTCAAAGCAATGCACAAGAATTTCATTCCTAGTAAGGAGTCATAAAAAATGAATTAAGGCATGAACTTAGTCTCAAGTGAAGTATTATTTGAGTAAAAATGCATCAACAAAACCTCACTGGATCAACACACTGATGTTGGATACCACACTAGAATATTGTGGTTGGATGATGTTTAGATTTACTATATGAATCTTTTTGAGAATCAAGTTTAATTCTCTTAAAGATAGAAAAAATAAATGCTTCAATACCTTGTTAAAACAGATCGTTAAGAAGTTAAAGCCTTGGGTCATCAAGTATTTGACTCATGGCAAGTTTATATCTTAGAAGTTTGACTTAGTTATATATAGTTTTGGTTATTTCCTTTTGCTTTCCAAATCTTTTGGAATTGTCTCAGATATGGTATCTGATTCATTTCGCAAAAGTTCAGGGCTAGATGATTGGAACTAGATAACTAAATTAAACATCCTAGATCGATGTTCTGTACAAGAACAAACTTCAAGTTTTCCAAATCAAATTCAAGTGAATCAAGAGTTCTCAAAGTCTTGATTAGGATACAAATCCCATCCTAGTTACTAAAGTCCATGCATTAGTCATGCCCAAAAATGGACTAGTATTGGAATCCATCCATTTCATATGTTTGTGCCTATATCGCACATCGAGACACAATGAACTGGCTAGGGATTGTTTTTTTATCCACCCTTATAACTCATTCACTACTTTGTACTTTGGCCAATTTATAAAAGTGCAAAGCCGGATAGTGTTTTGAATCATTTGGGCAGGGATCGCACCACAGAGATGAGAAATGTTCTTCTAGTTTAAGAACATGACCATGTTCTTCCGGTGCAAGAACATGAGGCTTGGGTTTTGCCTATGATTATTATATATAGCTTTATTTTCAAGGATGAAAATCTTTCCCAAGGGGGTAGAATGTAATAAAGTAGTTCTATGATCTAAGGGTCCGGTCGGTTCAGACAGATCTGAAATCGGACACAGTCTGGTCACTCATGTGTATGGCCAAAGATCTTGAGACTAGACTTAAGCATAAGTTCATGTGCTCTTTTAAACAAGTAATCCACTTAGCCTAGTGGTTAAGTCTCAAGTTTGTGAAGGAGGAGGTCTTGGGTTCAACTCCCATGGTGAGCATGGGGAGAGAGTTTTGCCCAAGGAGCTCTAGAGCCTTCTAACTCAAGTTAAGGTGAGTTAACTTGAGTCCAGTGGAATTAACCTGAGTGGTGAGTACACAAACCACTAGTGGACTCTAGTGGAAGGTACTAAAGCAGTGGTCTAGATCACTCCAACCACTAGTAGACTCTAGTGGAAGATATGAAAGGAGTGGAGGAGATTGCACATGCACTTGTGGACTCTAGTTACATTTGTGGTCTTCGTTGATTCAAGCAGCTATATATAGAAGCATAAGGTTGGGAGGAGAGTCATCTCTCTAGCACATGGTGGTTGTAATCCTTAGGTTGTTACAGTTGAGTTGCAATCAATGACTCAATCAATCACCTAAAAATAGATCAAACTATATCTTCACTTTTCCTAGATTGTAGGAAAGTGAATTGATTCTGTTCAATTGCCTTTATTTGAATTCACACTCCGCTTGTAGAAGTCATGGAGCACTTGAAGAGTCTACATAAAGACTTGAAATCACTTGTACATTACATGGACGTAATATACATACACTTGTGGCCATTAGTGTCTTGCTCCTTCATTTTTCTGCATCATCTTACTCAACAATATTACATGGAAGCAATATACATACACTTGTGGCTCTTAGTGTCTTGCTCCTTCATTTTTCTGCATCATCTTCTGTAGATGTTGCTACTCTCTCTACAAAGCTCCAATTAGATGAGTTAGCACTCATTGGAAAGGTATTACTGTATAGTTTGTGTAGAAATTTTCAAGCATTTGCTTCAATACATTGGGAGAAATCTCAATTTTTCTGTCTAGGGATCTATCTGTATGCATTCCTAACAAATAGGAGGTACCACTGTTGAGTGTGAGGTTCATTCCAAAAGCATATTTTTCTTATTTCTTGTACTCTTGTGCATTCTATACACTAAAACTTATGTGTGTCACTCCTTCAAAAGGCATTGTAATCATGTTCCCTACTATGAGCATTTGAAGTCAATTATCTCATCGAAAGATAGTAAGTTTTTTTATCTAGTCAATGTGCAAATCTACTCTTTCTCCTTGATGCTCCAAAGTACAGAGTGAATTTATTACACTTATCACATGTCTATAAGGTAGATTTGACTCTCCATAAGCTTAAGGATTGGTCTTGTGCGGAATTGGTGGACCAAACTTTGTTGTTTCGTAACTCACTTTTCTACCTCCTACAAGCTTCTCCAAGTTCTTTTAGTGATATCAAAGCTAGATCAAGATGGGTGATGGCTTTCCCTTACTCATTGAGAAGCTTGATCGACACAACTATGCAGCTTGGAAAATCAGAATGGAGGCCTATTTGCAAGGTACAAATCTTTATGGAATTGTAGCAGGTGATGAAGCTATGCCTATTCAAAGCTCCAAAGGAGGGCCTATGCAAGAGGAGACTGATAAGCTCACACTTTGGTGTGCAAAGGATGCTCAAGAAAGTTCATACGTACTAAACTCTATCTTTGACTTTCTATGACTACATATTAGAGGATGCAAGACATCTCAAGAGACTTGCAATATCGTAGAGACTTTCTTTTCTAATAGTACCAAAGCAAGAAAGAATCATCTTTGGAGGGAGTTCAACCAAATGAAGAAGGCACCTTAACAAACCATTACACAGTTTGTTACCAAGATCAAGGAGGTTGTGGATCAATTAGCATCCATTGGATGTTGATATATTTAGGTAGTGATGTGTGTGAACACACTAGGACCGCTGGGGCACTTTTTCCCCTCTTTAGGAGGTTTTTTTCCCACGGCTTGTATATATGCCTATTGCCCTAGTGGGCTACTTATCTTTGTACATTCTCTAGTAATACATTCAGTATTGTGTGTTGTGCTCCAAGCTTCTTCTTCTTCCTTTTGTTGTTCGCTTGCTTTCGCAGACGTCTAACTCCAACAATTGGTACCAGAGCAGGTCGTCGCTTCATCTAGGGTGACGTCGACACTCCTCCATTTGCAATCTTAGAATCACACGAATTTTGGTGAGCATACTTACCGTGTTTCTGAGATCAAAACAGCTTCGCTTTGTGGTGCCGAAATCGTGATCTTAGCTCGTTTCGGCCTCCGAATGCACTATCATAGTGCTTGTGCAGGCTATTTCGTCTTTTTGTGCCAAAGGTATATACCAGTTTCTGTTCGCCAGTATAAGCATCTCAAAGTCTGCTAGAGGTCTAGTGGAATTTTTCTGGGTAGTTCTGTTCAACTTTTTGAGATACAGTCAAGTTTTTGCATCAAGGTATTTTAGTTACCGGCCATGGATGAAAGCAGTGATGTATTCTGTATGTTGGCTATTGAGGATAAGTTGGATGGTACCAACTACCCATTATGGGCTTATATGATGTGACATGTGTTGGTTGCAAAAGGACTATGGAACATTGTATAGGGTGTCGAAAAACGTCCTATCACACCTGCAAATGTTACAACTGCAGGTACCGAAGCTGATGCAGAAGGTGTCGAAGATGATGATATTCTGCATATTCCTATTTGTGGTGTGGTTTCTGCTGCACCTACTGTAGAGCAGATTCGTTGGGATGGCAAAGATGCACAGGCACATGCATTGATAGCTTTGTCTGTCAAACCTGCCATTATTCCTCACATTCGCTCTTCCAGGTAAGCTAAGGATGATTGGGATACACTTACCACATTGTACCAAGCTAGGAATGAGGCTCGTGTTGCTTACCTCCGAAAACAGTTGGAGAGTGAGCAGATGAATGAAGGTGATTTTATGGACAGCTTCCTAATGAAGATCAAAGACTTGAAGGAACAACTGATTTCTGTTGATGACGTTATACCAGATAGCTCACTTGTGCAGACCGTTCTGAATGGTATTCCTGATTCATATCAGAGTTTTTCTTCTACTCTTCGGTTGATGATGAAAGGCAATCCAAATGCCTTATCATTTGAGGAGTTAGTCTTTGTTCTATTGCAGGAAGATCATTCTAGGCAGAATAGGTCCATTATGCGAGTTGCAGATCAAGCTTTCTTGGCTAGTCAGAAGGGGAAAGGAAAATGGATCTCTTCAACTAGTAAGCAAAAATCTGCTAATTCTGCATATTCGAAGAAGGAAGATAAAGATGAGAAGAAATCAGAAAAGCAGAAATTGTTTTGTAAGTACTGTAAAGGGAATGATCATATCATAAAGAGCTGTCCAAAATTGGCTGCTAAAGAGGCAAAGAAGAAAGAGGCCGGAATGGTTGTTGCAGAGGCCTCTACACCAAAAATAGAGTCTTCTAATCTTGTGCAGGAAGAAGAATGGGTGTTTACTACTCTGTGCAATTTTGACCCATCTTCTCATGAGCAGTGCATGTATGCAGTAGACTCAGATGTTTGGTATTTTGACAGTGGGGCGACCAAACATATTACCTCGCAACGTAGTTTCTTCTCTTCACTCGAGCCTGCCCCTATAGGGAATATTGTTACATGCACCAACAACTCCTTCTATCCTATTATGGGAGTTGGTAAGATCATTTTGACTACTGCTGATGGTAGCTCTTTCACTTTGTCAGATGATTTATTTGTGTCAGGGATCAAGAAGAGCCTGTTATCAGTTTCTGCATTAGCCAAGATTGGCTTGGTTGTGAAATTTGTTGATGACAGGTGTACAGTTCATGATTTGTCAAATGGCGATGTGATTATTGCTTCTCGCATTTTATGGCGTGGGCTGTATAAGCTCATAGACTATGAAAGATCTGTAAATGATTTGGCATGTGCAGTAAATCATTCTCAAGCTATGTCAGATGCAAAGCTTTGGCATGCATGCTTTGGTCATCTGAATTTTGCTAGTTTGCTACACCTGCAGAAATTTGAAATGGTGTCCTCTTTGCCCAAACTTGAGGCACCTGGAAAACATGTTTGTGAAGGCTATATTTTGGGCAAAATGTAGCGTTCGTCCTTTCCAAAAGATGGTTCAGTTTGGGCTACTCAGAAATCGCAGCTTGTACATAGTGATGTCTGTGGTCCTATGCAGACACCTTCTTTTGGGAATCATCTTTACTTCGTGACTTTCATCGATGATTTTTCCAGGCATTCATGGGTATATCCATTAAAGGCAAAGTCCGAAGTGTTCATGTGCTTCAAATCGTTTTTGGTTTTGGCTAAAAATCTATCAGCATGTAAAATGAGCACCCTCCGTTCTGATCGAGGGGGGGAGTATATGTCTTTTGATTTTAATGCATTTTTGGCTGAACATGGGATAAAACACCAGTGTACACTGTCGTATACACCTCAGCAGAATGGAGTTGCTGAACGACCATTTTGCTAAGGCATGTATCTATATGTAAATTGTTGCTTGATGCCATTTTCATAAAGAAAATCTACAAACTCTTTGGAGAAATACTCTCTTTCTCCATCAGACCTCAAGGTCTTTATGTAGCATCTTGTTTTCTTTTCTACATGTGCTTTAAATCTCTTTAACATGGAGAACACATCTGATTTTTGTTTTATGTAGAACATCCATACTTTTCTTGAATGATTTTCAATAAAAGTGACAAATATCTATTACCAACCACCGATGGTTGTTGTGATGGTCCCCATACATCCGTGTGTATCAAGTCGAGGACATTCCTTGCCACATAGTTGCTCTTCTTGAATGGCTGTCAAGTTTGCTTTCCTAGTTGGCATGCTTCACAAAACTCATGTAGTCCAACATCATTGAAGCTTGGGACACCTCTTACCACTTCATGGTTGCTCATGTCCTTAGTCTTGGTTTGGCAACTCTTTGCCTCAAAATAGGCTACCTATCCACTCAGTTAGGTTGAAAACTAGACTTCACTAAAAATTGAATAACTCACATAGCATAATGAATTTGATAAAATTGTTCTAGATTGAGATAAGCTTTCCAACAAATATTTAAACTCTAAGATTGGATACATATATTGAGAGATATGACTCTCATAATCAGGCTACCTAGAAATTGGTATGCGACTGAACATAGTCTGTGAGACTGAAGAGAATGAAATGACTGAAACTAAATGAACTACCTACAAGGGGACTTCAACGCCTTCTTCCTATATTCTTCAGCGTCCTCCCTTGCCTCTTTTGTAGCCAAATGACTGTGAGCTCTCATGATGAGTTTGAGAGGTCTTCTCCATAACTCCTCCACTACTTTGAGCTGCCACTCTTCTCTTACAGTTTAGTTTTTGGATTTGATTCTCTTTTGGTTGATTCTCTTTTGGCCTCCACTACTTGTAGAAGTAAATGCTTCCATTTTTCATTTTTTTATTTTCCTTCTATTTAAAGAAAATCCATTTTGCAAAATATATATGATCTTGCTTCTTTATTTTTAACAAAGAGCCTCTGCATATTCACGTTCTTTCTAGGAAATTCCATTAAGAACAAGTAAATGACACAATAAGTATGAGGAAATGATAATAAGAACAAGGAAATCAGTGATTTTTTTACCACTACTAAGACAATTTGTAAAATGATTAGAAATATGTTTAGCAAGGGCCTTGGGAATGACCTTATATCCCATTTGAAGAATGGTTATCCACCTCTAGTTCTCAATTTAATTCTTGTATTTCTTCTTGTGTATCAATTTGGCAACACCTTTATTCAAACAATCTAAGAGGGCCCCAAAACCCATGGCTTCTCTCCACATCTAACATAACAATCCAACAATGGATTCTTTGAAAGCTTTATAAAATATGTTAGTGAGACTTTCCAATAATAGCCCAAGGGCGACCTTGATCTCACCAATGGAAAGAGGCTCGGCAAGCCTTTGGGCAATGTTTGGTGAGACCTCTTTAGATCTAACACTAGAGATACTGGTCATACATTCCTTTCTCCACTCAAAAAGAGGAGACACCGTGCCAATATGTTCTCAAGATTGATGCACTATGTGTTCATGATTCCCCCTCTATATGAAACATTCCACACCTCTTGTTAATCATTTTTGGAAGGCTTTCCTTAACCCACTTCCTCTGTAAAATTCTACACATTTCTTTAATGGGATTTTTGTCTTTGTTTGCCCACCACTATTTGTAGAAGATGAAGAGCCTTTTACATTGGATTACTTGTTCCTGTCTCTAATTATCCCTAATTTTAAGGAGACCTTTCTACAAGTGCAGCATACCTTTGTTAACTTCTTCTTCCAGTTGCGACCACTTTTATAGAGCCCTCCTCTTCTTTCCTTCCTTATTCTATGGATCTCAACCTTGGCCTTGCATAAGTTATTTTGAGTAGGCTTTAATGCATTGATATAGCACCTAGCCAGTGAGGCACTATCTTGGAAGGCTTGGTACCACCTCATAATAGTCTCCTTTTGGATGGAGGGAAACATATATGGGTCTACATGTAGCCATAGGGAATTTCTACCAAAGATGAAAGATGCAATGTACACCTTGATCAAAAAGCAATATGAGTCCATTATCTCCATACATAGAGACATAGATGGATCCCTAAGGAGGTTAATAATATCTTGGGAAATATAACAAATCTCTAGTTTCACTTTATGGAGTTCATAGCCCCCACTGTGGGTTAGATCAAGATTAAGATTCATAATCTTTGAATTTTGCCACTTGGTGAAGCTTGAGATGATCCCAACAAGCTTTTTGCAATCATGGATCAGTAATAGATTTAATTCTACTTGAATGTTTTTTACCTTGTCTTTGAGGAAAGACAACATTGGCAAGACTTTAAGGAAAGACACCATTTGAGGAAAGACACCATGTTTTTTTACCTCGGCTTTAAGGAAAGACTTCCCTGCCCTACACTAGATTGTTGAGCCCACTACCTGATAACCCTGGCCAACACTCAAATTCTTGAAAGCCTCATGCTATATGAACATCTACAACTACAAGATATTCTAAAATCAATCTAAAAGAGAGAAAGAGAGGGAGAGAGAGAGAGAGAGATCTAAGTTATTGTAAATGCTTAGCCAAACCCAAAAGAGGTGAGAGATGCACATATCCACCCATATATATACCTCTAAGACAAGGGTGGAAATGTGATTATATCTTGCCAAGTTTCTCCTCCATGTTGATTATAATCGAAAGCCTTCTAGCCTTGGAAGAAACATGAAATCACATGGATTATAAAGGGATTCCTCTAAAGCTTGTAGACGCAAGTCTAAAGGCTTGAGAGGCCTTCCCAAAGTTTAAATACTATACCCTTAGGAAATAAAAATCCTAATGATCAAAAACCTTCAATTGGGAGTAATTAAATTCAAATAGCTCGTGTTCAAACCATAGCCTTGGAGACACTTCCCCAAGGGTTTCTCAATAAATTCCACGGGTTCTCCAAGTGACTTTGGACCCTCAAAACCCATGTCTTGCACTCCTTGGATCCATAGTTATACAACATTCATCCCCCCTTTGAACATTTTTATCCTTAAAAATGTGTATAAGTATATTATGTGAAGTATTCCTCTATGCACTATGATGAGTCACATCGATTATGGTCATCATCTTTGTGAATCACCTTTTTATGAGAAGGGGATGCTATCCCAAACTAGATAGGAAAAGAGGATAATCCACTTGTGGGCTAATCCCTACCGAAATCATTTTAAAGCCCATCTGGCTTTGCATGTACATGATTTATTTAGATGCAAAGTATGGAAAGGATGACAAGGGTGGATCAAAATATCCTTGCCTTGTTCAATGTTTCAATATGTGCAAACTGTGCATCCATAGGACAAACATATGAAGAAAGTGGATTCTAAGACCCTCCAACAAATTTTCTATGTCAGTTCATTTATGTGCACTACTTGTACATGGTCCTAGAAAAATAGATGGATCTCTAAATAGTTCAAGACTTTAAGAAGTCTCGATAAATTGGGATTGGTTAAAACATCTAATTTAGATGGTTTTTACTATGTCCCACTTCTTACCAACATCCACTAATCTCTTTTCCCAATTACAAGACTACCATGTCCTATTGGGCGAAGATAGAATGTAGGAAAGAAGTCTTTCATTTACCTCTTTGGTCGACCAAATTTAACTTATAAATAAAAATGATCCACCTCAAATATTTGACTTCGTTTGAACAATTAGAACTAGGAAAAATTCCTAACATATTTCTCTTCAAGATTTTTACTCCAACTCTTTGAGAGAATTTTAAAATCTTTCTTCATCCATTGATATTGAAGCAATACTCAATGAATGAACGAGTTTTGTTAAACTCAAGTGTCTTCAAAAATTATATGTTTTCTATATAGAACATTCACCTTCGATGTTTAGTTCAGATACCAATTCCATACAGCTAAACCTAGTTTAGAAATTACTTTGAAGATTCCTTTTAGATTCAAATCTAAGGTTCATGATAGTGGGAAGGAATACTTGAGACCCTACATAATGGATAAGACACCAAAGTGATTTGAGTGAAACTTGATGAGACTCAAACCTTTAAATATTTATTCTAGTGAGGGGTTTGAAGTATTGATTCCTTTATTTTTTTTAAGGAGATTAAAACCAAGTCTCAAAAAGATTCTTTGGATAAGATTAAACCATCATCCATCTAAAAAATTCTAGCACCATAAAAAATCCATCTCTCGATCTATCGATCTTTGTGATTGTTGATGATGTTTAATTACTATAAAAAAATGATTCTTCAAATATTGCAATTAATAATTTAATCCCTTTCAATCTTTTATTTATGCTAAAATGAAAATTCTAGCATATATCTTTAACCTAACAGATTAATTCACTTGGTTTTTCTATCAACGATGTGTTTTAGGATTAACAAGTCTAATACCAATTATGTTGATTACGAAGTCAATCTTTTTCATAGTATCTTAACACCCCTTTTTACTAAGAGGAATTAAATCGATTCAAGATATTGATTCACTTAAGTTTTATTATCAATTAAGTGCTTTATCCTTGATTGACTTAGTGGAACTTACCTTGCCTAAAAGGATCTTTCCAAGTTCTTTCCTTTTAGAAGTCCATGTGACATTTTTTATAAAGAACTACAAAAATTTGACTTAAATATGATTGTACTAGTCTTATTTAGAACCTTTATGAAGGTCCTAGAAAGTATTTTAAACTTCATGATCTTTTCCTACTTTAATGTGAATATATAGTAGTGTCCCATACCACTATACTTTATATCCAATACTCGTGTGGATGATATTTACCTTAAAGTCCAGATGCTTTACTCTATAGAGCACCTTTTATTTAAATCAATTTTAATTGAATTTTAAGTCAACGAATCACCTCTATGTTTTATATCTTCATTAGTTTTCTAAGGTTTTCAATACAAGATCATTTTATGATCTGATTAATCAAGATCATCTAACCCTTTGATTGAATAAATATCCATTCTTCTTTTACTCATAATTCCAAGTGCCTTAAATCATATTCAGGATTTAGACATTTTCTCAACTAACTTGTAGTGACAAGAGATCATTCTTATCTCTAGATTACTTCTTTATCTGAAGCTTTCACATAGCTACCCAAGAATTTTCAATGAATCTCTTTATTGTGCAAGTTTGAGCATATTTTAATGCTTCTTGATTTTTCTTAAGGATATGTGAATATAAGTTTCGCCTTCCATATCCTTAATTATTATTTATCATGAATGGAGACTACATACTTGAAATTGAAACTTCTATTGATCATTCTAAAGTACAGCCTTTACCATGCTTTGTTTAACCTTGTGCTTGCAACCATCTTTTCAAAATAATTTATTATCTTGATGGGATCCCAATTTTCACTAACTTTAGCATGACATGGAATTGTTTTCTCAACAACTTCCCCTTTGCTCAACATCTAAAAGATATTCTTTCTTAACTTCATCTATATCCATGATGGAATCAATTATACCAATTTTTGTAAGTTTTGGTACTTTTCTCCCCCCATTGAAGAGTTTTTTCCTTGAAACTTTTGGAGTATATAGCTTTATTTAAAACTCTAGAGTCAAACACTCTGACATGCTAATTATCCTCAATCTTAATATCCATTACTCTCATGCTTGTCCAACCCTTTGAAAGTATCTTTTGGAGGAAGATGTACTAGAGTATAATTCTAGGTTTGGTATTCAATCCCACATCTTCTATAGGTATCTCAAGGACCACCTATCCTAACATACTTATGAACTTCTTTTTGTATTTTTGGGGAACATGAGAATTCATGGGAATTTCCAAAAATAGAAGTTCATATTTATTTGTGTTAGGAGAGGTGGCTTTCGATTTCATTATTTATTTTAGCATAAGCATATTAACTTTGAAGTTGTTCTAGTGTCACTCTTATGATCAGGTATTTTGGTGCTAGATATTTCATGCATACATTGCATTCTTGCCATCTATATGAAAAATGAATCTTGCCAATTACTTATTTCCTACTTATGTATACTATATTGCATAGAGGATGCTTCACAAGAAGTTGCAGTCAAAAGGCTCGTTGATGTAAAAAATCCCACATGGGATGTTCAAACATCCTTGAGCAACCTGTAAAGGTAAGAAGACCAGCAATAAGGAAGCACAAACATTGCTCCCTCTTGTCCATACTAGCAACACTCAGCCACGCTAGGCTCTCTTTTGGCTTCGGGTGAACATGCATAAAAATGGAGGCTAACATAGGTTTCCCACTAGCTAAAGAATCACAATTTTGGTAGAATATACCTTAAATACAACTACAAGCTAGTCTTGAATCAATCTAAGAGAGAGACTAATCTAAGTTACTCCAAGAGCCTAACCAAACCCACAAGGTGTGAGAGATCCACATATCCACCCAACCAACTCCGCCCATATATATACCTCTAAGCCAAGGGGAGAAATATGAGGAGAGTTCTTCAAGAGTCCCCTCCACATGGATTCTAATCCAAGGCCTTCTAACCTTGTAATTCAAATGAAATCACAGGGATCTAATATGGATTCTAAAAGGATTCTTCACAACCTTATACATGCAATTGCAAAGGCTTATAGGGATCCCTAATAGTTAAACACCATACTCTTAGGAAATATGAATTCTAATGGTAATAATCCTTCAATTGGGAGCAAATAAATCCAAATAGCTCGTGTTCAAACCATATTCTTGGACACACTTTCTCTAGGGTTTCTTGATAAACTTCAAGGGTTCTACAAGTGATTTGGACCCTCAAAAGCCATGTCTTTTGCCACTTGGATCCATACTTATACAACATCTCCCCCCCCTCCCAAAACATGCGAGAAACTTCTCATGCCTTGCCTTATGTATGTGAGTGAGAAATGCAATAATGCAAGCCTCGATTGCCCCACCACCCTTCTTATTCCTTGGAGCCTTTTGTAAATCAAGACCCAATCTCAACGAAAATGTTTTGGTGGTGTTCAACAAAAGACAATTGTGTCTTGTGGCCCATCAATATTCAAGTGGAGTCCATAAATTGATAGCATAATTATGCATGAAAGAGATAGTAGGCATCAATATCCACCACAAAGTCGGTGCTTGGCATCAACTTTCAATAGGCAGTTAATGCCTACAATGAATTTTAGTAAAAAGTGGATTCCCCATATCGATGTTCAGCAAAAACCTGATGTTAGGCATCAAGTTGTGGTTGAATATCAAGTCCAAGCAAGGGGCAGATCAAAACATATAGGATGAAGATTAAAATATCACATGAATTAGTAATGAAAAAAATGTATCACCCAATCTCTAAATAGAATGAAATACTCTAATAGTGCTTTGTAAGAGAAGGTTGTTGGATTCTTTGCCTAGACCTACTCCCAAGGGAAGCACCCAAGTCTCCTCATCATGATGTTGTGAATCTTCATAAACACTATATGACTGTAATAATGACAAACATTAACCAAAGTGAGCTCAAAATATATTTCTTAAACTCTGGACCTCTCCTATCCTAAATGTCAATTGGAACCATGGGTCAAAATTTCTAAGTGCATCAAATTTCATATTTTCATCAATAGTTATTCTTACTTCCTTCAAGCACTGCCTTCTAAATTTTGGATGTAATCTCCCCCATGCTCACTAAGAGCATCAACAAAATCATAATGCAAACATCTTATTCTTTCAATAGATTACATCTTTTGTGTATAGTCATTATTGTTATTGTGATCCCAAGCAAGAAGCTTGGCTTCCTTTGTTGTTAGAGCAACATATATCTCACACTCTACATACCTAAAGAAGAACATTCTTGGATGCTACTTAAATGGGTATACAAGCTGAAAAATAAGCTTGATGGAATGATTGACAGGAATAAGGCTAGGCTAGTTGCAAAAGGTTATGCTCAAGAGAGAGGCATTTATTTTGATAAGACATTTGCACCCACATGCCGAATGACCATTGTTTGTAGCATATGTGCACTTACAACTCATCATGGTTGGAATGTACATCAATTGGACATTAAAACTACATTTCTATATGGTGACTTACATGAAGAAGTCTATGTATTTCATCCCCATGGTTTTGTACAGAAAGGGAATGAAAACAAAGTGTGCAGGTTTAAAATGGAATTATATGATTTAAAGCAATCAGCACATGCTTAGTATGAAAAGATAAATTTGTACTTGATTACACATGGTTTTGAGAATAGTCCAACTCAGAGCACCTTATATGTTAAGCATGCAGATGATGGTCTTCTCATCATTGTTGTGTATGTTGATGATATGCTACTCATTGTTCCTAATAAGAAGCATATTACTGAATTTAAGGCTGCATGCCACTTTTCAAACATTGTCATATGTGGGGCATTTGCATCATTATTTTGGCATTCAATTTATGTGAGTTGATGGGGAAAAAACTTTGTGTTAGAAAAAATATATTGAAACATTATTGCAGCCTTTGGCTTTGAAGATTGAAAACCTATTGCCATTCCTATGGAAATAGATTTACGGTTGGGTTTTCACGTTGCTAAAGATGCATTTGATGTTTTTCTCTATCAGTAAGCAGTTGGATGCTTGATTTACTTATGTGTAGCTCGGCTTGATATTCACTTTGTTGTCTCACAAATGAGCATGTTGATGCATTGCCCAGGTGTCAAGCATTGGCAAGCAAGTAAGCACATATTTTGTTATTTGAATGGTATCCATCTACTTGGATTGTTTTATCCCAAGGGTGGATCATTACCACCAAATTTACATGCTTTTTCTTACTCTAACTGGGCTGGTTCTTATGAGACATGTGTCCACCAGTGGTTTTTTCTTCATGCTTGGTAGCTCATGCATATCTTGGTTGAGCAAGAAGCAGCCTACTATGGCCACTTCTAGTTGTGAGGTTGAGTATAGGGTAGCTTTCATAGCAATTGTTGAGTGTGTGTGGCTTAGATGCTTTTGGGTTGATCTAGGTTTGTTCAGCCTTTTGCCACCACCATCTTCACTCATAGTCAAAGCACATTGATAGTTGCAAGGAACCTTGTGTTCCATGCTCGCAAAAAGCACATTGAGGTGCACTATCATTATTTCAAGGAGAGGTTCTCTATTGGAGATATCAATTTGGGATATTCGCCCACATATGATAATGTTGCAGACCTTTTCACAAAGGCTCTGCCTAGGGAGAACTTTGAAGCTTTTCAAAAATCTTTGGGCTTACTTCCTTTTGTGGATTGATATCTTTCTACATAGCTTAGCGCTTCCTTATACATGATTGTAAGCTCCTTGCTTATCACATATCCCATAGGGGACTTGTTGATATATTGCACTAGTGATGTGTGTGAACACACTTCGGACTGTCAGGGCACTTTTTTCCCTCTTTAGGAGGCTTTTTTCCCCTGGCTTGTATATACACCTATAACCCTAATGGATTACTCATTCTTGTACATTCACTTGGTAATTCATTTAGACAACCATCGAACATAGGGAATCAGTTGTTGGACACATAGAGAATCAAAAACTTCTCAAAGAGGCTAAGGTCTAGCTCACAATCTTCTTTGTTCTAGACCGATCATGTGTTGCAAAGTGGTAATCTATGGCTCATTCTTCTTTTGATTCAAAGAAAAGATCTCTTTACAACTAGGCTAAATTGGACCAAATAGATCAAGAGAGTTAGAATCTTTCGTGAGATTGAAGCTTGATGATTCAGCCCTCAAGAACTAAATTCCATTGGATTTCCTTAGGCAATTGCAGATGTGTGTATAAAATACTGTGCCATGTATATTGTAAGCCAAGAGGGAATGAACTAACCTTGGGTTCATTCCATGAACTCACTTAGAGAGCAAATCTTTCATCAAGAAAGCTTCTAAGAGACCTCTCTAGTATTTATTTGAACCTCCTTGGTGAATGATTTTTTTTCAATCAAACAAAGAATAGAAGGGTTGTTTGTGCATGGTTATGTTTGTGAATCATTGAGTAATGTGTGTGAATCATTCAAAAGCATCACCTTTATGATTTTAAGATCAAGAACCACATTAGGAAAAAAACAAGCTCCTAGTGCAAAGAGCCACGATAGTGAAGCACAAGCTAGGAATGTCATGGGGGGTAAGCTTCGATTAAAGAGAATGTGATGTTGATATATTTAGGTAGTAATGTGTGTGAACACACTAGGACCACCGGGGCACTTTTTTCCCTCTTTAGGAGGGTTTTTCCCCCGGCTTGTATATACACCGATAGCCCTAATGGGTTACTTATCCTTGAACATTCTAGTGGTAATACATTCAGTATTGTGTGTTGTGCTCCAAGCTTCTTCTTCTTCCTTGTGGTGTTTGTGTGCTTCCACAGACGTCTAAATCCAACAATTGGTATTACAGCATGTCATCGCTTCATCTAGGGCATCGTCGACATCCCTTCGATCACAGTCTCAAAATCGCATGAAATTCGGTGTGCATACTTAGTGTGATTAGGAGATCAAAACAACTTTGTTGTGTTGTGCCGAAATTGTAATCTGAGCTCGTTTCGGCCTCCGAACGCACTATCATAGCGCTTGTGTAGGCTATTTCATCTTTTTGTGCCAAAAATATATACAAATTTCATTTGCCAGTATAAGCATCTCGAAGTCTGCTATAGGTTTAGCATAACTCGTTTGGGTAGTTCTATTCAACTTTTTCAAATAGAGTCATTTTTTTGCATCAAGGTATTTTAGCTAGTGGTCATGGTTGAAAGCGGTGATGTATTCTGTATGTTGGCTATTGAGGATAAGTTGGATGGTACCAATTATCCATTGTGGACTTATATGATGCATCATGTATTAGTCACAAAAGTACTATGGAATATTGTGCAGGGTGTTGAAAGATGTCCTGTTACACTTACGAATACAAGTACTGAAGCTAATACAGATGTCATCAAAGATGGTGATATTCTACAAATTCATGTTGCGATTTCTGCTGCACCTACTATAGAGAAAATTTGTTGGGATGGTAGAGATGCTCAAGCACATGCATCGATAGCCTTGTATGTCAAACATTCACATTCGATCTTGTAAAATAGCTAATGATGCTTGGTATACACTAACTACATTGTACCAGGGTAGGAATGAGGCTCGTGTTGCTTACCTTCAAAAAACAATTGGAGAGTGAGCACATGAATGAAGGTGATTCTATGGATAGTTTTCTGACAAAGGTCAAGGTTTTGAAGGAACAGTTGATTTCTGCTAATGATGTCCTTCCTGACAGTTCACTTGTGCAGATTGTTTTGAATGGTCTTCTCAACTCATATTAGAGTTTTGCTTCTACTCTTCATTTGATGGTGAAAGGCAATCCAAATGCCTTAACATTTGAAGAGTTAGTTTCTATTCTACTATAGGGAGATCAGTCTAGGCAAAACAGGTCTATTATGCATGTTGCAAATCAAGCTTTCCTGGCTAGTCAGAAGGGCAAAGGAAAATGGATCTCTTCTACTAGTAAGCAAAAATCTGCTAATTCTGCACAATTGAAGAAGGAAGACAAAGATGAGAAGAAATCAGAAAAGCAGAAATTGTTTTGCAAATATTATAAAGCAAATGATCATGTCATTAAGAGTTGTCCATAATTGGCTCCTAAAGAGGCAAAGAAGAAAGAGGTTGGAATGGTTGTTGCAGAGGCCTCTACACCAAAAACAAAGTCCGTTAATCTTGTGTAGGATGAAGAATGCATTTACCACTATTTGCAGTTTTGACCCATCTTCTCATGAGCAATACATTTCTGCAATAGACTCAAATGTTTGGTACTTTGATAATCGGGTGACCAAACATATTACCTCATAGTGCAGTTTCTTCTCTTCAATCAAGCCTACACCTATACGGAATACTATTACATGCGCCAACAACTCCTCTTATCTTGTTATGGGAGTTGGTAAGATCATTCTGACTACTACTGATGGTAGTTTCTTTACATTGCAAGATACTTTATTTGTGTGAGGGATCAAGAAGAATTTGTTATTAGTTTCTACTTTAGCCAAGATTGGCTTGTTTGTGAAATTTATTGATGAGAGGTGTACAGTTCATGATCTTTCAAGTGGCGACACAGTTATTGCTTTTGGCATTTTATCTTGTGGGTTGTATAAGCACATAGATTATGAAAAATTTGTGAATGATTCAGCATGTGCATTACATTGATTCTCAAGCTATGTCAAATTCAAAGCTTTGGCATGCACGCTTTGGTCATCTAAATTTTACTAGTTCATTGTGCCTTCGAAAATCTGAAATGGTGTCCTCTTTGCCCAAACTTGAGGAACCTAGTAAACATGTATGTGAAGGCTGTATTTTGGGCAAAATTCAGCATTCCTCATTCCCAAAAGATGGCTCAGTTCGAGCAACACAGAAATTGCAGCTTGTTCGCAGTGATGTATGGGTCCTATGCAGACATCCTCTTTTCAAAACTATCTTGACTTCGTGACTTTCATTGATGATTTTTCCATGCATGCATGGGTATATCCATTGAAAGAAAAATTTGAAGCATTTATGTGCTTCAAACAATTTTTGGTTTTGGCTCAAAATTTGTCGGCATGTAAAATGTGGAGCCTCCATTCTAATCGAGAGGGGGAATATATGTCTTCTCAGTTTAATGCATTTCTGGTTGAACGTGGGATAAAACATCAATGTATAGTGCTATATACACCTCATCAGAATGGAGTTGCTGAACGGAAGAACAGATCACTCATGGGAGAGGTGTATGGTCAAGAGTCAGGCTTTACCACATAGTTTCTAGCTTGAGGCCCTTATGCATGCAACATATGTACCTAACAGGTGTCCCACTAAAGCGCTGCAGTCTATCACTCCATATGAGGCTTGGCATGGTCGCAAGCCATCTGTTGCTCATCTGCATGTTTTTTGTTGTTTGGCATATGCATTAGTGCTTGAACATTAGATGATAAATCAATAAAATGTATTTTTGTTGGGTATAGTTCTGAAAGCAAATGCTATCCTCTGTATCATACACAGACTAAACCCATTCTAGTTGACCGTGATGTTGTTTTTGTGGAAGATGCTATTCAGCCCTTACTTTCATGTATGAAGGAGACATCTCTTAGCTCCAAAGACATGTATGATACTTTGTTGTCTCTTTTTAGAGGTGGATAGTATAGTGCAGGTCCTAATGAGGCAACATCTTAGCCATTGCAAGTCTCATGCAATGATGTAGATCATTCCGTTTTTTATCTAGATTTACATGATGCACTTGTTGATGAGAGAGTTGATATTGAGGAGGCAAAAACTATGCCAAAATGGCTAGTGTAGACTTTGTGTGACAGCAAATTAGATGCACCTATGTCATATAGTACTTGGTCAGGCTCTCATAGTGCCTCTTTTGCATCACATTGCTATGCTATGGCTGCCTCTAGTCTCTCTGATGAGACTGAACCTGCTTCATTTAATTAAGCACAAATATTTGAACATTGGATGGCTGCACTACAATTTGAATATGATGCTATCATGAAGAATATTACCTAGACTTTATGTGACTTTCCTCCTAGCAAGAAGGCCATTGGCACTAAATGGGTATACAAGTTGAAGCATAAACTTGATGGAATAGTTGACAGGTATAAGGCTAGGCTTGTTGCAAAGGGTTATGCACATGAAAGAGGCATTGATTTTGATAAGAACTTTGCACCTACATGTCGAATGACTATTATTTGTAGCATCTATGCACTTGTAGATCATCATGCTTGGAATGTACATCAGTTGGACATTAAAATAGAATTTCTAAATGGTGACTTGCATGAAGGAGTGTATATTTTTCAGCCACATGGTTTTGTGCAGAAAGGGCATGGAAACCAGGTGTGCAGGTTAAAGAAGGCATTATATGGTTTAAAGAAAGCACCACGTGCTTGGTATGAAAAGATACATGACTATCTCTTTGCACATGGTTTTGAGAACAGTCCAATTGAAAACATATTATATGTTAAGCATGCTAATGATGTGCTTCTGATCATTGTTGTGTATGTTGATGACATGCTGCTCACTGGTCCTCATGGCACGCATATTGCTGATTTTAAGGCTGATTTTCATGCCTCATTTGAGATATTTGATTTGGGGAACTTGCATCACTATTTGGGCATTCAGTTTATGCAAGTTGATGGTGGAATGGCTTTGTGTCAAGTAAAATATATTAACACATTATTGCAGTGTTTTGTCCTTGAAGACTATAAGCCTATTGCCACTCCTATGGAGATTGGTTTATGATTGAGTCTTCATGATGCTCGTTTGATGCTAACAAGCTATTGGATGCTTGATTTAGTCATGCATTACTCAACAAGATATTCAGTTTTTTGTTTCACAAACAAGCAGGTTTATGCATTTCCCAAGTGTCAAGCATTGGGAGGTGGTTAAGCGCATCTTTCACTACTTGAGTGGTAGTCGACCACTTGGGTTGTTTTATCCCAAGGGGGGATCATTACCACCAGATTTGCATGCGTTTTTTTATAGTGATTAGGTTGGTTGCTATGACACTCATGTGTCCACTAGTGGCTTTTCCTTCATGCTTGGTAGCTCATGTATTTCTTGGTTGAGCAAGAAGCAATCTATTGTGGCCACTTTGAGTTGTGAGGCTGAGTATAGGGTAGCGTTCATAGCGTTTGTTGAGTGTGTGTGGCTCAGATGCCTTATGGCTGATTTGGGTGTTGGTGAGTCTTCTTCCACCACCATCTTTAGTGAGAGTCAGAGCGCATTGGTAGTTGCGAGGAACCCTGTGTTCCATGCTCACACTAAGCGCATTGAGGAGTATTATCATTATATCAGGGAGAGGTTCTCTGCTGGGGAGATCAGCTTGGGATATGTGCCCATGCAGGATAACATTGCAAACCTTTTCATGAAGGCTCTACCTAGGGAGAAGTTTGAAGCTTTCCGCAAAGCTTTGGGCTTACTTCCTTTTGTGGATTAATTCCACATAGCTTGGCACTTCCTAATACATGAGTGCCATCTCCTTGTTCACTGCATCACTCCAAGGGGGGATTTGTTGATATATTTAGGTAGTGATGTGTGTGAACACACTAGGACCACTAGGGCACTTTTTTCCCTCTTTAGGAGGTTTTTTTCCTCGGCTTGTATATATGCCTATATCCCTAAGGAGTTACTTATCTTTGAACATTCTAGTGATAATACATTCAGTATTGTATGTTGTGCTCCAAGCTTCTTCTTCTTCTTCCTTGTGTTGTTTGCGTGCTTTTGCAGATGTCTAACTCCAACATGTGAGTTCATCTAAACTATTTCTTCAATCTCCCTTCATTAATCTTAGTGATTCTAATAGTGAGTGAGAGGACATGACATTCTCTATTAACATGGATGAACTCCTAAAAGACCTAATTTTCTTATCTAGAACCAAGGGAGAGTATGATACCACTCTGACCTATAAGCAAGGCTTAATGAGCATGGAGCTCATTTGTTCAAAGATCCATGGGATGACATCCTCATGAAGATCAAGTATTCAGATGCCAAAGTGACCTTGAGTCACCACCTTGCAATGAAGCAAGACGTAAAAGCATATGTGGATAAGAATGGATCACTCTATAACTTTCATGAGCATCTAGACAAGTTGGATGCCTATGGGAATAAAGTCCCCAATGAACAACCAATAAACTTTACTGATGATCCTAGTGATTTCACATGAATCCATCTAGAATCATTAGGGGAACGTTATCAAGGATAGATTTAAATGGCAAGATCTTTGTCCTTGATTAAGTTCTACTAGACTTCTACACTACTAAGGTCTATTATTCAATAGAGACTAAGGAAGTTTTTTGGACCCTTCCTCCTACAGCTGGATTGGGTGCATCTTTCCTTAAGGTTGTTGAACTTTGTTCATCCAAATTTTCAAGCATGGTTTTCAATGAGGATCCAATGAAGGGTGAGTTCTGGGTTTTATTCCCCAATATCCAAGACAAGTATGTTTATCAAGGAAAACGTCTCTTTGTGAATGGTGTGCCTTGAGTTAAAACTATCACTATGAGGTTTTCGAATCATTGAGAAGGAGCTCCATAGATTAAAAGAGATTCATTGATTACTCATTGGGATTGCCTATTCTCAAAATTTCCATCTAACTTCTCAGCTACTAATTATGTTATCTCTTCCACCGAAGAAGAGGATTTGGAAAGCATATAGCCAAGTAATCTGATCTTCTGTAGAGCTTGAAAGATCTAATTCCTCTTCTAGATTATCTTGTATGTCAATACACATCCTTACACATTGGTGTAGGGTATCTAGCTCTTTCAAGTACATGTATGACTTGAGTTTCTTGCTAAGCAATCCATCTAGGAAAAATGATACTTTATTTGTCTAGGTAGGTAGCTTTGGTATTGGGCATTTCTCAACACATTCTTTAAACCTATTCCCTTCTAGATTTATTGTATCTTGAGGATATTTCTTGAAATTTTGAATCACAGATGATGTGTTGTGTCTAATCTAGCTTTTAGAAAACTCAATAATGAATGCCTCTAACAATTGATCTATATCACATTTCCTCTATTCGGTGGTTAATACTAAGAAAGGGCAATACCCTTCAAGGTTAATCCAAAGGCTTCAAATTGAGTAAACAAGTGCTCTACTTGTTTAGACCAAAGAACTTATTTAAACTCACCTACCTGATTGTAAGGATCTTATGTGGCATCAAAGTAATTCTTCATAGCCTTCACTACCTAAGAATGTCTCAATATCCTTGAATGTTCTCTAGGTCTAGGTAAGGGAAATTGATTTTGTCTCTATGTTTCATATTCCCTTGTTGTCTCTCTTTTTTATCAACAAGTCCCTTGCTTTGACTTTCTTGTGCCTAGATTATGGGAAAAGCTAACCTCAAGTGGGTCTCTAGACTACATCTAATGGATTTTAGGGTCAAATACCCATGGATCCCACATGCTTGTGTGAAGCATCTAGTTTTTGTAATAGGACCACTTTCTCTCCCTTCCATGTATGAGTAGGTATAATGAGATCTATGACTTGGTACAACAATTTGAGTTATGATCCAAATAGACTTCTTTGCATGGAGTCTCAAGAACCTTAAACTCATCCAAAGAGCCTCTTTTATGGTGTTTTTTGCAAACAATTCAATGTCTCCATTATCCTAAGGTATCTTGGAGGTGTCTATGATTGGTGCCAACACATATTTTCCATGGGGAGTACTACGAGCTACACACATAAGATCTTCTTCCTCTAGTTCTCTTACCTCCGTTTCAAGAAGGATTGTTCCAAAATCATTAGTTCTCTCAAGAAAACTAGTTTCAACATACATGGTTCCTTGCTTACCTATGTATGATCCATCTTCAAACTTAATTAGTGGATGATCAATACCAAGGGGGTATGCAGGATTTTTGAGTTGAACCACTAAATTCTCAAACTATCCTCATAGATGTGAGCACCTAATTGATTGGTTTGGATGTACTCAAATTGAAACTTATGAGGTCCTTCTAGTGTCTCTAGATGCACTAGCCTAGAAGTAGAGTTTTCTCTCCATGCTATAAGCACTCTCTGATTCACTAGTCTTTGAGCATAAGTTAGAAGGGTGAGAACCAAACCGCTTAGAACAATAATTGACAAAATGATTGATACTAGGTTACGATGATCTTATGCTTCATCGATCCACTTATCCAAGATGTTTGCCTAAGCGCAAGCTCATGAAGATTCTACCCCTTAGCTTTTGATTCTACTTTCCCACGTATTGGTTCTTTATCATCAATCACTTTGTTCTTTGTTAATTCCAATTAAATATTCGTGTCTTTTTATATCACATCACTATTGAGCTCTAACTACTTGTTGACGTCTAACGGCTTATCATCAACTGTTGAGCTCTTGTACTATTTGTTGACGTGGTGAGTGAGCTTAACTAGCTAAAGCTCAACTGCCGAATTCACCATGCCACAAGAACTAAGCTAGAGAATTAGCTTGAATGAAACCAAAAGTTAACTCTCTAAAAGAGTTCTTTTTATGTTTCCATGATTGCTTATCAAGTTGCATTGTTACAAAAAATGCAACTATGGAACCTAACATCCTCTTGTTGAACATCAAAGATCAATTGATGTTGAGGTTCAACCTTTGATTTCCATCACTCCTTGGGATGAAATCAAATGAAAACTTACAAAAGTTTCATAGTTTCTAGTTACTTTGCTCCAAACTTAAATCAAGCAGTTCTTGAGCTTGACATGTGTGCATCCAATCATCCATGTCCAATCATCCACGTCCAATCATCCATGCACAAACAATCTATCTTCTACCTTACAAAAAGTCATAAATATACATGTGCACATACTTGAGTGCATCCTATTCCTTTTGCAAGCAAGAAGGAAACGTAAATTGTGCATGAAAACATTCTTTTGTATACGCATGCTTGTGCTTTTGCAATGGTCCAATGAGGGTCTCCTTCCATTCCATGCTTCATAGGGTGTCATACCATCCAATGATTTGGACGGGATCCTATTGACCAAGTAGGTGGCTGTGGAAACAACCTCTATCCATAGGTAATTAGGTAGCTTCTTCTCATTCAACATAGACCTGGTAGCTTCAACAATTAACCTGTTCCTTCTCTCTACCACTCCATTCAATTCAGGAGTATATCTTGTTGTTACTTCCCTTTTTATGCCTCTGTCCTATAGAAATGAATCAAATTCATGTGAAAAATACTCACCACCTCCATCAGATCTGATCCTCTTCAAGCTCCTTCCTGTTTGGTTTTCAACTAGTGCCAAGCACTTTTTGAAAGATGTAAATACCTAATCCTTATGCTTCATGAAATAAAGGATTATCCATCTACTATAATCATCAATAAATCAAACATAGTACCTTGAACCTGAGATTGATGGATCTTTGCTAGGACGCCACACATCAGTGTGTACAAGCTCCAAATAGTCTTCATGAATGTATCCCTTCTTGTTGAATGGTTGCATGTGAGCTTTGCCAAATTGGCATGCTCCACATCTGTATATCATATGTTGCTTGGTCACATTGGGAATGTGAAGCACACTTTGATCCCTGCATATTTGCTTTAGAGTTCTTTCTCCGATGTGTCCTAGCCTTTTGCCCCATATTTCTAACTCAGCTAAGGTTTGATCTCTATACCTGAATAGTGCTATGTTCCTTGTGTCTTCAATCACAAATGTGAACAATCTACTAGAGTTTTCACCTTTAGCAATCCTTTTGAAGCCTTGTTGAGGGTCTTCCACATATGCTCCATGCTTGGTGAATCCAACCTATAAACCTTTTCTCAACAATCTGTCCAACATTGATTAGGCTTTTGGTTATCGTTGGCACATAGAGAGCTTTACTCAAAGGTTCATGCTACCATCAGATGTTTTGACATTTCCAATTTTCTTAACTGAGTGTTTAGTATCATGACATGTCTGAACTTCATGCTTCCCTTTGGGTTCTTCAAGGTTAGATAATAAAGCTACATTTCTAGCCACATGATTGGAACAACCTGAATCAATATAGAAAAGATGCTCATCATCTTTACCTTGCTTGGATGTAATGTTCATGATGAGTTGTGAGTATTCTTCCTCTTCTTGCATAATTAGCTTGAGAGGTACTAGCCTCTTCTTCATTTTTCTTGCTTTTACCTTTATCCTTAGCTTTATTCTTATCTGTATAAAGGGCAAAAAATTGTTTACCTCTAGAGTTGTCACCATTCTCATTGAGCTTTTTCTCAAGGGTGAAGAGTTCCCCCATCAAGGTGTTGAGGTCAGATATTTGCATATCCATGTAGAGGTCCATTGCTGTGGTGAATGCCTCCCACTTATCATCGGCTTTGATACCATTAATGATCTGCCTTACTATGTGTTCTTCTTCTATGTCCTCTCCAATGCTTGCAAGCTGGTCAGCCACATCTTTCATCTTGGTTACATAATCAACCACTCCTTGCTTTGGTTGTTTCTTTAGAGTTTTAAACTCCATGCATAAATCATTCTTCCTAGCTCATATGTTTGAGGAGAAATATGATGAGAGTACTTCCCAAGTCTCTGGGAAGTCCTTTTTGGAAGAGATGGATGGATACCTCAAGGAAGTGAGGTGGTATTGCTAAAACTTGCTTTGTATCTGCCCTATTTCACTTCATGATCATGTAGTAGGCCTTCTTAGCTTACTAATGACACCAAATAATCACCTATGTACTTTGGAGTTAGGTTCTCAAAGAGTTGAATCAATTCACAAATAGCTAGTGATAAAAAACTTGCTATCTTGGTACACATACCTACTAGATCGTTTGCTCATTTCTCACAGTACAGTACCAATTGATAAAACTCCTCTTGAGGGTATCTAATTATCTTAGATAGCTTATGATTACAAGTGGAATCACTTAAAATGATGAACCATACGTTGAGCAATCAATTTAGCAATCGGATGCTTACCCCTCACTTTTTAGGGACTGAGCAGAGAATGACCATAAAGCACTTTGATGCAGATTTCTCCAAATCGCCTGAACCAAATGCCTTCAAATTTTACGAGCTTAAAATAGAAGATGAGTTGGTTCTAAAAAGCTATAGAACATGTTAAATAGATAAGAATGCATGGAGATATGATCAAGTAAAGATCACTGTTATGAGAAGTCATAGCAAAGAGATAGAGAGAGATGATCAATGAAATGTATGTATCATAACACATGATTATGCAACCTCACTCGCATTGCAATGATACACAATGATGGTGGGATGAGTGAGCTATAGTGTATGCTCCTGAACCTCTACAAATGATTAGAAAACGAGCTCCAAGAAGAGCCCATAGGCTGCAAGATTTTGAAGTCTTTTTATAAGGATCTCTTCATTCAAATTTGAATTTGAATTCAAATTTGGCTCTATCTACAAGTGACTCCTATAATTGAGGAGTCATTCTCTCTTTGAAACTCGTAACTTATTATTCTCGTAACTCCATGAGATATGTGGATTAGAAGATTCTCTCAAGTAAAACAACTTTTACAAGAGTTAATGATCAAGCAATTACAAGACAAGGTTCTCATGCTTCTTCAAGTAGTTACACATATTTGCTTCTATGCCTAGCCAAGTGTGATGGCTTGGACATTTGCACTAGCAGCCCCCCCTCAAGCCAAACATCTTGGCTTGGACGTCTTCATGAGTCTTCTTGAATGTCCTGCAATCCAATCATACTTTTAAACCTACAAAGTTTAGTACCATCAAGTGCTTTGGTCAACAAATTTGTACATTGCATGTTTGTAGATACATAAGCCAATTGAATCTCCTTGCTCAATAGCTTCTCTCTAACATAATGATAGTGTACTTCTATATTCTTGGTTCTTGCATGATAAATAGGATTGACTGCAAGATGCAAAGAACTTGTATTGTCACCAAAGATCATAGGTGAGTGACTATGAATTCCCAAATCTGAATATAACAATCTAATCCATATGGCTTCTTGTGTAGCATTTGCAAGTGCCCTATATTCAGCCTCTGTTGAAGATAGAACAACATTAGGTTGCTTCTTGGAAGACCATGAAATGGGCTTATCACCTACAAAAGACAAATATCCAGAGGTACTCCTCCTGTCATCCTTACAACCTGCCCAGTTTGCATCTGAGTATAACTTGATGTCAAAATCTAATGTGTATGGGAAATAAAGACCTTGATTTTGATTATTCTTGGAATACTTCAAAATCCTTTTGGAAGCTTCTAAGTGAGGTGCTCTAGGTTTATGCATGAATTGACTTAAAACACTTACTCCATAAGCTATGTGGATGCTTGTCAAGGCTGCATAGTTTAGACTTCCAACTATGCTTTGGTATCCTGCAATGTCTTCAATAAAATCACCTTCATGAGCACTCAATTTATGATTTACCTCCATAGGGGTGCTAGCTACCTTTGCATTCTCCAAGTGGAACTTCTTCAACATGTTGTGCATATATTTCCTTTGAGTGATATAAATTCCAAAGTTAGTGTAGACTAACTCAAGTCCAAGAAAATACTTCAAAAAACCTAGGTCACTAATATTGAAATCCTGCATCATTAGGTTCTTGATTTGTTTGATACCATTGGCATCACTACCTATACGTATGATGTCATCAACATACACACATAAGTATATCATTTCTGAGTTACTTCTCTTGACAAACAGAGAGAAATCTGCTTTGCTCATCATGAATCCTTGATCTTGAAGGTATGTAGTTAACCTATGGTTCCATGCCCTAGGTGCCTGCTTCAAACCATAAAGATCTTTGTTCAATTTGCACACATAAGTTACCTTGCTTGGGTCTTCATAGCCACGAGATTGAGCCATGTAGACCTCCTCTGAAATCCAGGCATTTAGAAAAGCATTCTTCACACCTAGTTGATACATATTCCAATTCCTAGATGCAGCCACACTTAGCAATACTCTGATGGTTGGCATTTTAGCCACAGGTGAAAAAGTCTCTTCTTCATAATCAACTCCTTGGATTTGTGCAAAATCCTTAGCCACAAGTCTAGCTTTATACTTGCTTATGGATCCATCTGAGTTCCTTTTGATTTTGTACATCCATCTATAATGAATTATCTTCATAGATGCCTTCTTGTGCACTAGTTCCCAAGTATCATTCTCTTGGAGTGCTTCTATTTCTTCATCCATAGCTTCCTTCTATTCTGCTTTGGTACTTGCTTCTTCATATGATGAAGGTTCTTCAAGTGATAAGTCTTTAGCAAGATAAATGGAATGCTTAGTAACCAATGAAGTATCATACCCATATCTTATTGTCTTCTTAATCTCCCTTTGTGATCTCCTTAGAGCTTGGTTGGATGACTCACGTAAGTCTTCCAACCTTTTCATCTTGGCCTTGCCTTTTGATTTCCATGCTTTGAATTCTTCTAGGTTGATGGAGTCCTCATCATCTAATTTGATGTCTTCAATTTGGCTCCTTGGTGAGACTTGGAAACTTCTCTTCCAAGTCATATGACAATTTAACTTTCTTGCATTCACTTTCAAACCAAGAATAATTCTCATCAAACACATCTCTACTGACCATAAATCCTTTGTTGGATGGATTATAAAACCTGTATCCTTTCTGATTTTAATCATACGCTATGATGATGCACTTCTCTGCCTTACGGTCTAGCTTACCTCTAATTTGAGATGGAACATGCACATAAGCAACACATCCAAATATTCTACAATGATCAAGTGATTGCCTCCTACCATGCCATGCTCCATATGGGGTCATCCCATCAACTGATTTGGATGGCAGCCTATTAATAAGATAAGTGGTAGTAGATACACTTTTTGCCCACAAATAATTAGGCAATTTCTTTTCATTAAGCATGGATCTAGCTGCTTCCACAATCAACCTGTTTCTCCTCTCTGCTACGCCATTTTGCTCAAGAGTATACCTAGTAGTAATCTCTCTTTTGATACCTCTGTCCTGTAAAAATGCATCAAATTCATTGGAGAAGTACTCACCAACTCCATCTGACCTTAAAATTTTTAGGCTTCTTCTTGTTTGATTTTCCACAAGTGCAAGATACTTCTTAAAGCAACTGAACACTTCATCTTTATGTTTCGTAAAGTAAAAGATAGTCCACCTACTGAAATCATCAATGAATGACACATAATACCTTGACCCTAAAACTGAAGGGTCCTTGCTTAGTCCCCACACATCTGTGTGGACAACTTCCAAATAATCCTCATGCATGTAACCTTTCTTTGTAAAGGGTAACCTGTGCGATTTACCAAACTGACAAGCACCACATTTACAGATCATGTGTTGCTTGGATACATTAGGTATCCCAAGCACACATTGAACTCTACATATCTATTTCAAGGTTCTCTTACCAATGTGCCCTAATCTTTTATGCCAAATCTCAAGCTCAGACAATGTTTGATCCTTGTAATTATAAAGTGCAATATTTCTAGTGTCCTCAATCTCAAATGTAAATAATCTACCCGTTTTTTCTCCCTTGGCAATTCTCATGAACCCATGTTGGGGGTCCTCCATAAAAGCTCCATATTTGTTGAATCTGACCTGCAAACCCTTTTCCACTATCTGTCCAACACTCATCAAATTCTTGGTGATAGTAGGTACATAGAGAACCCTGCTCAATAAATTTCTATTCCCATCAAAAGTTTTGGCATTTCCTACCTTGATCACTGAATGCGTGGTGTCATCATCTGTTTGTACTTGGTACTTTCCTTTGGGCTTTTCAAGATCAGAAAGAAGAGCTACATTGCCTGCTAAACAACCTTAGTCAATATAGAAGAGGTGCTCATCATTCATACCTTGTTTTGAAGTCATGTTCATAATGAGAAGAGAATCCTCTTGATCCTCTGTGTAATTGTCGAAATCTTTCCTTGATTTGTATCCTCCTTGATAATTGTTGTTGTAGCTATGGTTGTAGCCTTGATTATGGTTGAATCTTCCTCTTGATTGTGAGTAGCCACCTCTTTGATATCCTCTTCCTCTCTGATTCTTGAAGTTCCTATAGCACTCATTTGTAGTGTGATTAGAGAGCCCACATATATTGCATGGGGAAGAGTTGAAAGGTCTCCGCCTTCCTTGCTTACCTCCTCTGCCCCTTCCTCTTGAATTCCTACCTCTCCCTGCATAGTTAGCTTGAGAAGTAGTGCCTTAATCTTCTACTTTATTGCTCTTCCCTTTATCTTTAGACTTTCCTTTATCTCTGCATAGGGCAGAAGAGTTGTTACCTCTTGATGGTTCTCCATTTTTTTTTATCTTGGCTTCATGGGTAAAGCGTTGTCCCATGAGTGTGGTAAGATTTGGAATTTTCATGTCCATGTAAAGATCGATAGCAGTTGTGACGGCTTCCCACTTATCATCTCCCATGATGCCATTGATTATTTGTCTCACTATTTGCTCTTCTTCAATCTCCTCTCCTATGCTTGCCAATTGATCAGCCACATCTTTGAATTTGGTTGCAAAATCTCAAACATTCTGCTTGAGTTGCTTCCTTTGAGTGGTAAACTCAATCCATTACTGATTTTTTCTAGCTCTTGTGTTGGAAGAAAAATATGAGGACAATGTATCCCAAGTTTCTTGGGAAATTTTACAATTCCTAATGTGTGGAAGAAGGAAGTCAGAGATAGACTTAAGTAGATATGACCTTGCTAAAGCATCTTTGGCACACCATGAGTTGAGTCTTTCAAGTTCTTCTCTTGTAGGTTGTCTTTTGCTTCTGAAAATGGGCATCTCCTAATATTCTGATATGTATCCATAGAAACTTTTTCCTTGTAGATATATCTTCATCCTCAAGGAACATGCTGGATAGTTAATCTTGTCCAACTTATCAATAAAAGCAGGGAAACCATCTCCCATTTTACCTCAACTTGCTCTGATACCACTGTTGGAAGAGATGGATGGATACCTCAAGGAAGTGAGGTGGTACTGCCAAAACCTCCTTTGTACCTGCCCTATTTCACTTCACGGTTATGTATTAGGCCTTCTTAGCTTATAAATGACACTAAATCAACATGTATGTACTTTGGAGTTGAGTTCTCCAACAATTGAATCAAAACAGACAACTTCACAAATAGCGAGTGATAAAAAACTTGCTATTTGGTACACACACGTGCTAGATCTTTTGCTCATTTCTCACAATACAATAGCAATTGATAAAAATCCTTCTGAGGGTATCTAACTAGCTCAAATAGATAATGATTACAAGTGGAATCACTTAAAATGATGAACCATACATTGAGAAATCAATTTAGCAATCGGATGCTTACCCTTGACTTTTTAGGGACTGAGTAGAGAATGACTAGAAAGCACTTAGACACATATTTCTCCAAATTGGCTGAGCCAAATGCCTAAAAATTTTGAGAGATTAAAACAGAATTTGCTATGGCTGCAACAAGTTATAGAACATGTAAAATCGATAAGAATGCACTGAGACATGGTCAATCAAAGATCACTATTCTACAAAGTCATAGCAGAGAAATAGATAGAGATGATCAATGAAATGTATGTATTATAACACATGGTTATACAACCTCACTGGCATTGCAATGATACACAATGATTGTGGGATGAGTGAGCTATAGTGTATGCTCCTCAACCTCTACAAATTATCAAAAAATGAGCTCCAAGAAGAGGCCATAGGCCGCGAGATTTTCAAGTCTTTTTATAAGGATCCCTTCATTCAAATTTGAATTTGAATTCAAATTTGGCTCTATCTAAAAGTGAATCCTATAATTGAGGAGTCATTCTCTCTTTGAAACTTGTAACGTAATTTTCTCCTAACTCCAAGAGATATGTGGGTTACAAGATTCTCTCAAGTAAAACAACTTTTACAAGAGTTAATGATCAAGCAATTACAAGATAAGATTCTCATGCTTCTTCAAGTAGTTACACATATTTGCTTCTATGCCTAGCCAAGTGTGATGGCTTGGACATTTGCACCAACTGTCTTGCAACTCCTAATGTGTGGTAACAATAAATCAGAGACTGAGTTTAGTAGATAAGATGTGGCAAGTGCATCCTTTGCATACCATGTGGTCAACCTTTCTTGCTCTTCCCTTGTAGGTTGATGCTTGCTCCTGAAGATTGGCATTTCTTCATCTCCTGAGATGTATCCATATAGACTTCTCCCTTGAAGGTAGGCTTGCATCCTTAGTGACCATGATGAGTAGTTGTTTCTGTCCAATTTGTCAATGAACGCTGGAAATCCATCTCCCATCTTGCTTGTTGTTGCTTTGGTACCACTTTTGGAGGAGATGGTGGATAGTCTTCAGAGATGAAGTGGTGTTGCTTGATCCTGCTTCACACCTGTTAAGAATGATTTGTAGAGAGTGTAGTGGGCCTCGTTAGCTAGATAATGATCATAAATAACCATATATGTTGCTTGGAACATGATCCACTAATCAATGGGTCAAAATAGATAGGTACGAGTTGATCCAAGAACAAAAAATGTGCTATTTTTGTTCCTACACCTGTTCAATGTTTGGAACAGTTCCCTGAGCACAATAGCAGGGCTTAATTCCTTTTGTGAATCTCTAATTAGCTTAGAAAGATATCAATCATGAGTGATTTCATTAAAAAATGATGGACTACACATAGAGAAGGATGTTTAGCAAATTATAAGACCAACTCGATAATTTTGGGGTTCAATAGTTAACAAACCAGTGAGCAAAGATGAGTTAATATCTCAGGATCTAGAAAAGTAAGGCTAATAAGACTTTGTATTCATGTACTAGAGAGTATACTAAAACTACACTGATTTAAATCATGAAAAATGGTCAATCATGCAGTGAGAACAAGCTCTGAGAAGATCAATGTTCTGATGGAGTTATAATAGAGAGGTGAAATGAGAATGTAATGATCATATATGTATTAAATCATATACAAATACAATGTCATTGGAAATTAGACATTGCTCAATTTGTGAGAGGTGAATGAGCTAGGAGATAAGCTCTCACATCACAATGAATCTCCCTCAAAGTGATCTCATGGGCTCGAGATACACATGGGTGTTTTTTATCTTCTTCTTATAGTTGTACTTGGAGCCAAAGTTTGACTTCAAATTCAAAGATCTACCTAAAAGTGAATCCTAAAGTATAGGATAGATTCCCTCATCACCCATCAACCAAATGAGTCATGATTTTAGCTTCCTAACTCCACGTGGATGTGTACCACTTTTACAAAGGTAAGTGTGAAGAAATGTTTATAAGAGGTTGATTAAATGAAGCCTTGCATAAGTTATGTCAATAAATCAACTATGAGCTAATTAATAAATTAAGTATGCTTGGTTTTAATTGAACCAACAGTACCCCCCCCTTGTATATACGCTTATAAACCTAAAAGGTTACTATTTTTTTCAAATTCTAGTGGTAATACGTTCAATATTGTGTGTTGTGCTCCAAGCTTCTTCTTCTTCCTTGTGTTGTTCGCATGCTTCCGTAGACCTCAACCTCCAACATAAGTTAAAATCTTGTGGTGCTAGAAGAAGGGGAAAAAATAAGGTTCACATTATCTTCAACAAGTTTTTGGGCCCTCAAAGCTTCCTTCTTTGCTTTCAAAGCCCATTTTCGAAGCATTTTTGGGGTGATTTTTGGATCCATTTTGGTGTACTTTCGTGCATATTTCTTTCCATAGAGGTCCAAGAACATTAAGAAGAGTGATCTTTCTACTTCTTCGACAACAAATGTTCACCCTTTGGGACTATAATTTCAGCCACTCTAGTTAATCTACAACTTTCTTGAAAGGTTTTACTTATGGTGGGAGTAGCCACCACAAGTCTATGCGGGTTTTTGAGCCTACCAAATAGAGTTGAAATATACTTGTAGGTGTTGTTGGCCAGTGTTTGGGTAGTGAATTCAACTTTTTAGTGACATTTTATTGAATATATTGAGCACATATACACTATGTACACTTCTCTGGATACCACTTATGTACGTCCGTGTGGTCATTGATATAGCGCTTACATTTTTGCATAAAGCATTTTATGCTTCATAAAGATGGTTGTGGTAAGGTTTTCTTAATTGGGAGACACCCAAATCTTGGGGTCTCTTTGGTGATGTAGGTGGAAGACTTATTGAGCCTCTCGATAGGAGATGTATGATAGTGGTTCATAGGTGCTCGATAATCTAGTTGGCTTCTTTCTGGTAACTAATTATATGGAGTGGAAGTAGTGATTCACCATGTAGGTAAACATGTCAATACTGTAGTTTTATGAGATTTTGACATTGGTCATATGCTCATTTTACAGAGGATACTCTAGCAAAGATCTAGATTTTTGGGTTTTGTCAACTATACTATGGTCGATTTACTCCTTGATACACTTATTGATGTGAGCACATTTATTCTCACATAATCCTTTTGGTTGGTCATTACTATTCATTAATTCATTTTTCTAAGAAGAATTCTGAATTCTCTTGAAGAATCTAAAACTTGGTCATCCTTATTTGAGCCTTAGTTGTGTTTGGACTCTTCTAACTCCATTATCATTCTATTTAGTTCTCTACCATCATGGAATCAGAGGTCTTAGGAAAATCGGGTGGATCAAGGTCTAGTTCCAATTTTCCAAGGAGGAGCTATAGCTTGCAGGGCAAAGACCATTTTGAGATCCAAAAAATTGATGGCACAAACTTTTCTCTATGGAAGAATGAGATTAAAGATGTGTTGATTTAGAGGAGGCAATGGACACCAAAAACTGGAATCTCAAAGAAGCATGTAAATGGAATCTCAAATAGCTAGGTCTACCATTTGATTGCACCTGGTAGATAATTTTTACTTTATAGTATTAGATTGTGAAAGTGCAGAGGAGCTTTGAAAGAAATTATGCAATACACATGAAAAAGAGACAACACAAAATAAAGTGTATCTGATAAGAAAGTTATATGACCTTCGCAGGAAGGACATAGATAGTGTTGTTGCTCATCTAAATGAGTTGGATGCTATATTCTCCCCATTATAGACTCAAAAAATGGATATGCATAATGAAATGAAAGTAGTCTTGTTGTTATGCACCTTGCCATCATCATGGGATACATTTTGCACAACTATTAGCAATAGTGCACCTAGTGGTAAATTGATCTATGATGACATATGTGGAGCACTCTTGAGTGAGAAGATTTTTAGAAAATCTATGGTTGGCACTCAGAGTGGAGATGCATATAATATCTGTGATTCTTACCAAGGAAAGAATCAACAATGTGGCAAGAGCAAGAACAAGGAAAAGAATGATCAACTGAATAAGAATAGAAGTAAATCAAGGAAGAGGGATATCCACTACCATTATTGTCATAAGAAAGGACAAATGAAGAAAGACTTTTATGCATTAAAGAATGCTAAAGGTAAAGGAAAGAATGTTGATGGGCATGTTAAACAACTACCTGCACCATCTACTTGTACTATGAAGATTGAAGAAATTAATGCCACTTATGATGATGCTGATGTGTTGACACTTGGTAGCACTGTACCAACTAAGACTCTAATGGCCAATTTGCTTTCTAACACGTGGAAACTAGATTCTAGTGCTTCTTTCAATGTGACACCACAAAAAGAATGGTTCTCTAATTATGCAGCAAAGTCTCTTGGTACCCTGAGACTTGGTGAATGTTACCAGTGTGATGTTGTGGGGATTGGTGATGTGGTTGTGCATTTCATTGATGACTCATAATTTACTGTGCATAATGTACACCATGTACGTCAGTTATCATGTAGTTTGATGTCAGTTGGTCAACTTGATGACCTTGGACACAAGGTGGTCTTCTATGCTTAGTGCTTTTGCATATCAAAGGGCAATATGGTTATTGCAAAAGGAAGCAAAGTTATATGACTTTATCCTTTATTTGTATCACATAAAGAACACTTGTTAGCTATTACTAAACAATCTATGGCTTGTATTTGGCATGGCCTTTTGGGCCATATATCATGTAGTGGAATGGAAAATATTTCTTGTTTTGGATAGTTATATGTGTTACCTTCTCTGCTTTGTCATTTTGTGAGCATTGCCAATATAGAAAGCAAACTAGGAATCTGTAGAAGATGCACATTGAATCTTTAATTCAGCCTTAAGATCTCGTTCATACATATGTATGTGGTTTTATGACCACAAGGTCATTAGGTGTTTCTCTTTACTTTGTCACTTTCATAGATGATGCTACTAGAAAAGGGTATATCCTATCAAAGCGAAGCATGAGGTATTCCCTACTTTAAAAAAATGGCTTGTGTTAGTTGCAACTAAAAAAGGAACTAAGTTTAAGGCTTTACGTTCAGATAATGGGTGTGATTCCTCACATGAATTCAACCTTTTCTATGATTCTAGAGGGATTCGTAGAGAGTTTACAACTCCTTATAACCCAGTATAGAATGGTGTAGCTAAAAGGGTGAATATAACTATTTAGGATAGAGTAGTTTCTATGCTGCATCATTCAAACCTTTCACAAGGCTTTTTGGCAAAAGCAATATTGACTGGAGTTCACATGATTAACTTTTCTACCCAAGAGTCTTAGACAAAAGTTGGACCATAAGTCAAAGAAATGATTTTTCTTAGATACGAAGGAGAAGGACAATTTGGATATCGTTTATTGGATCTTGAAACATAATCAATGATCAAAAGTGGTGATGTCATTTTGAATGATTCTAAGATGCATAAATAGCACATTAAGAATGTTGAAGTGAGAAGAGTGGTGTTTGATGATACTTATCCTCTAGCTAGCATGCATAAAAATGCTACACATAGGGATGTTCAAGAGAATGTCAGATTAGATCAGTCAACAACCATTGAGATGCTCTATAGATGTCTCAAATTCACCTAATAGATATGTTACATGTTTGGATTTTGTTATGCTAGAAGTTGATGGTGAGCCTTCTTGCTACAATGAGGTTATGCAGACAACGGGACATGTCAAGTGGGAGCATGCCATGAAGAGTGAGTTGGATTCTATTCACAAGAATATTACATGGAATTTAGTAACTTTGCCAAAGGGCAAGAAAGATTTACCATGTAAATGGGTATATAAGCTGAAATTCACATCACATAGTGTCTCTCCAAAGTATAAAGCAAGACTTGTTGCAAAGGGTCTTAAACAACAACATGGTGTTGATTTCAAGGAAATCTTCTCTCCAATGGTCAAGATGGCTACCTTGTGCATGTTTCTTGGATCCATTGCAATGGAGGACTTAGAGCTAGTCCAAATGGATGTGAAAGTTGCTTTCTTGCATGGAGATCTTACAAATGAGATCTATATGGAACAACTAGAGGGTTACGTAGTTCCTGACAAAGAAAGTCTAGCTTGTAAGCTCAAGAAGAGCATATATGGAATTAAAGACTCCCCTAGAAAATGGTGCTAGAAGTTTGATGTTTTTATGAAGTCTCAAGGTGATTCTCAAAGACCCGAGGATCATTGTCTCTACACAAAGAGATGCTCATATGGAAGCTTGATATGCTTGATACTTTACGTTGATGATATGTTCATTGTTGGGAAGTCCTCTTATGAATTGTCAACTCTCAAGAAGAAGTTGAGTCAGCCAATTGATATGAAGGATTTGGGGGATGCCAAACATATTCTTGGCATGCACATTACTCATGCTAGGAGTAAAAGATGCATATAATTGTCTCAAATTGATTACATATCCAAAGTACTTTACAAGCTCAATATGTATGGTGGAAAGATATTGAGTACACCTTTACCCACATATGTGAAATTGAGCAAGGATGATTGCCCCAAACGAGATAAGGAAAATGAATTCATGAACAAAATTTCTTATCAGTCTATTGTTGGTAGTCTCATGTATACTATGGTAGCTATGAGACCAAACATTGCATTTGAAATGAGAGTGGTGACCAAATATATGTCTAATCATGGCAAGCAACAATGGGAAGCGATCAAGTTGATTTTGCATAAGTCTTTCCTCCTTTTGAGGATTAGCTGTTTTTGACACCTTCGTAAATAGAATACTTTGAAACATCTCGCCAAAGAGGTAGACATCAGAATTTAACCCTTCAACATTAAAAAATGATGTTATATCTTGTGTGCACAAAGAATCAATAGGAAGAGAGGTACCAAACATGCCGGGCTATCTGTGTTCTACCACATTCATAGGCTTGCTTCTATTTATTGAAGTGTCTAGAAGTATATCAAGTTATTGTATATTGTATGTTGAAGTAAATTAATTGTTTGTGTGGTGATGAAAATAAGTGATTAAGTAATTCAATGAATGACACAATCTAGCACTTTTTTTGGTTTGTAATTTAGTGAAGGCTTCTAGAGCAATATTTAGTTAATTTAGATTTTGTTTTTGTACCCAAATTTTCTTTTTTTGTTGAGCTTCCATTAGCTTCTTTGGCACCCAAATTTGAATCATCTTCATCTAAGGTTGTCACTCTGATTCCATAGCTCTACCTTGCTTCTTCATGTTGGGTTTTCTTGGTTGTGGCCTCGTTTAAATCTATTGATGGTATTTGAGGTGGTCCTTGTGGCTCCATATTTGCTTGGTTCTAGTGGTTTGGTTTATCTTTCTGTTCTTTATTTTCCTTCCTAGAAAGATCTACCCATTGTCCCCTCTAGAATCCGTTGCCTCACTAGAACTCTCTTTAGCTGATTTTGGCAAAGGATGGGTTTTTAGTGTACTTTCATGAGAGCATGATTTATCTAGGAGAGAGATGTTGGATTGGAAATTGATTCCAATAAGATGAGACTCATCTCTATAAGCTAATGCATGCACAATAGTGCTTGACACATTATGGTTTTCATTGCTAGGTTTAGCTAGAGGTCTTTCCTGGAGAAGAGTAAACACTATTGTATGTCCTATCTTTGTCGCGAAATATCCTTGGGTTAGATTCAATGTAACCTCAAATTCGTACATCCAATACTCTCATAGGATGAGCTCATCTAGAAGATGTGAGACTTTACAGACTAGCAACTTATATTGCATGGTGTTATTTCATAGGTGTAAAGATAAGGTTACTTCTCCTAAGAATTTGTTATGACTGCCTCCTATTCTAATAATGTATGCCTTTGTTTGGTTGATCAACATCTTTAGTTTATCTATTAAGGAAGCACAAACACTCCTTAGGGATGCTCTTGTGTGGATTAAAGAATCAACCAAATGGCATTCTTCATTTCCAATCTTTAGGTTTAGAAAGGGTTATCTTTTCACATTATCTAAAGGTGTTAGTCTAAGCTTCATAATCTCATTACCCACATGCAATCCTATGTTAATTTCCTCTAAAAATTTTAATTCAATTACCACTCTTTCTTCCAAAGGAAGTCAAATTCTTGAAGGAAAATCATCCATCTTGCTAGCATGCTCATTAATAAAGGCTCCTTAATGAGCTATACTAATGCTTGGTGATCTACATGAAAAACAACCTTATTACCCAATGAGTTTTGCATAAACTTATTCAATGCGTATACCATCCCCAAAGCTTCTCTTTTCATCATTGCATAATTTCTCTCTACTAAAGACAATACTCTACTTGCATAATATATTGGCCTATACCACCCTTTAATTTTTTCCTACATTAGAATTTCCCCTATTGCCACATCTAAGGCATCAACAAAATGTAGAAAGGTAGTGACCAATCTAGTGCTTGTAAAAGCAATGCAAAAACTACCACCTTTTTTAGCCATTGAAATGCTTTCTCTTGAGGCTTTGCCCACATAGAAGGGACATTCTTCTTGGTTAAATGAGCCAATGACACATAAATATTGGCTAAATATTGAAGATATCTAGCATGTCATTTAATTTGATCCATAAACATCATTACTTCTTTAAAGTTACTTGGAGATTTTGTTGTCAAATAGCCTCAACCTTCATAACATCTATTGTCATCCCTTGACTTGATATGACATGACCAAAAAAAATTCTGCTATTGACAACAACTTCATACGTATAAGGATTCAATATGAACCTATATTGCAAGAAAACTACAAATTATGACCACCACGTGCTAGAGAGATGACTCTCCTCCCAACCTTATGCATGTACATATAACTGCTCGAATCAATGAGGACCACAAATGTAACTAGATTCTACAAGTGCATGTGCAGTGTTCTCCACTCCTTTCATATCTTCCACAAGATTCTACATGTGGTTGGAGGGATCTCGACCACTACTTCAATACGTTCCACTAGAGTCCACTAGTGGTTAGTGTACTCGCCACTCAAGCTAAGTCCCACTAGACTCAAGTTAACTCACATTAACGTGATTTACAAGGATCTAGAGCTCCTTGGGCAAAAATCTCCCCATGCTCCCCATGGGGATTGAACCCAAGACCTCTCCTTCGTAACCTTGAGACTTAACCGCTAGTCTAAGTGGATTACTTGTTTAAAAGAGCACATGGAATTATGCATAAGTCTAGTCTCGAGGTTTTTGGCCATACACATGAGTGACCAAACGGTGTCCGATTTTAGATTTGTCTGAACTGGCTGGACCCTTAGATCATAGAATTACTTTATTACATTCTTCCCCCCTTGGAAAAGATTTCTGTTCTTGAAAATAAATCTATATATAGTAAACATAGGCAACCCCCGAGCCTCATGTTCTAAAACCGGAAGAACATGGTCATGTTCTAAAACGGGAAGAACATGTCTCATCTCTATGGTGGGATCCCTGCTCAAATGATTCAAAACATTGTCTGGCTTTGCACTTTGATAAACTGGTCAATGTACAAAGTAGTGAGTGAGTTATAAGGGTGGATCTAAAAACATTCCCATCCACTTCATTATTTCTTGATGTGCGATCTAGGCACAAACATATGAAATGGACGGATTCCAATTACTTTTCCATTTCTAGGCATGACTAGTGCATGGACTTAGTAACTAAGGTGGGATTCTTATCCCAATCAAGACTTTGAGAAATCTTGATTCACTTCAATTTGATTTGGAAAACTTGAAGTTTGGTTGGCCCAAACATCTAACTTGGATGTTTTTACAATGGTTTACTTCCATCCAATAATTACTTGATTTTTTCACCCAAGTGGAGGACTACTTTTTCCTAATGTGCTTGAAATTCCTATGTAAACTATAGGAGAAAGTTTTCCATTTACTTTGGGTCAACTGTACTATATCTTGACCAAGTCAAGTTCAAAATGAAAATCATCCAACTTAGGATATTTTTCTCAAAGACTTTAGTCAAAAAGGTTTTGGAAATATGAGAAATTCCTAACTTTTGTATTCTAGAGTATACTGGAGTCTAGAAAATCACGAGTGATGCTAGTTACTAGAAGCAAAACCAAATGAATAAGTCAATCTTGGACTTGTCATCTTTTGAAGATTGAATAAGTTCTTGTACATAACATCTTCTAGGATGTTTAATTTAGTTATGTAGTTCCACTCGGCTAACCCTGGACTTTTGCAAAAGGAATCGGATACCGTATCTGAGTCAATTCCAAAAGATTTGGAAAGCGAAAGGAAATAACTAAAACTCTGTATAACTAATTCAAACTTCTAAGATATAAACTTGCTATGAGTCAAATACTTGATGACTCAAACCTTTAACTTTGGGAAGATTTGTTTTAACGAGGTATTAAATCATTTGTTTTTTCTATCTTTAAGAGAAAGAGACTGGATTCTCAAAACGATTCATAGAGTAAATCTAGACATCATCCAACCACAATATACTTGTGTGCTATCAAACATCACTGTGTCGACCCACTGAGGTTCCAATTGATGAGTTTTTACTCAAATAATGTGTCACTTGAGACTAAGTTCATGCCTATATTCAATCTTTAGGATTGCTTACTAGGAATGCAATTCTTGTGTATTGCTTTTAGTCAAAGGATTGACTTTACTAAGATACACTAGGAGCTTGGTGCTTGACTTAGTGAATCAAATCCTTGGTTGAAAAGATTAACTCAAAGTCAAAGTCTGACTTTGTCAAAAATTTTATGAAATATTTCCGAATCAACAACACTTTATCTTGAAGTGTTTCATGATTCAAATAAGAAAAAAGTCTTTATTTGAGAAAGAAGAGCTTTGAAGTTGCCAACTTCATATCTTCTACTTCCTTGATCTTGAAGTATCTTGAGATCATTATACTATCCTCCTTGAATTTAAACTTCTTTTTAGAAGCTTTAATTCCCTTGAAGATCAAATCTAACTTCAAAATCCATTTTTATAATTTAGAATACGTATCACCCACGCATTAATATGAATATAAAATAGGGTGGTATGGGACACCAGATTTTATACTCAGATTGATGTAGGAAAGATTCAGATGGTTCAGACAAATCTGAAATCGGACACTGTTTGGTCACTCATGTGTATGGCCAAAGATCTTGAGACTAGACTTAGGCATAAGTCCATGTGCTCTCTTAAACAAGTAATCCACTAAGCATAGTGGTTAAGCCTCAAGGTTATGAAGGAGGAGGTCTTGGGTTCAATCCCCATAGGGAGCATGGGGAGAGTCTTGTCCAAGGAGCTCTAGAGCCTTCTAACTCAAGTTAACGTGAGTTAACTTGAGTCTAGTGGGACTTAACTTGAGTGGCGAGTACACCAACCATTAGTGGACTCTAGTGGAAGGTATTGAAGGAGTCGTTGAGATCACTCCAACCACTAGTAGACTCTAGTGGAAGATATGAAGGAGTGGAGGAGACTACACATGGACTTATGCTTAAGTCTAGTCTCAAGATCTTTGGCCATACACATGAGTGACCAAACGGTGTCCAATTTTCGACCTGTCTAAACCGATCGGACCCTTAGATCATAGCCTTACTTTATTACACATATTATCTGCATCTTTCAAACCATAACTTGAGATATAGCAAGTGTTAGTCCTTCTTACTGAAAATGGAAAAATAATCAATAAAAACTCTCATAAAATCTTTTAAATAAGGCTTAAGCACCTTATGAGCCACATAATTAAGGATGGTGGTCCATTCTTCAACTTGAAACCCATCACTATGAAAACATATTGACCAAAATCTATGATAAAGGCAGTTTTGTGTCCATCCTTCTCACCCACAGTAATCTGATTCTACACGAAAAACCATCAAGAACACTATACATTCCATGAATGGATACCACATCAAGTACTGCATCACAAAAAGGCATAGGAAAAGGATCTGTTATCGCTTCTCCATTAATTTTCCTATAGTCCACACATATTCTCAACTTGCCATTCTTTTCACTTACCACAATTATTGGTGACAACCATGTTACTTGACCCATAGTTTTAATAAACCCTATCGCCAATAATTTATCTATTTCATCCTTGAACTATTTTGCAAAATTTAGATTCATCCTGTGTCTTTGGTGCACTACAAGAACTACATCTATTTTCAAATGAATCCAATGTTGATGCAATTTTGGATCTATACCTTTCACTTGAGAATATTCCCAAGAAAAGACATCCATATACAATTTTAATAACCTAACCAGATCCTCCAAAAATTATCCTTTCACCTACTTGCTTAGTTTTACCATCTTTGGGTTAGCCTTGATACCCAAATTGAGACCTCCAAAAATTGTCCTTTCACCTACTTGCTTAGTTTTACCATCTTTGGGTTAGCCTTGATACCCAAATTGAGACCCTTTAGATCATGGTCCTTTACCCTATTAGATATCCCATACCTCTAGTCATAAATCATTTTCGCCATATCTTTAGCATCCCTTTCCTCTTGACCCATTATTCCCTTAGTAGGTATTTTTGCTTTCTCCTCAAGTATCTACATGAATTTTGTATCCTCTAGATTTTGACCTGGTAGTATCTTAGAAGTCTCTTTCATCAACACTTTCTCATGTTGTAGTATACCTTCCATATCTACCTCGAATATTGGGAGAACTATTGGATTATCTTTCCAAAACTCTTCTTCTTCGTCATCCTCTACTTCAGCTAAACTAATTGTTTGGGCAACCAATGGTTCTTTTAAGCGAACTATTCCTTCTTCCATGCATTCATATTGTGAATCTCCTTCTACCTTTGGTTAACACTACCACATTCAAACCTCAATCCTGCTTAACTTTAGCTATCTTGAACCAACTCCTACCTAGCAACATTTCATAAGGAGATCTTAATTCAAACATTTGAATCACCACCAAATTCACTAAAAAATGCATTCTTTCATCTTTCATTTCTTGTTTTTCAAAATCCCTAAGGGTTGTACTCTTGTTTGATCAACCATTTTAACATGAAATGTAGTTGCAGCTAACTCTCTTGCATGCATCTCTTTGTAAATCTTCTTTGATAAGATATTAACACCTCACCCACCATCCAATAATACTTCTTGAAACATTGTCTTGATAATGGGCCTTTATAATAGGTAGTACAAAATCTACATCTTCAAGATCAATATTTTTAACTATTGATAACACATTTTGAATGTCACCCACTTTTAGTTGCTGCTCCTAAAGTTTTTTTAACAACCATTCCTTAAATGCTGGAACCAGAGCTAATAAATAATCTAATGATAATTGTAAGTGAGCATTGATGAGCACCTCAAACCAATCACTCCTATATCATTCCTCATCCTATTGTTGTCTTCTTTTTGTCCTTAACCGATTTTCATCTTATGGAAGACTTGGAAAAAAGACAAACAATTCATGAGAGTCAGTGATGAGTTGAAGTGGGCTACGGGGATAAGACAAAATGACTCTATCTGGTTCCCGATCAGCGGCTTAAGGGAGGTGGAGTCTTGGAACCTCCAAACGGCTAAGCGACTTTGGAACAAGGGGTACAAACAGTGGAAACATCTCTAGAAACAAGAGGCCGGCGAGTGGATTAGGTTTGAAGACTTAGACCCAAGACATAGAATTTCTTTCGAAGAATGGAATCTTCTTCAAAACAGGTGTTCAGTGTGGTACCACTCAACTACCCGCCTTCTCTCCGGATAGGATCTTCCTTGCCTAGAGGGCCTCAAATGGAGCAATGGTAAGAAACTATCCAGAATTCCCAACTTCAAAGAAAACTTTGATGTTCATCACACTCTTAACAAGGTGTGGTGTCTTTCTTGGACCAAACTTCGATGGGAACTTAAGTTCATGTCGATTTGGCACCCCCTTATTGAGATCAAGAAATCCATTCTCATGTGGAAAATCTTGCATAAAGGTATCTGGTACAATGCAAGGGCCAACAAAATATGTGGTGTGCCTCCATGGTGCAAGCGGTGCCATCGATCCATCGAAGACCTTGTTCACCTCTTCTCCGATTGCCCCAAATCCCGTGTTATCTGGCATCACGTGACACAGATTTTGTGTCTCTCGAACCAAATCAATTGGCAACAAGCGATGTTGGGTGAGGCGATTGGCTGCTCTTCTAGGTTGTGGAATGCCATCAGAGGCGAGACTCTTTGGAAAATTTGGAGGGAGCGATGTGCTGTCAACTTTGGCCAAACCCCAAAGGAATGGTCGATTGAGAAATCCTTGTTTCTTCTAGGTAAAAGAATCTCCCGAGACAAGAGATCTCCTCCATTTAGACACCACTGTATTTATCTCCTCGTAGATAACAAGCTGAAACCCAAATGGGTCCCCCATGAAAGAGATGATAGTTTTGTTCGCCTCATTTGTAACACCCTCTAGCTTACCGAACTCGTCCCCTGCTTTGTGGGATTTGGGGGGTCCCATGAGCACTATTCCCATTCACCTATAACTTTTTTTCATTATTTTAATTAAAATCCGAGAGATTAGGCCATGGCCGAACTTCCTTTACAATTATATATAAAAAAAAAACCCACGTTATATCGATGGCGGTCTGAAGGGGAGGACATGAACGCGATGGTCGGTAGATCAGAGAACTATTGCACTGATTGAGACAGAGAAGCTTGTATATACACAAATATGAGAGAGAGAGAGGGAGAGAGAGGCGAGGAGAATATTTTCACTCGTGCGCACTCTGTACTGAACGTAGCAACTTATACGAACATCTTTGTGTAACGAATCTGTATATACACAAATATGAGAGAGAGAGAGAGAGGAGGAGAGAGGCGAGGAGAATATTTTCACTTGTGCGCACTCTGTACTGAACGTAGCAACTTATACGAACATCTGCGCATACGTACATATTCACACAAATATGAGATATGAGAGACAGATTGAACGTATGTTTTCACTTATGCACAATGCACACCTTTGTATTGAGCGTAGCAAGTGTATGAACATCGGTGCATACGCACATATTCACACAAATGAGAGACACAAAAAGTATACGTTTTCACTTGTGCGCAATGCATATCTTTTGTATTGCACGTAGCAGCCTACATGAACATCTAGTGATGATGTAATAAAAAGAAAAATCAATTAGCTATAAGATCAGGTGGAACATTTTGCCTATTAGAACTATCGATGGATTGTTGCTTGTTTTAAGGGTCTTCTTTAGTTCATGACTCTTTTTGTGTATCCATCTAATCTTAATATGGAAAGACCAGCTACTTGGCAATCACTGGACATTTTGTCCTCCAAATTCATCCCATATAATGACTTTAATATGATGGAAGTTCAATTTGATAGATGAGAACAAAGAAAGCTGATTATCAACGGTCTAGAGAAAGACATGTGGGATTAAGTTAAGCTCGATTGTTATTTGGTGGAAGTCAAAGACGAATATGGCTTCTCTTGTTCGAACCTCCAATACTGATGTACACAAATCTAACCTTTGAAAAATCTCCAAAAGAATGGTGAATCTGAAATTCTCTTGATCTTTTAAGTAGAAGAATTTGTAATCGTAGGAATGCCCATCGCTTTAGACACCATAGGGTATTCATTTTCAAAAACAACAAGATCAAAAGTAAGTGAAACCCCATGACAAAGATATTAATCTTCTTTGTAACCTTCTTTAACACTCTTATACTGGCATGAGAGGGGCAAAAAGGTTATTAACCTTCATTGTAACTCTCTCTAAGACTCCTGTACTTTTATCCTTTCTTTAATTTAAAGTGATTTTTATTTTTAAAAATAAAAAGAAATCAGTTAACTATGATATAATGAAAGTTGAAATTAGGTAAAAAACTTATGAAGAGGAATAAAATAAAAATAAATCCCTCAAAAAGTTTCTATTTTTGGAAGAGAAGATCTTAGTATTTTGTTGAGTGCTCATATTCTCGTAGCAATTTTCTAGAGAGCTTTTCCAAATTGGATGTTCCTTAGATTTTGTTATAATTAGTTATAATCGGATGTTACCTAAAATCTTGGGATTTAGTAGTTGTACTCCTTTAGTATGGATGTTTTTTATCTATTGAAAGTTATATGTTGTGTGAAACAGGGGGGAGGAAGAGAGAAGAGATTGACACAAGATTTTGTGATCAATATCAATGTATGATTCACTCCAATGGTGCTACTCCAAATTTGTACAGCTTTCTTGGTTATGTTCAAGCTAATTATTGTCTATTTTTGTGTGTAGAACTCTTCATGTATAGAGTTAATCTTATTGAATGTTTTGTTGAATGTAATGTTCAATGCATTGTTTGTTATTTTCACTTTGTTATAATTCTTAGTTCAATATTTGTTTTGTGTTGTTGAATCCCAACACATTCAAGGCGATCCTGTTGATCTTGTCAGGTATGAGGCAAGAAATGAATGATAGAAGGAGCATAAAGATTTGGCAAAGTGTGTTATACAAGGACTCTAGCTCATGCTACTAAAATGGATCCATTAGATGATCGGGAGTGGTATGATGATTTTCAAGACCAAAAATCTTAAGAAATTGTCATATACAAAGAATATGAGGTTTCATTCAGAGCAGATGCAAGGTTGATGGGAGGATTTTTAGGAGCATTGATCCTAACATGAGGGACTACAAGGGTAGAAGATGACTCCAATATGACCCGCTTGTACGGACTACAAGGCAAAGACCTACCTCAACCAACGCATATGGTACAACCACCCCCCTAACCCTAGATCAAGGCAACTAAATTCAGATGTGAACCCTAAGAAGATGTAGATTGTCATGTTGTCCAATTTGAAATTAAATGGCAAGCTAATGGTTACATGAAATTGTATAATGGTGTTGTTAACTTGAAGCAATTTGCAACAATGGTGGAAGGAAAAGGCATGAGCTAGTTTAGCCACTATGGCATTGCACATTTTCCTAATTATAATGCTTTAGGAATAGCATTTTTATAGAGGTTTCGAAGAGAAAAGATCCCAACAAAAATTTTCAAAAAACTTAGAGCAATTAGGCAAACGAATATGGTAGTAGAAGATTATGCTCAAAAGTTTTGAATTTTACTAGATAGATCATAGGGTAATGAAAGAACCACATATGAAATGTTAGCAGGATATTTTGTGAAAGGATTAAGGAGTAGTCTAAGGAATGTGGTGGCTAGCATTGATATTGCAGATAGATTTAATGTTTAAGTGTTTCTTGTGGCCAAGGTAGAAAAGAGATTCGGTGGAACCAGGGGAGGTATGGTAGTCATGAAGATTCTCATTCAGTGGAGGAATCTAAGATAGCATTAGACTCAGGTCATGGTGGAACACACACATGTTCAATAGTGAGTTAGAGGAGGTAGAAGTTAAGGAAAATCACAAAGCAAAAGGTAAACATACTCGAAAAGAGGATTTGGTCAATAAGTCAAAGAAGTATGGGTATTCTATGCTTCCACCAAAAGAGAAAAAGTTTTTAGCAAATAAGCTAGCTTTGATTAGGGTAGGAGAAGGATTTCAAAGATAAAGACCAAGAAGACTTTCACGGCAAGAGCACGAGAATCTGGAAGGTAGACCAACACAAATAGTGCCATGTGTATATTGCTCTACTCCAAATCATTGGATAGGAGAAAATTATCCTTTATGGGCGAAGCTTAGGGAAGAAAGAGGAGTTCTTGTAATTAGATATAATCAAGCAAACTAGCAAGCATAGCCGCAACAACAAAATTAGGTGGTGGCTCATGTCAATGTAATTGTAATCAAACTGTTTGATGAGAAGGAACAAGCTAATAGGATGCATGCAACAGAGGTACATAAAAACAAAGAACACATGGGAGAATGGGTTTGTGATTGTAATCAATGCTTAACAATGGAAAAGCTCAAATTCATGGCAGTAATAAGATCTAAACAAAAAGTACCAATAGATTGGAAGGAGCAAAAAGGGATCAAGTATCACGTACAAAAACAAATTTAGAAGAATCAATAGAATCAAGAAGTACCTGAGTTGGAGATAAGGAACACATGAGGTTAGAGCCTTTACGGGACATCGGGTGGGGGGAGAACAAAAGCGTGAGGATCCCAATGTCCTTCCAGCCGGGAGACCAACTAAGGTAAGGTCTTTCGAATTTCTCAAGATAAATTTAGCCCAAGAGGAATCTCTATTGCACCAAGCCTTGATAAACCACTTTGCCGCCAGCTTGTCAGCTAACCCAGTGATATCCAAAATACCCAAGCCCCCCAAGTCTTTTGAGCTAATACAAGTTTCCCATTTGATTTTGGGAATCCCCCTCCTATTGGGGTCCCCAATCCAAAGGAAGTTTCTGTAGATCCTTTCCACTTTGGCCAATTCTTTCTCCTTAGGTCTCCAACACTAGATATAGTAAATAATCGTAGAAATCATAAATGTGTTGACAACCATTGCATGCCCTGCCAACTTAGCTGGCATACCTTTCCAATGATTTAGTTTGCTATCCACTTTGGATAGAATCCAGTTCCACTGTTGGTCCATCGAGATGTTGAAGCCCATCGGAATGCCGAGGAGACGGAAGACTTGGCCGCTAGGGATAACTTGACACCCCTGATCAATCAACAGTTGGGGTGGAGGCCCATGGATTGCTCTGAAAGCAGTTTTAGCATGGTTGATTTTTGAACCTGATGCCTTAACAAAAGGTGTCGAGGCAGTTCCAAAACACCTCAATGCAGTTTCTATCGTTAAGAACAAAGGCATTCATGTCATCGACAAAGAGTCTAGCCATCATCTAGTCGTGACCAAGGGGTAGGGAGAGACCTTTGAGATTTCCAGCATCCAAATAATGCTTAAAAAGGCGACTGAGGCCATATGAGGCGATAGCGAAAAGTAATGGAGCCAGTGGGCAACCTTGCGTGATAGATCTTTTTAAATCTATGGGCTCAGAGAGCTTACCATTGATGTTTATTCTCGTTGAGGCATTTTCGAGTAGAGTGGAAACGATCTTTGTGAACTTTTGGCTGCATCCAAGATTTTTCAGAGATTGAAGAATAAAGTCCCATTCCAATCTGTCATATGCTTTGTCGAAGTCGATCTTAATGAATATCAGCTCTTGAGCAGACTCCTCAGCAAATGCAAGGCCTTCCCAAATATCGACAATTGCTTCAAGTATAGATCTACCTTTGATTAAACCTTTCTGGTCCTCACAAAGCCATGACTTTAAATGACATGAGGTTCTGTTGGCGATTACTTTGGCGATTATCTTGTACCGAGTTTGGAGCATGGTAATCTGCCGCCAGTTTTTAATTTTGTTCTTATCTCCCCTTTTGTGAATTAATTTGATGACACCCTTATTAAGACACTCAGGGAGGGCACCAAAGGAGAGAGCCTCTTGCCACACAAGACTCAGCGGGGTGGCCACCACGTGCTTAACGGACTTGAAAAACTCATTGGTGAGTCCATCAAAGCCCGGGCTCTTCTCATTGGGGAGAGAATCAATAACCTCGATAATTTCGTCCTTTGAAATGCTAGCATCCAGCAGAGAAATCATGTTCGAAGGGATTCTAGGTTGAGCAACCCTTGAGATGGCTTCCATGCAATCACGTCTGTGCGGGGAAAGAGGAGTCGAGACCTCGAGAAGATGGGTGAAGAGCTCGACGATGATAGATCTATTATCAACTTCCGTGCTGCATTCGATCCCATTGTTGTCGACCAAGAAGGGGATGGCTTCCCTAGCTTGTTTTCTTTTAAGGATGTTACACATGTCTTTCGAAGGTTTGTCAGCCTTCCTCGCCCACCAATCTTTGAAGAATATTTATAGATTTTTCCTTTGAACCTCTTCCTCAAGTCTTAGTCTTCCCCTAATTTTCAGAAGCCCTTGTTGGCATTGCAAGTTACCTTTGTTCACTTCTTCTTCAAGACATGAGAGCCTCCGATACACCATTTCTCTCCTTTTCTTCCGGATGTCTCTTATGGCCTTATGCGTCCTGATCAGAATTTGTCTAGTCCTTTCCACCGTGCTTCTCCAGCACTTAGCCGGTTCATTATATTGGGCAAAAGTCTCCGCCCAAACTGTGGAAATTTCTTGGTGGACAGAGGGGAGGGAAAATGACGTCTAGCTAGCTTGAAACCAAGGAGCTTTTCGGAGCATGGGAATCGGTTTGAAGGAAAGAGTAATTGGGTAGTGGTCCGAGATAGTCAAGTCCATGTGTTGGGAAATCGAAGGAATACCCCACTAGAGGATGGTGTTTTGGTCGATGTAACATCTATCAAGTCTTGCTTTCCTCAGAGAGTCCCCCAGTTGGAGGTTAGAACAGGAGAACCCCATCATATCTTTCACCTTGACCAAGTCGAGATGGAGCTTGATTTTATCCCATATCTCTTTCTCCTGACCGTCAATAACTTTCCCCTTGTTATCCCAATGGTCCTCAGGAAATTCAACCATGTTGAAGTCCCTGCACAACAAAACATTGTGTGAGGGGGAGTCGAGGGAAGTCCAAGTGTCGATTCTATCCGTCTCACCACTAGGGGCATAAAGTGAGACCACGGTGAACTGATTAGGGAATTTGAAAGAGGCACCAATCCAACGATGATTTCGGTCTTCACGAGTCGAGGTCAACCTGCTGGACCAGGAGTGACTAATACCAATTGCAGCGCCGCCCGCCCCCCTTGGGTGTGAAGTGGAGAGCCAAAGGTGGTTCGGAGAAATGCGTTTAAGTCTTTTTCTAGAGAGCCTCTCCGTCAATTTTAATCTCTTGTAAGCAGATAAAGTCGGGGTTGAGGCACTTGTCTTTGAACCATTGACCAAGAATCGCCGCTCTTGAGGGGTCCGACAACCCCCTCACATTAAGCGAGGTGATCTTCATTATTGATGGTTGCCCTCTTTTGAGGGGAGGGACCCGATCTTTTTTTCTTCTTTTGATCTTCTTTTTTCCTCCCAACTTCTTGACTTGGGATCCTACTCTTGAGGGGGCTCTTCCAAGGCATGCATGACGTTTGTTTCCCTTTAAGCTTTGACTTTTGTGAGGTAAGCTTGGCAAGCATATTGGAGGAGTAGGGCCGAGGAAGGAGCTTTCACTGTCTTGATTGTCTTCGTTGCTGGTGGTGAAGCTCCCCTCTTTACTGGTGGTGTAACCTTCTTGGTTGCCTTCTTTGTTAGTAGAGCATCCAGGGGAATTGTCAGCAGGGTCTTCTTCATAAAGGTTATCCCCCTGGGAGGTTGACGTCATTAATCTCCTTTTCTAGGTCGCAGTACATGTTACTCGAAGGGGCAATGGTCGTAACGTTCCTTGCTAGTGCTCTTCAAGGGTTAACTTTCCTCCTATGTCTTACTTCGATGAACCCTTCTGACTCCGTCTCTGCAACACGAGTGCCCGCTTCTTCCTCCATCAGAGATGGATGGCCCCTAGTGTCAACTTGAGGGAAAGGATCCGAGACCCCATCTGGTTTAGGCTTATTTTTCTTGGTATTTTGCTTCAAGGAGCAGTCTTTGATCCTCTGACCTTGGAGCCCGCAATGGAAGCATGCATTGGACAAATTCTTGTAGGTAATCTCCTGAACCCAACTTATACCAACACCACAGTTTATGGAGATCTTCGATGGGAGGACCTGGTTCAAGTCCGTTTCAACGCAGATTTGTGGGTTCCAGAGTGCATTGAAAGAGTATTGAGTACCCTCGTAGATTGGCCCCCCAACATCCTCTCTTGAGGCCATTGGGTGGCCGATCGGTGAAACGATTTCTCGAAGAAATCCATACAAGAAATAGGGTAGATTGGGAAGCTCCACCCAGAGCGGGTAACAAAGAGGTTTTGACTTGTTGGGAACAAAGTCTGGGGTCCACTTAAAAAGGCACAAGGTTGACCGGCCCACCAACCAGGAGTCAGCTTGCAAAGCTTGGAAGGCCATCTCTTCATTCTCAAACACTAGAAGTAGGTGATTCGCCGGCAAGAATTAGCATTTGCACATTATTATACCACGCAGTAACCACTCCTTACGCAGCCAAGTTCTCACATTTTCTCAACTAGCCACTTATTTATTCTCCACAGTCCACGAGCTTCTGCGAACCCGCACATGTAGCTTCGCTGCAAGTTCTTTTCCTCTTCGCTGCGTGTCCATTCTGTTTTCCTGCTTTGAGCTACTTGATCATTGATTGAGACAACCTTGCGTATCTGTCTTTGAGTCTGCTTGTCTGCATCCGTAGCTCTCTATGGACCGTGGTCTTTTGCTCTTCGTACATGCCTGGCGTGTCCATTCCGTTTTCCTGTTTTGAGCAACGTTAGCATTGATTGAGACGACCTTGCGTATCTGTCTTTGGGTCTGTTTGTCGGCATGTATACTTCTCTATGAGCGGTGTTCTCTTGTGTCTTGTCTATGGATCGTACTAGCTCGCGTGTACATGTAGCTTACGGACGTGCTCTTATTAATTTTGTTTGGTGTGTGTGTGTGAGAGAGAGACTCTTACTATGCCTGGGCTCAGCACCTCACATTTGGGAGCTTAGAGTCCAAGGGATTTGAGTTATGTGTTGCTAAGCTGTTCATCTAGGCGGAAGCTCTGGGTTAAAGATATGGAACGAATGTATAATACATGTAACTACATCCAAAATAATGCATCCACAATAACCATGAAATCATTTCTATTTTTTCATTTCCATTTTTTTTGACAACTTAGATGAATCAATGACTCCATGCCAAGATGTTTGTTCTACCCTCTCAAGTATTCAGATAGAGAAGCGGTACAAAAATCATATCATCTTCTCTTTTATTTTTCTGCGTGAACACATGAAAAATGAATTTATCCATTTTAACTACTATTTCACCGAAGACAACACGCGTTTTGAGTGCTTATTCCGTTGTGAATACACTCCTCGCCGAGAATAGAGAGATGGTTTACTTATAAGTGGCGTAATTTCAATCATATCAATGTTCTTTATTTCACAGAAATACCTTCATAAGGGTATTTGGATCAATTTGAAAGCCAATAATTAGATCTGTTGTTTGTCTTGTGGTGTAAGCGATGCACTAGGGGAAACCTCTTTCTTGTAGAATAAAGGAAGTTCAAGAAGTAGCATAAATGGAAGCATGAAGGGAAGCAGAGAATAGCATAGACTGCGAAGATGATAGAACAGAGTAGACGCACAAGACTAAATAAAACAAGAGAAGTTTTCTGTACAAAAAATTTCTCTATATTCACAATGATGGGGTATCAACTACATTATACAAAAATGAATTCCTAAACTCTTTATATAGAGTTTTGGGAATCAATATGTGCCAATGATTTTCTTGTACAAAAGTAGTGAAGAATATTTAAAGTACTAAAGGAATGGATAATAACTAAAAAGTTGCTCAACAACTTTTTCACAAAAATAATGGATGCTATTTTAAAGCACTAAAAGAGTGGTCAACTTTTAATGACCCTTTTTATGAAAATAATGGCTAATATCTAAAGTGCTAAAAGAATGGTTCTTAAACAAAAGGTCTTTTTCTTAAAATGGATGCGCAACGTTCTCCCCCTCAAGCTTTGCTTGAATATTCTAACAATCCAATCAATTGTTTGAATCTTTGTATCTTTGTTCCATCAAGAGCTTTTGTCATCATATCTGCAAGTTGATCTTTTAAAGATATAAAAGAAATGTTGATCTCTTTTGAAACTATCTTCTCACGAACATAATGGTAATGAACTTCGATATGCTTCGTACGTGCATGGAAAACTGGATTAGCTACCAAATGTATACTGCTCATATTGTCACCATAAATTTGTGGAGTTATACAAAGAAGATGTAAATCTTCAAATAACGTTTTGAACCACATTACTTCACATGTCAATTCTGCAAGCGCACGATATTCTGCTTCTATAGATGAAAGCACCACTGTTGGTTGTTTCTTTGAACTCCAAGATAAAAGTCGATTTCCTATCATTAGTAGGTAGCCACTCGTGCTACGTCGATCGTCTTTATTTCCTGCCCAATCTGCATCACTAAAAGCTTTAATATCAAGATTACTATCATGTGAGTAAAATAAACCTTCGTTCAAAGTGCCTTTCAAATAGCGTAGCACATGCTTAGCTGCATTCCAATGTACATTTGTAGGCTTGTGCATGAACTATGAGAGTAATCCAACTACATAACCAATATCAGGTCGTGTACTTATAGCATACAATAATGATCCAATCAGCCATCTATACATGTCTACATTTTCAAAATAAACACCATCATGTATACTCAATTTTACATTAAGCTCCAAAGGATTTGCAACTGCTTTACATTCTGACAAACCAAACTTTTGAAGTAAATCACAAATGTACTTCTTTTGGCTCAACCATATACCTTGTTCATCATAAATAACTTCAATTCCCAATGCATAACGTAAAATCCCCAGATCTGAAATCTTAAACTCCTTACCAAGTTTCTTCTTAATTTCATCAATTTATTCAATAGCGCTTCCTATAATGATAAGATCATCAACATAAATGCAAATATACACACATTGATCTGTTACAAACTTAACATATAAAGAAGGATGTGGAGCACTTGGTTTGTATCCTTGAGCTTCCAAATAACTTACCAATCGATGATTCAAAGCTCTAGGTGCCTGTTTCAAACCATATAATGCTTTTGTTAGCTTGCAAACAAAAATTGGATATTTTTCATCTTTAAATCCTTCTGGTTGCTCCATATAAACCTGTTCTTGTAATTGACCATTCAAAAAAGCATTTTTGACATCAAGCTGAAATATCTTCCAACATTTACTTGCTGCAACACTCAAAATTGTTCGTATAGTTGACATTCTTGCAACTGGGCTAAATGTCTCTTCGTAATCAATTCCATATGTTTGTGCAAAACCTTTTGCAACTAACCTTGCCTTGTACCTGGAAATAGAACCATCACTATTTCTTTTAATACAAAATACCCACTTATTTCCAATTACCTTCATCTTATTATCTCATGGTACATCTGCCATGTGTTGTTCTCATACAATGCATCTACCTCTTCTTGCATTGCATTTGACCAATTAACGTTTGAATTTGCATCTTCGAAACATGTAGGTTCCTGTTCTTCAATAACTTTTGACATAAAAGCTGAATGTGAAACACAATAAGACTCAATATACCTTTGTGTTGGCCTTCTTTCTCTTGAACTTCTCCTAAGTTCATGTTCATGTTTTATCAAATCAGATTTAGAACTTTCATCAATTTCTATATCATCACTTATCTCAACAAGCTTTGCTTTACCTTTTCCTTTGTCTTTTGATGTAGGTGATAAATTTTCTTCATTATAACCATTCTCACCTTCTGAGCTCACTCCTCTAGTATCATGTAAACCATCTTCGATTTCTTCTTGCATTTCTTCTTGAACCTGCAAAATAGGATCTCTATACCAAGACAATAACTCATCAAAGCGTACATCACCACTAATAATCATTTCCTTACTTATAGGATTATAACACTTATATCCTTTCTGATTATCTGCGTAACCCACGAAAATGCATTTTTTTGACTTTGGCTCTAGTTTGGTTCTCAATGCATATGGAACCATTGCAAAACAAACACAACCAAATACACGCAAGTGATCAATAACAGGTTTTCTATTAAACCAAACCTCAAAAGGAGTTACATTATGCGTTGTAGATGTTGGCATATGATTCATCAAATATACTGCTCTATTTACCGCTTCAGCCCAAAATTTCAATGGCATATGCTTTTCATTCAGCATTGCTCTTGCTATTTCTGCAATAATCCTATTCCGTCTTTCTACTACTCCATTCTATTGAGGAGTATACCTGCAAGTGACTTCCCTCCTTATACCTTCAGTCCAAAGAAAATCGTTAAACATTCTTGAAAAATATTTACTACCTCCATCAGATCTTAAACTTTTAATTACCTTTCCGGTTTGCTTTTTGGCCATTGCTTTGAATTTGACAAAGCAATCAAACACATCACTCTTATGCTTAAGAAAATACACAAAAGTCATTCGGCTAAATTCATCCACAAAAGTAACATAATATTTACTATCTCCAAGTGATGTTTCCTTCGTAGGACCCCAACATCAGTATGCACCAATTCTAATAAATCCCTGCTTTGCAATGTGACACTAGAAAAAGAATGCCTTGCTTGCTTACCAAATTGACAAGCATCACACAAATGCATCATATTTTGTTTGGAGATATTAGGTAAACCAACAACAATCTTTCTTTTAGCCATGTCTTTTAACTTCTGTATATTTACATGTCCTATTCGCTTATGCCATAATTCAATATGAGAAATCTTATTATTACCAACTGAATAATAAGAAACAAAATTAGGAGCTGCATCCAATGTAAAGAGTCTTCCTCGGCGTTGACCTTTTGCCAAGACTTTATAATTCTGCTTCAGATTTTCAACAAAACATCCAGATTTGTTGAACCGCATTTGATAGCCACGCTCCACCATCTGCCCAACTGAAACAAGATTTTTACTTATTGACGGTACACGCAGAACATCTTTTAAGATTTTATTGCCTTTTCGATCTTCAAAGCACACATCTCCAACTTGTGCTATATGATGCATTGAATTGTCACCTGTTTCAACTTTGCCATCAAACAAAGGTGCATGTAAATTAGCAAACCAATCAACATTATTACTCATATGATTACTACATCCACTGTCAACATACCAGACATCATTGCTATGAGTTGCATCTATATTCACATTCCTCATTAGTACATTTTCATGATTTTGTTCCTGAACAAAATTACCATATGTATGATTTTGCCTTGCATATCCATCTCGCCCTTGATTATGCCAACAATCATGAGATATATGACCAGCCTTACCACAATTATAACATGTTATACCTGAATTACCCTGATACCCATTACATCCTCTGCCACGGTAGGAATATCTCCCCCTACCACGCATATTCATATCTGAGCTGCCAGCATCATAATTGTTGTTTATCTCATTTCGACCTCCATGACCTCTGAAACTTCCTCTTCTGCCACCTCTTTGACCACGCTGATTTCCTGCATAAAGTGCATGACCTACACTACCTTTCTGCACAGACTGTCCACCATTAATATTAATTTCTTCTGTTATCATAAGTGAAACCAACTCATCAAAATCAGGCAACTCCGCTCTCACTAATACAGAAGTTGTAAATGCTTTCCATTTTTCATCTTCTTTTAAACCATTTAAAACAAATGCAACTAAATCATCATCTTCAACTATGCATGAAATTGAAGCAAGTGCATCAACGATCTGATTAATTTTTAAAACATAATCATTTACTGACTGTCGTACATCCTTTCGCAAATTATTTAATTCATTTTTCAATTGAATTCGTCATGCCTTAGTGGTTGTTGAGAAGAGTCGCTCTAATGCTTCCCAAATCTCCTTGCTTGTTCTCAAGTCTTGTATGTGTCCTATCATGCTCGACTCAATATTTTGTGACAATACAAAGATTACCTTCTTGTCACGCTCATTCCACCTCTGATATTCCCGGACTTGCTGAGGTGTGGGATTTTGTTCAGGCAAGTCAGGTCAAGGTTCTGTACCACTTATAAGACCATACAAATTCCTACCCATAAGATATGCAGAGATGCGAAAACGCCAGGCTTGATAGTTGGTTTTACTCAATTTTTCTATTTGGCTATTTCCGTCAGCCATCCTAAAAGAAGGTAATTCTAAACGAAGGTACTGGAAAATTATCAACTTATTGGTGTTGCATCTTATGCATATACCTCATGTATAGCACCTTTGATGCATCAAGCTTGCTCTGATACCAATGTAGAATAAAGGAAGTTCAAGAAGTAGCATAAATGGAAGCATGAAGGGAAGCAGAGAATAGCATAGACTGCGAAGATGATAGAGCAGAGTAGACGCACAAGACTAGATAAAACAAGAGAAGTTTTATGTACAAAAAATGTCTCTATATTCACAATGATGGAGTATCAACTACATTATACAAAAATGAATTCCTAAGCTCTTTATATAGAGTTTTGGGAATGAATATGTGCCAATGATTTTCTTGTACAAAAGTAGTGAAGAAGATTTAAAGTACTAAAGGAATGGATAATAACTAAAAAGTTGCTCAACAACTTTTTCACAAAAATAATGGATGCTATTTTAAAGCACTAAAAGAGTGGTCAACTTTTAATGACCCTTTTTATGAAAATAATGGCTAATATCTAAAGTGCTAAAAGAATGGTTCTTAAACAAAAGGTCTTTTTCTTAAAACGGATGCACAACATTTTTGTGTTATCCCAATAGTCTCCAAACATGGCAATGTCTCTACCACATTTTGGACTTGCCTCATTAGGTTAATTGGAAATAAACTATGTTTGGTAAAGCGATTTTGCTCGGCTAGTTTCTGAAATGCAATTATAAGTGAAGTTCTTTGGAAAATGTGGATGGAAAGATGCACGATCAACTCTGATAAGCCCCCCAAGAATGATCGATTACAGAATCCCTATTTCGCCTTGGTAGAAGGATATGTGATGTAAGAAACCCGCCTTCCCTTTAGATACCATGGGGAGATTTTTGAAAAAAACAATAAGGTGAGATTAAGTGAGTTCAACATATAAGGGATAAAAAGGCTATTAACCATTGTTTTAGTTCTCTTTAACAAGCTTGTATTTTACTCCGGGTTCTAATTTGAAGCATATGTTTTTGAAAAGAATACAACTCTTTTTATCGCTGTTTAATGAAGCCGAGAGGCTTATGAAAGTCTAGTTACAGGAACAACATACTAAATATATTCAATAAACATGCTTTTCTAGTCCTTACCCTGAAACCTTATTAATGTTTAATGTCTATAAGAAAATTACTAAAGAAACTGTGCATCTTGTAGGGAATTAAAAAATATAGTATGGTTATAGACGATAAGATTTTTAAAAAGATCAATCCATCATAGTCAGTTTTTCATTAAAAATATCTCCAATCTTTGGTACCTACTGGTATCTAATTCATAAAGGAATCGACATAAGCTCTTGTAGGCCTTGCCATTAACCGCTGCTTCCCCCCCCCCCCCCCCCCCCCCCACCACACACACACACACACACACACACATATATATATATATATATATATATATATATATATATATATATATATATATATATATATATATATATATATATATATATATATATATATATACCTTTGATTAACAACATGAATCCAACTCTTATTAGGAGAGAAGTGATTGCAGAAGTCTTTCCTTCAAGCAGTTCACATCAAACCATGGCGGGAGACAAAACCATGGAATCAGCATAGAATCAATCGAAAGGGCTTAAAAGGTATAACAATTGTGTAGTGGTCGAACACAACAATCTACATCCTTTGAGAGAGAGAGACGGGAGACCCAAGTGGTCGATGATGATTTGAGAAATATAACACCAGTTCCTTCTAGCCTTGTGAAGATCACTCCCAACTTGGAGGTTCAACCAAATAAAACCATGAGAGTCCTTGACTTGAACTAGATAATGGTGAAGCTTCAGAACGTGTGAGCAAACCTTATTCATCCCTTCAATCACACAACCTTTATGCTCCCACCTATCCAAAATAACTTCCATCATGTTAGTTGATATTTGAAGACGATATTTGATAATCATCACCACAAAGGACGATATTTGAGGGATGGGAATCTAGATATTTCCACATGTAAATTGTACCCGAATCTTAGTTTGAGGCCCAAACTCAAGTGATGGTAAAGGGATGTGACACACCAAAAGAAGCCACAATCCATCCATGATGCAAGCTAGTTGAGGATACAAAAATGGAAGAGGACCAATGGAACTGTAAACCATCATATGATCATTTCCATCTTGAGGGTGATCGATTGAGATCCAACAATATTTGTGAGATATAATGTGATGCTGACGTCAGAATGCAAAAACAAAATCAAAGTCAAACATCTTTGTAAGCTTTAGTTTTTGAACGAAGAGTGCAAACAAACTTGTACAAGATGTAAATATCTTTTTAAACTTTAATTTTTGAACGAAGAGTGCAAAGAAACTGGTACAAGATGTCCAAGTGTCGTAAGTGGGTTGGTTTGGCACTAGAGGTGGAGGTTTTGTGTTCAACCCCGAAGATGTCCATGTCTCGTAGGTGGGTTTGTTTGGCACTAGCCTCTTGAGGTGGAGGGCTTGTGTTTCACACTAGGGCTAGATATGTAATGGCTTTGGCCAGCTTGAACTAGTTGTAAACTTGTATAACCTCTGCTTTGTGGGATGTAGGGTTGTCCCGTGGGTCCATGCCCATTGGCTTGTAATGACTTTGCCCAATTTAAAGTAGTTGTAACCTTGTCTAACATCTGCTTTGTCGGATATGGGGCCAAGGGGGTCCCATTGCAAGTACTATGCCCATTCCCCCATACAATTGTTCTTTCAAAAGTGAAAGCTCATGGGATTAGGTGCTTTTTGAGCCTCGACTTATAAGAAAACTCTTATGAGACGTATAGTTTGTAACAAACAGAAGCATAGGTTTTTAGCTCATGTAACCTTGTCTAACCTTGGCTTTTTGGGATATTGGGGGGTCTCGGTTCAAATACTATGCCCATTCACGTGTAGAGTTTTTCTTTCAAAAGTGAAAGCTCATGGGAGTAGGTGCTTGCCGAACCTCCATTTGTAAAAAAAACTCATACGAGATGTATAATTTGCAATAAAGGGAAGTAGAGATATTTAGCTGAGAGGTGGTGTCATTCCAATAATGTTATCAAACCAAAAGCATTGCGTTTTGCTACTCTTAGCAGTCCATTACCTATAAAAAGAGAGGCTTGACCTCATACCAAGTTTGACCAATT
>CM035439.1:41603718-41823718 GCA_020310875.1 Ceratopteris richardii | reverse complement strand
AAAATGCATGTTCAATATGCCTCGGAAAAATAAATGGTTCTCTAGTAGATCACATTACCTTGAAGGATCACTTGCCCAAAACCTAGATAATTCCTTTCTCAATATGGAATTACTACCTTTATGATGGACTTGAAGCTATTCAACCTTCAAAATGACCTATCAAAATATATAAAAACAAAAAACCATTATTAGGTGCTTAAAAACATAATAAACTCTATCATTAAAAATATAAATTTTCTTTACCTATTTGAATGTACGAAAGGATTTTTGGTAGATACCAACAAGAGTTCCCATGTAACCAAGTTCGCCATCTATAAGGTTCGTGTCTTTTGCACTAGTAGGTGATAGTTGCTTGAAAGAAGAAACAATGCTAGAATCCTCTATTTTACGTAAAGAATCAATAGCTTTGACTCTAATATGCTGTCCAAAAGCCCACCTATTAGTGAAAACTTTCATAATAAATTGAATTATTAAAGAGAAACTAATATACATATATGTAGAAAATAGAATATTATTGAAATAAAATTACCTTTCATTCACAACCTATCATTAACTCTATGCTCATCTGATATTTCTTCATTATTTGCATTGGCTCGTTGCAAACAAGTATATAGCCAATCCGTGAAAGACGATATATTTGTAATCCCAATATTATCAAGATGATATCTATATCTTTTTTTTCTCCATCTTTTACTTTGGAGATTTTGAACTTCCTATTTGTAGTTGCTAACAAATGCTTGCATACTTTTGCTAGTATATGCTACAAACATCGAAACATCATTTTTTTTCTTGTAATGAAAATAAAAATGGAACTCCCTTACTTGATAATACCTCGTCTGATATTTTTTAAGAAGACTTATTCCTCCATACATGTGGATCTTCTTCATGAACTCTTCCAAGGAACTCACTAACATAGTACATGCACTCCTCAAGCATCCAATGCTTTGCCATGGATCCTTTTGGTTTCCCTCTTTGCCGCACATAAGCTTTTAATATTCCCATAAATCACTCCTGAAGGTGCTAGGGTTCTGTTTTGAGGCTTTTGACTCCTTCATGCAAAAGCAATCGTGTCACATTGACACATCACTCCTCCTCACCACTAACGTGGTTTTCCATGCACTTGGAGATTGGGAAGAGCATTAACTCTCCCCCTGTTGGGGGGAGACTGCAAGGATGTCCATGAATGGGGATAGTCTACAGAGTGCCGACTCAGTGTTTGCTATGTTGCAGGTTCAAGAAACACAAAATAGTCTATCAAGAGGAGACTCACGCATAGTGCAACCACTGTTGGGAGGTCTCAACAGTTCCGAGTCCTTCGGAAGGGACAACCAAGAAGGTGTAAAGGAATCTGCATCCATTGAGCATCATGGGACTTTCAAACAGGTTATTCTTCCTGATTCCATTGATAAAATGAAGTCTAGGGTGGAGCTCCCTCAACCAAAGTCCTTTGCGAAAGCTTTACTTTACGAAAGGAACAGTCTATGGGTTTCGTCTTTGGCTTGTTCTTTATAGCTGATAAAGGTAAGGCTCCGATTTCATTTACCCCTGATTGCTTCATTAATGGCATGGAACCGAACCCATGTAAGAAAGAAGATGCTACCCTTATTATTGATAAAGGTTATTTTATGAGTTGGCAATCTCAACTGGTTGAGAAGGTTATGCATGGCCCCAGACCACCATTAGAAATAGTAAAGCAATGGATTAAGTCTAACTGGGAAACTCGAGGGGTTTTTGTAAGAAAAATTCAGTTTCTGCCAAATGGATGTTAACTTTTCTTTTTTGATGATGCTAATAGTGCTTTGAGGGTCATTTCCAAAGGGCAATGGATTATTAGATCTACACCAGTCTCTTTTTTCAAGTGGTACTTGGGGTTTAATCCTCGTGTCCCCAAGCCCTCCACTGTTTTGGTTTGGATCGAGCTTACTGACTTGCCGATTAAATACTATCCATGGATAGAAATTTTAAGTTTTTTAATAGGAAACTTTCTTGGACAAAGAACTAGGGGAAATGTAAGTCCCAAGTGTGATCCTCAGGTTCTTGTCGAAACTGACACGAATCAACTAATCAAATCGACGTTGAAGATAATTGATTCAGAAGGTTGTAGCTTACATGAGCAAAAAATATACTTTAAGAACCTACCTAATTCGTGTTTTAAGTGCAATTGAGAGGGACACTAGGTGAGAGATTGCCCCTTGTTGAAAGAGTCAAATTTGGCTTCAGATGCCCAAAAGCTCGATGATCATATTACCCCTAAAGGAACCGGGATGTCTGCAAAAAGAAAACATGGGGAAGTCAGGTAAGAAAAAAGATAAAAGTTGGATTAATACCTTTGATGTTTTGTTAGAAGAAATATCTCACCCTCTTGATGAAAATAAAATAGGGCTTGATAGTGCTTTTGTGTCTAAGAGTGCTGTAGGTGAATTTGCTGCTAAACATTGTGTTCCTCAGTAGAAGAATAGTCTTATCAGAGAACCAAAGGAAACAGGCCCTAATGAAGGTTGGACAACAATGACAAATAGAAAGAGGCCTTCCCAAATGCTGCCTTGGAAAATCGGTACCTCTGATAAGCCTGCTTATTCTGAGACTAACATTCTGCTAACTGGAGATGATCACAAGTTCATTGTTGAGCTAAACCAGATGGATGAATTTGAAATGAACTTGCTATAGAAAAATGGTAATCTTTTAACTGAAGATCCCTTAAACCTAAAAGAAAATCGGGCACCTTCAAGATATAAGGTAACTCGTGCTAGAAGGAAGGATAACCTATCGAAATCTAATAGAAAGGATATCTTGAAAAACTCGGTATCATTGGATAAGGTGATTAAAAATATCACGAAATGACCTATGTTTTTCAATTGGTAGGTGTTATTGCCTTTTTTTCTTGCTGTGTTACCATGAATTGTCTCAATTTCATTTCTTATAACATTAAAGGTCTCATGGATCTGGTGAGAGCTAAGTGTTTTTACAAGTGGACGTATGATAGATCTTTAGTGCCTGAATTTGTCTGTATTCAAGAGATTAAGTTGGCAGGTTCTAGATTACCTTTGCATCTTGATAGTGTGTCGAATCATTATGAATGGCACTTCACTTCTCACCCTAATGGTCAGGGAGGGGCTGCTATTGGTGTGGCCCACTCTAATAAATTGAATAGTCAATTCATCACTAATAAATTGAATAGTCAATCTCATAAGTGGGTGGGGGTTAAGATGGGAAGACCCTATGATTGTACTATTATTAGCATGTATGCATCCAATTGTCCTTAGAGGTCTAGGTGCTGGGTAGAGATTTGTAATCTCGATGGCCCTCTTATTGTCATTGGTGACTTCAACATGGTTACTAGCATTAAGGATAGACAGGATAAAAAAGGGAACACTATCTCTGAACAAGAACTAGAATCCTAGGCCAGATTCATTGCCGCTCATGACTTGGTTGACATATCCAAGAAATCCGGGCTCACTTAGAGCAATAAACAAAATGGGCACAACTTTTGTGCTGCTAGGCTTGATCGTGTGTATGTTAATCTTCCCTTCTTCCAACAATTTTGTGATGCTAAGTTTGAAACAGACCCTTCCTTGTGCATCCTTGACCACCTTCCCCTTAACATCTCCCTGAAGGGAAATTGCCCCAAGTATAAGCTTGGGTGGCTGCATTTGGATGCTCCTCTCCTAGTTATCCCTTGTGAGCTTGAAAAGACTAAAGCCATCATTACCCACCATTTCCACAGCTCAAGCAGCCCTTGTGTTGCTTGGGGTAAAGTGGTTAGGGACATTCAAGCTCCTTCTCGCACTACAAAAGGCTTAAGAGAGACATTCGTGCTAAAAGAAGGATGGAAATTGTCAAGGAGATAGATCACTTGGGTTCATCCCAAAGTCCCAATAAAGTGGATTTTATTTTATCCCTTCAAGAGAGAATAAGATTTAAAGAGTACAATGAAGCTAGCAGTATTCTCTCCTCTTCAAGAGAATTTTGGACAGGGAATCTTGAGAGACCTACCAAAAGTATGTTCTCCATGTTGAGTCATGCCTGGTAATGACAAACACCTTTGTCTTCAAGCTTTTGCTGATGACACCAACATCTTAGTCAAAGCTGATGAGAATGTGGCAGAAAAAATTTAGGCCTGCTTGCACACATTCTGTTTAGCGAGTGGCTCACATCATTTAACCACAAGAAAACTGCTTCTTAGTCATCTACCAATGTTGTGCCTGATTGCATCAAAGATCTTGGGTGTGATTTTGTTAAGGATGGGGAAATCTTCCGTCTTCTTCGTACACCTATGGGTTTTCAAGTTTCTCTTTCCCAAAGATGGGAGTGGATAATGCAAAAATTTAGAACTTAAGATGTTTTATTTGTTTGCCTATCAATCCTCTCTTTCTCAAAGGGTGTTTGTTCTTAACCATTATGTTTTACCTACCTTGGTTTATTTTCTCGCTTCCTCCAATCCTAATAAAACTCATCTTAAGCAAGTTATTAGCTTGGCCAGGAGATTTCTCTAGGGTGGTAGTCCTACAAATAATAACATCCCCAAAGTTTCTTGGAAAGTCTGTTGTTTGCCCAAAAAGAAAGGAGGGTTGGGAATTTTTTGTCCTTTAAAGATGTCTGCTAACCTTTCAGCTAAATGGATAGTGAGGGCTATTGATTCTTTTGGGCTCTTTAAATTAAAAGGAAAACTCATCATTTTGTTTTGACTAATTACAGAGTTTGGAGAAACCATTCTCTTTGGGACATTGTCATCTCCCCCCACATTGACACACCTGTTGGGTCTACCCTGTGCTGCAAGTTTTTGTAGGCGTGGATGGAGACAAAAAAACTTGTAGTCCAAACTCTAAATTCTTTAATAATTTTGAGTTTTTTTCTGCAGGAGAGCATATGGACTGGCTGGCTTTTCCTTTGGCACAATGGGCAACTTGTTATCAAAGAGCATAAATGCTTCAAGATGGGCTTCAAGTGCTGGAAGGGTCTCACCGTTAGTGGTGAGATCATCCCTCAGCTGCAAATTCAGGAAACTAGCTCCTCCTCTGGTCGTGTGCAGGTTTTGAAGAAACACAGGAAGATGTTGGCTGATAGAGCTGCGATGTGAAATCTGAAGAGTCCCCCCAAACTTGCTGAAATTTCCTTGGATATGCTGAGAAGATTTAAATCTAATAGAGGTTCCATCAACATGATCCTACCAAAGCTTAATGAAAAATGGAAGGTAAATTGGAAGGCTGTAGAGTGGTCTCATAGATTTACCTACATATGGAACATGCCCACTAACAACAAGCACTCATATTTGCTTTAGCTTATACTGCACAATGCACTATGGTGTGGGAAAAAAAAGGAAGTTCAATATTAATGATGGTGTTTGCAGCTTTTGTTGCTCGGTGGAAGATCTCCCTCATGTATGTATGTATGTGTAAGTATATGTATCTGTGTATGCACATGCTATATGTGTGTGTGTATGTGTGTGTATTTTGATTCCTTTTTTTTTGTTTGAGATTAAAATAACATGAGATATTGTGTGTTGGAAAAACAATAAGAGGACACCTAACATACCACCTAAGATGTGGTAGTTCTTTCGTAGATAGGTACGTCTTCAAGAGTTATTTCCTTAGCAGAAGGTATACAAAGTAATAGTTTATATTCATAATTCTCATATGTTTTTATAATTTTTTACATTTAATTTATGTGTTTTTATTCTATTAGATGAATAGGATGCTGTAAAGAAAAGAATTGAGTCCGCTTGCACATCACACTGAGGCCAAATGGACCATCATGGTTTTGTATCTACATTTGTAAGTATACATGTTATTGAAAGTATAATTTTTATTCTAGTTAAAATGCAAGAGATTAATCTTTTTTATTTGTTTCAATGGAGGGAAAGCATTATGGTCGATATCCTAAGAAACATGAAATTGACTATGCTAAACATTTTGGATATCGGCATTTGAGCGAGTATATGCATGATCATTGGGATGCATTTTTGAGTATTATTAAATTTCATAGAATTATTTTATTTTTATGGATGTTTTGTATGTTTTACTTATTTATGTTTGTTATATTTAATATAGGAGTATTGTGGAGAGGCAAATATGGATGAGGTGGAGAGATAGACACAGGAGGGAGGATCTCCATCATCATATAGTGCTCGTGCTGCTACCCATGATGCCACTACAGATACATCAGATGATGCGGATGATCGTGATGATGAGGATGAACATGATTAGGATTTGTGATTATGACATTGGATATATATTTGTGTTGATATATATATATATATATATATATATATATATATATATATATATATATATATATATATATATATATATATATATATATATATATATATATATATAATCTATATATTGTTCATTCCAGTTATGTTTTGAATTGTGTCTATGGTATTAAGTGACAATGAAAAGTATTGTTCTAATGATTTTTATTATTGTTTATATTTAACATGTGATTTATTACTTTAATTATATAGTTCATTCACATTTATTTGTGCTTATATATATATATATATATATATATATATATATATATATATATATATATATATATATATATATATATATATATATATATATATATATATATATATATATATATATATATATATATATATATATGTATGTATGTATGTATGTATGTATGTATGTATGTATGTATATGTATATATGTGTGTGTGCATATATATATATATATATATACATACATACATACATACATACACACACACACACACATATATATATATATATATATATATATATATATATATATATATATATATATATATATATATATATATATATATATATATATATATATATATATATATATATATATGCATGTAGATGTGTGTTATGCATATGCATGTGTGTATGTGTATTTGTAAGTGTATATACATATGCGTGTATGTGCATATGAATGTGTATGTGTGTGTATATGCAATGTATATGTGCATGTGACTATGTATAAGTGTATGTTGTGTGTATAGGTATATTATATGCACATGTATGTGTTTATTTATGAGTGTGCATATGTGTGTGCACGTGTGTATGTATATGTGTATGATTATGCATATGTGTGTATGTGCATGTCCATGTGTAAGTGTATGCATGTGCATGTCCATGTGTAAGTGTATGTATGTGTATGTGCATGTGCATGTGTATGTGTGTGTATATATATGTGCATGTATATGTGTAAGTTTATGTGTGTATTTGTGTTTATATTGTGCATGTATATGTGTGTATATGTACATATGTGCATGTGTATGTGTGTGTATGTGCATTATGTGTGTGTATGTTTGTGCATGTATATGTGTAAGCCCAATCCCAAAGACATAATCTTGGCTTGCCATTGTACAAATGAGTCAATGAGTTTTTAGTCCAATTTAATAGAAATTTCTTGTGCACTAGCACTAGAACCTAATCCACTAGATGTGCATGACATATCTGATGCCATGATGATAGAGAACTTACCAAAATGATACTGGAGTTAAAATAGTCCAATTGTCACTAAGGTTCAAATAGCTGACCAAGTGTCAAACTCTAGCAGAAGTTTAGTAGAGCCTTCCTGGAGAAAAATGGAGCAATGAACAACAATGAACAAAAAATAAGTGAGAATGTATATGCTCACACCAATAAGTGTCTCAAGGAGTAAAGTCATTGTTTTATAGTTGAAAACCAAAAATTTTGAAATCTTTTGCCAAATGTGCAATGCTATACTAGCTAGACTAGTTCATGGATTTTGTAACAATATTGCTATAAATCGCTCCAAGTTAATGGCATCATTATTCAATGCCATGTGACCATTAGCTTTCCATTTAATTTCAAGTTGAGCAACATGACAATGTGCATCTTATCTAGATCTACCTCTAAATTTAGGTGCCTTGATTCTAGGTTTAGGGGGTGGTTGCACCATATGTGTTGGCAAAGGTGATCTCCTAGGTCTTTGTCTAGTAGTCCCCATAAGGGGGTCGAATTGGAGGCATCTCCTCACCCCTGAAATCCCTCCTGTTAGGATCAATGCTCCTGAAATGCCTCCCACCATCCTTGCTTCTACTATGGCTTAAACCTCACCTTCTTGGTCTACAATAGTTTCTTGAGATTTTTGGTTTTCCAGATCATCATACCACTCATCTTGATCATCTAATGAATCCACTTTAGTAGTGAGAGCATGACCCCTTGTATAATACACACTACCAAGCACAAAATTATTGTTGAAAGAAGAATCATGAGAAAGTGTGAAGAACAAATAATGCATAGAACATTACACACACCAAAACACTAAATCTGACTAACTCTATATGCGAAGAGTTATACAGATAGAAATAGAAAATAATCAGCTTGAACATAACTAAGAAAGCTCCACAAATCTGGACTAGCACTATTCGAATGAATCATTCATTGATATTGATCCCAAAATGTTGGTTCATTCTCTTTCTCTTCCTCCTCCCCCATTTCACACATCTATCTTTAAATAGATAACAAACATCCGTGGTAAACGACTACAACAGTTAAATCCCAAGATTTTTGGCAACATCCAATTACAAGTAATCATAACAAAATCTGATTAGGCAACATCTCATTGAGCACACATAAAATTTGATAGGGATTTGATAGAGAAACTCTTTAAATATCCAACTAAACTATTACATTTGTAGACACTTCTAGCAAAAGTTCAAGAATAATACACATTATGGTTCATTTTCTAGTTATTTGTCAGATTTTGTCTACTATTATAGTACCTTTTACAAATTTGTCAACTTCTCATAGTATCTCTCTCCTTCTCTCTCTTTTTCTCTCTCTCTCTCTCTATCAAGGTAATTATTGTCCAATCCATTGATTGGATCCCTCAGCAAGGACTATTGTGAGTATGCATAAAAGTTTTCATCCTCAAAGTCATAGAACTCAAGATACGAGTGATTGTATATGATTGTGTGTGTGCCATCGAGTTCCTAAATATTTGGTTTTACCCCCTAGACTTCTTAGATTTATTTCTTAGTGTAGAGTCTAAATTCATGAAATTTTTAGGTAGCCTAGAACTTCAAATGAAGGTGAGCAAAAGCTCACTAGAGAATTGCTACCAGAATAGAAGCATTGAACAAAATGCAAAGAGCTTCTCTTTTCAAAATAGGAAGTTTCTCAAAGTCTTTTAACTCATAACTCATCTCCTTTGATAAAGAAGTTTGAGATTGATGATCCAAAGGACTTAGGTAGTCTAAGTGCATATTCTTGAATCCTAAGAAGTACATTGAGTGTCTTTGAAATTACAAAAGTAGGTCTTGAGTAGGTTTTGGCGAAGAGAATCTCATCTCTCTACCATCTCCATCACCTCTTCATGGAATCAAGAAGCAAGGAACAAGAAGTTTTGAACAAAAAGGGACTTTGGAATATTTTTCCTCACATAATACTATCTCATTTTCAAATGGAAATAAATTTTTTCTCGATAATTAGAGAATGTGGAAGTAATCACACAAAAAAAAAAGAGATTTGAGCAATCCTTGAATTTCTTTATATTTCTAGATATTTCTATAAATGCAATTAAGGATTTTTTTTCCACAGAATGTGGGATGGTATCGTCCCTATAGATGAAGAAATATTTTTGAAAACTGTATTTATTCTATTCCACTTAAAGGAAATTTTAAGCTCCAACATTCCCATAAACACAACTTTGGAATCGTTTACTTTATTTCTTGTCATATGTTTCACATGTGCAAAGTTTGGAGAGTGTCTTGTGGTGTAGGTACCTAATTTCTTCTTTTATTATAGCATAGCTAGGTGTTCATAAAGGTTCCTACATTCAATTTTGTTGACAAAAAGTAAAAACATCTACATCCATTTCAGGTGAATCTTCTTGAATTGTGTAGGCTTTGTCAATAGCTTTGAATGGACTCCACATTATTGCAATTTTATCAAGAAAATCAAAAGATAGAGAAACTTCTCCAATTACATATGACCAATCTAGTCTACATAAACCATCCATTGTCTCTTAACACAATCACAAGAAGAATCAAAAACTTGTTTTCCCTGTAAAACTATTGCTAACTATTGCTATCAAGATTACTAGATGGTTCAACATAGTAAGAAAACATACAACACTCTTAGTAGAATCATGGCATTTGCATAATTTTACATATTTCCTATCGTTAAAATGAAGAATCTTGCACTTAAGGCTGGCATTAAAAGCTCTTTGATTTAAACACTATACTATTAAACCATCCACAAAACTTACACTAGGAAATTTTCCTTGCTATAGATGGGAAGAGCATGATTCTATCATTGGATTTCTCTTTTATTAGCTGGAAAATTAAATGTGTGCAAATGCATGTGCTTATTGTTTTTATTCTATCTTTTTCTACTAATTTTTTATACTTGTAATAGACTTGAGGAGAAATCAAAATATTGTACGTGATATATTTTTATATTGGTTGTCATTGGGAAACTCTTTTTTCTTCTTAAATTTCACGTGTTATAAATCACAGAAATTTGAAAAATAAAAAACATTGGGGATTGCTTGACTTTGTTCATAATTTCTTTTCACATTGCTATAAATGCAGTTATGAACTTCTTTACTACCCAATATTAAAGTGTTTCATCCCTAGGTATGAAGGAAACTTTTAATAAACTTTAATTAGCCCACTCAGATCCAATGAAGTCCCTTGTCCAGAATTTGTAAAGCACAACTTTGGAACCATTTATTTTAGTTCTCTTCATAAGTTTTTTGCCTAATTTTTGCTTTCATTATAGCACATTAATTGATATCTTTTTATTTTTTAAAATCAAAATCACTTTAAATTAAAGAAAGGATATAATTACTGCTGGTGAAATTAAGCCCAAGCCTACACACTTGATCACTTCACATAAGCTTGATGTATTAGCATATCATTTGGAAGGTTTCATATGTACAACCTCTTGTAACTTTAAGTTACAATTACTCATTGTAAAAGTGGAATAAACCCACGTGGAGTTAGGAAGCATATAATCTCGTAATGTTTGGTAGTTGAGTCAGGAAAGAGTCAATCCTATACTTTAGGATGCACTTTATTGGTAGAGATTTGAATTTGAATTCAAATCCTTGGCTCCAACAAAAAGCTATAAAAGATGATATGAAATGCTTGTGTGTTATCTCGAGGTTGAGAGATCATATCTGTGTACTTTTATTGAGAAGAGGAGCTTCATAGCATATCTCACTCATTGAGCAATGCCTTATTTCCAATAACGTTGTAATTTTACTTGATTCAATACATACATGTTCATTACTTCCTATTCTCATATCTCTGTCACACTCCATCAGAATAGTGAATTTGTCTAAGCTGGTTATCACTGTGTAGTGCATGATTTCATGTGATTTAAAGCGTAACATCATCAACATACTATCCTCTTTGATCCTACGAAGTTTCATCGGTAATGTTTCTCGTGATTGTTAGATATCAATCAACCTCTTCTCACTGGTCTATGACTATGAAGGCCAATAAAAGTCGGGGTGTATGCTCAACTTGTTAAACATGATTCTCTGCATATAGTTTATCATTTTAGATGATTCTTCTCATTATTGGTAGCTTGTCAAACTAATTAAAGTTTCGCAAAAGGAATTTTACTAATTGTTGCTATAGTCAGAGATTGAGTAAAACTCTAAGTAGGTGTCTCAACCAAAATAGCAAGTTTTGGAACTTGGCTCATATGCCTACCTATCTGTTTTGATTCTATCATTTGTATGTCCCAACTCTGGCCTTATCTTCCAGAAAAGCTGAATATAGAGGTTTAACTAATGCAACTTAGGAAGCTATGTGGCTTAAGCAATTGTATGCTGATTTGGAGATACATTCCTACACTCCAATTATCTTTGGAGATAATACTAGTTCACTTCATTTTGCTACTAATCCTATGTACCATGCCAGGACTAAGCACATTGAAGTGCATTATCATTATGTTAGGGAGAAATTTCTTAGCAAGATATCCAATTATCCTATGTATCAACTCATTTGCAATGTGTAGATTTACTCACCAAAGCATTGGATGGAACAAAGATGAACAGGTTCAAACTAATGATTGGGCTGCAAGAGAACAAGGAGCAATGAAGATCAAGCATGTTAGGCTTGAGGGGGAGTTGTTGGTGCAATTAAGCCCAAGCCTACAAACTTGCAATTAAGCCCAAGCCTAAAAACTTGATCACTTCACATAAGCTTGATGTATTAGCATATCATTTGGAAGGTTTCATATGTACAACCTCTTGCAACTTTAAGCAACAATTACTCATTGTAAAAGTGGAATAAACCCACGAGGTGTTAGGAAGCATATAATCGCATAATGTTTGGTAGTTGAGTTAATAGAGAATCAATCCTATACTTTTGGATGCACTTTATTGGTAGAGATTTGAATTTGAATTCAAATCCTTGGCTCCAACAAAAAGCTATAAAAAATGATATGAGATGCCCGTGTGTTATCTCGAGGTTGAGAGATCATATCTGTGTAATTTCATTGAACACTCATTCCTCACTCATTGAGCAATGCCTTATTGCCAATGACACTGTAATTCTACTTGATCCAATACATACATGTTCATTACTTCCTACTCTCATATCTCTATCACACTCCATCAAAACAATGAATTTTTCTAAGATGGTTCTCACTGTGTAGTGCATCATGTTCATGTGATCTAAAGCATGACATCTTGAGCATACTATCTACTTTGATCCTACAAAGTTTCATTGGTAATGATTCTCGTGATTGTTAGATATCAATCAAACTCTACTCAGTGCTCTGTGACTATCAAGGCGCATAAAAGTCAGGGTGTATGCTCAACTTGTTAAACATGATTTTGTGCATATAGTTTATCATTTTATATGATTCCACTCATGATTGGTAGCTTTTCAAGCTTGTTGAAGTTCCCCAAAAGGAATTTTACTGATTTCTATTGTACTCAGAGAATTGAGTAAAAATCTGAGTAGGTGTCTCAACCAAAGTAGCAAGTTTTGGAAGTTGGATCATATGCCTACCTATCTGTTTTGATTCTATCATTTGTGCATCATCTTCCAAGCATTATATGTGATCATTTATGCTTATTAGCTAGCTAAGGAGGCCCACAACACTCTCCAGTCATCACTTATAGTAGGTGTGATGCACGTTTCAACTGCACCAATTCATCTCTTGTGATTATCCACCATGTCCTTCAACAATTACAAGAGTATTAGCGTATTACAAAGAAACTCGATAATATTTTCATCCCTCCCATTAGTACAAGAGTGTTAGAGAGAGTTACAAAGAAGGTTAATGAAATTTTTGTCTCTCTCGATGGGGTTAAATTACTTTCGATCTTGTTATTTTCAAAAATGAACATCCTATGGTGTCTAAAGCACATGACTTCTTACAATTACAATTTTTTGTGCTTAAAAGATCAAGAGAATTTCATATTCACCATTCTTTTGGAGGGTTTTCAAAGTCTAATTTTTTGTACATTAGTACCCAACTGTAGGTTCGAACAAGAGAATCCATATTCGTGTTTGACCTGCATATGATTAGGAATTTCAAATAAATTCTGATTGTTTGACTTAATATTGATTCTTATTTCACAATAGTATGTGTAAGTAAATGTAGATGTGTGTATGAATGAAAATTAAAATCTATTGTGGTTCTTTAACTCAACAATGATTTTTACTTCACAATAGTATGTGTAATTATAATTTGTATATGGGTGTATGATTGAGAAGTAAAGTTTATTGTAATTGTTTGACTCAACGTTGATCTAAATATCTTGTTTGATATTGATTTATATTGTTTTTTTGTAGGTATAGTCTTCATAACTCAAATGATAGCACTTCATTTACTCCACATAATTCACTTAACTCAAATGTAAACACTTCATTTAATCTAGATAGTTCAAATAAATACATATCCTTTTCAATATGGTCGTAATCCATCTGTTGTGGATATCTTTAAACCATATTGAGTAAGATGCGAGAATACTCTAAGCACTTCATGTGCCTCTACTCTTTTTGATACATCTTTGTCAGAAGCTAATTCTAAAACATACTTGAACTTGTAAATCCCATTATTATCAATGGGATAACTATTGAAATCTATATATTTCAAGAGTTGTAACAAGAGTGTCAAAACTGTAAATATCTCCTGACTCTTATTAAAAGGTGGAGGACTAGTGGATATGCATTCGGGTGCAATCCACCAGTACTTTCGAATCCACTCGTTTCTAGTAGATATTTCTAGATTAGGTAGCTTTGCAAATTTTCTTTGGTTGGTAAATAGGTTGCTCTACCAAAATCACATAATCCACTGTAAGCTTGTTGATCTTCAAAATGCAACAAGATGTTGCCTGGATGGAGATCGTTATGGGATATATTACAAGTGTGTAAAAATGATATTGTTTGTAATAGGCAGTTGATCAACTTCCAAATATTTGTTTTCATGGTTATTATATCTCCTTCTCTGTCCTTCAAACCTCTGCTTCCTAGTACATTTAGGTATTGTTTTTTCATTCTTTCTAGCCACATGTCCAATGTACCACCATTCCAAAATTCGAAAATGAGGCATGGACTTTTGCTATGGTGTCTAGACAAACCAAGTGGACTAATAATTCCACTATGTGTAATAGATAACAGTGTGGCTTCATTGATGGCTTCATTTTCTCGTGTTTTTATGTCAACACCATGTAATTTGAATAGCTTGACCACAAACACTTCATTGTTAAATCTCAGGTTGACTCAGGGGGCTAGGGCATTTTGGATATCATTGGATTGGCTCACAAGTTGGCGGCAAAGTGGTTTATCAAGGCTTGGAGCAATAGTGATTCCTCATGGGCTAAATTGATCTTCAGCAACTTGAAAGAACTTACCTTAGTTGGTCTTCCTGGTTGGAAGGACATAGGGATCCTCACGCTTTTGTTCTCCCCCCACCCAGTGTCCCCTAAAGGCTCTAGCCTCGTGTGTTCCTTATGGAAGAGTTGAAGCCCGGTGTCCCCTAAAGGCTCTAGCCTCGTGTGTTCCTTATGGAAGAGTTGGAACAAGGCTCTAGCCTTGTGTGTTCCTTATGGAGGAGTTGGAAGTGGGTGGCGGGGATAGGACAAAGTGACTCTATCTGGTTCTTGATCATCGACATAAGGGGGGTGGAGTCTTGGAACCTCCAAACTACTAAGCGGCTATGGAACAAGGGATTCAAATAGTGGAAACAACTCTGGAAACAAGAGACCGGCGAGTCGATCAGGTTCGAAGACTTAGACCCGAGACATAGAGTTATCCCCGAGGAATGGACTCTTCTTCAAGGCAGGTGTCTAGTGTGGGACCGCTCAACTACCCACCTTCTCTGCAGACAGGATCTTCCTTGTCTGGAGGCCTCAAATGGAGCAATGGTAAGAAACTATCCAGAATCCCCAACTTCAAAGAGAATTTAGATAGTCATTAAGGTGTGGTGCCTTTCTTGGACCAAACTTCGATGGGATCTAAAGTTCATGTCTATTTTGCACCCCCTAATTGAGATCCAAAAGTCCGTTCATATGTGGTAGATCTTGCGTAAGGGTATCTGGTTCAATGCAAAGGCTAACAAAATTTGTGGTGTGCCTCCATGGTGCAAGCGTTGCCATTGATGCATCGAAGATTTAGGTCACTGTTATCTGGCATCACGTGACGCAGGTATTCAGGCTCACAAACCATATCAATTGGCAACAGGTGCTGTTGGGTGAGGCGGTTGGCTGCTCATCAAGGCTCTGGAATGCCATCAGGGGTGAGACTCTTTGGAAGATTTGGAGGGAGCAATGTGCTATCAATTTTGGCCAAACCCCAAAGGAATAGTCGATTGAGAAATCCTTGTTTCTTCTAGGTAAAAGAATCTCTCGAGACAAGAGATCTCCACCGTTTAGGCATCATTGTATTTATCTCCTCGAGGATAACAAGATGAAACCCAAATGGGTCCCGCATGAGAGAGATGATAGATTTCTCCACCTCATTTGTAATGCCCTCTAGCTTACCGAACTTGTCCCCTTCATTGTGAGATTTGGGGGGTCCCATGGGCACTTGTCCCATTCACTTGTAATTTTTTCTCTTTATTTTAATTAAAGTCCACGAGAATAGGTCAAGGCCGAACTTCCTTTTAATTAAAAAAAAAGTGAAAACATACTCTCTCTCTCTCTCATATATTTGTGTGATTATGTACGTATGCGCCGATGTTCATAGAGTTGCTACGTTCTATACAAAGGTATATCTGTGTGAATATGTACGTATGCGCCGATGTTCATAGAGTTGCTACGTTCTATACAAAGGTATGTATTCTACACAAGTGAAGACATACGTTCAATCTCTCTCTCATATTTGTGTGAATATGTACGTATGCGTAGATGTTCGCATAGCATAGCTAGAGTTAAGTTTTTTTTTATAAAAGGAAGTTTAGCCTTGGCCTATTCTCCCGGACTTTAACTAAAATAAAGAAGAAAAGTTACATGTGAATGGGACTAGTGCCCATGGGACCTCCCAAATCCCACAAAGTAGGGGACAAGTTCGATAAGCTATAGGGCATTACAAATGAGGCATAGAAAACTATCATCTCCCTCATGTGGTGTTGGGAAACAATGTCCCATTAGGCAAAGTTGGTCTATCTTGCTCTCACAGTACAACATCTGTAGCGCTTGTTTAATAGGTCTTGCACATCAAAAGCATGTGGGCATCGTGGATAAGTGGAAGCGCTCTCATGCTGCCCACCCGATTTCAAGTCTCACTCAAAACACCAGCGCATTCGCGAATTAGTATTGTTTTATGCTTTTCAGGATAAAACGGACGACGACGGACAGCGTTTAGTGGATGCGTTTTTCTCGATTACGATCAATAGCGATCGTGTTTTATTTGCTTTTGGAGGGGAGCTTTTCAAGATCAACAAACACTATAACAAGAGCTTGTGCTCATGTTATTGTATCCTTCACCTAGTTTTCAACACAAGCCTTGAGCTTGGACCTTAATAGAGGTGGTGTTTCTTCTAGCACATGGGGCAGCCATGGTGCTAACTTGAAGCATGTTGAGGAGCAGCTATGGAGTTCTTCTTGGAGATTCTTCTTGGAAAAGATGAAGGGTGTGCTCACACTCTAGCTCATGGAGAGGAGGTTATCTCTTGTTCATGGAAAGAAGACTTGGTCATTAGCAGCTTGATGGTGAGGATCGGCCATCTACATGGTGTATTTGAAGATTGTCTTCTACATGAAGATTTCGGGCTACTTCAAAGACATTGGATGGTGGTTAACATAAGATTTACATCTTATGTTAAGTATTCAGGTACATATTCTCTTTATGGACACAGGTACTACTTGGAGTTTATGGAGGCAGTGGCATCCATATCAGGAGGAGTCCTATTCGGCATAGGTACAAGAGAATCAATACGTATATGCTTTATGCATATTTGGATGAGGTGTTTGAGAAGGTGTGTTCACATGAGTTTGAGGAATTCCAGCAGCAAACTTGTTAGCATTCTTTGCTACTTTTTAAGTATGTGATCTTTTCACACATGTATCTGACTTAGGGTCTTCCATAGCCTAAGGTTAGATGAGGGTTTGTTGATTATCACTTTCACACTGATTCTTCCTCTTTCAGTCACTCACATTCACTCTTCTATAACCTATTAGGTCACACATCTCATGTATATTCAGATTTCTGCGCATACATCTGAATATGTTTGTTACATTTGTACATTCACTCTTCCATCTATTTCTCATCACATAGAGTGGTTGAGAGTTTTGCTCCCAGGTTGTACATTGAACATTGGTATATATGATAGTGTGAGTAAGCCTTGGCTTACGTAACACTTTACACATGTTGTCTAGTCTCTCTCTCTATTTTTGTCTCATCATTTGTATGATTAAGTGTGGTATGTTCATGTTTTGTCAATATTGGAAGATTTTTAGATTCTATGTTGTATATGTTGGACCTATGGAACCATGGACCTGTGACATGAGCTATGGGCCTACCTCATTTCCAACATTTGGTATCAGAGCACTAAGGTTTTGGTTTCAGAACTTTAGGTCTTTGGCATTAATGCATTAAGGCTCATTCATATTCTCACGTTTCCAGAATTCTAGGTTTACAACATATGATTTAAGGGCATCTTCTAACATTTGACATTTGACATACACACTTAATCTAAATGAGTAGAGATTTGAGAATTAGACTATTCAGTTACATGTGTATTCATTAGTGTGGAGTATGAAGTTGATGATGTGTTAGCAGCCGAATATTTTTGGAACAGTATGCAAATACTTTAGAAAAGTATTATTTGAAGACCAAGACTTGATGAAGAGAAGAATATTTGAAATTCAAGGAAGAACAATGGTTTAGAGAAGATGAAGGAATCAGATCGACATCAAATCATAGGTAACAATTTCTACTATCAGATTATCATTTGCAGGTCATGTCTTAGAAGAGCAGTTATGAAGAGATTTCAAGGTTTCAAGGAATGCTTTTATACGCTTTCATCATTTGAAAGTTAAAGGCTACATCAAAACAGGTATCTAGAGGTTTTTCTAGAGGTTTTTTAGAGATCTCTTTCATGGCAAGAAAGCTTATCTAAGAAGAAAAATTTGGAGATGGGATGAGTTTTGTGTTCAGTCAATTTTCTGTTGTAAGTTTGTTGGATATCTAGGTACAGAATGTAATCTAGGTATCTAGAGAAGGTAACTCTAGAAAGGAAATTCATCATTTAGACAAGATCACACATTTGAAGCAAAATTTTGATTCAAAGATATGAGGAGATGATAAAACATGATTCTATATTCACTTCCATTTGGATACCATGTTTGTTTTGTCTCTTACTCTTAGTACTAGAGAAAGAGAAAAAGTTCATTTGAAGAGGACAAGAGTGTTCACTACTTCAAGATGAAGAGAACAAAAGGTATGGAAGAGAAGTTTGAAAATGTTGATATCATCATTAGGTAGAAGAAAAATGTAGAAGAAGAAAGTCCATCATTTCCAAAAGAAAAGTAAGGCTTCCTTTTTTCTTATATTTTCCATATACTTTTCCTATTTTATCCTCTACACCCAAAGACAAGTCTGAGAACATCTTGTGTGAAGATAGTCTAAAGAAGAATCAGTTTCTTGTTTTGCATTACACTTGGTCATGATTTAGTAGATTTGACAAAGAATTGCATTGAGAGAAAGAAAAGCAGCTGATATATGGTTTGAATCATATATGTATGAGTTATGTCTTAGTTGAAGCTTTTGAGCAAGCAACTTATATGTTCCCTCAAAGAATTCTTGGAGTGTCAATACAGAGCTACTTGGTATATGACAAGTTGCAAAGAAGTATATTTCTTCTTTATCTAACTCTTGAGGTAAAAGAGTTTTGTAGCAGATGTTGAAGACTTAGGTTGAGGTTTTATGTTTGGAAAAGGTTACCTCATATTCAATATTTTCAAAAACTTGAAAAAAATTAGATTGTTGATTTACAAGTCAATGGAGAATCTACTTTCTATGATTGTCTAGACTTTTGGATACATGTTTGTATTCAAAAAGGTGTTCCATCATATCCTATCACTCGATTGAGAAGTAGCGTTAGCCAAAAGAAATTCAAGCAGGTACTATCACATTTCACCCCGGTAGAATATGAAAGAGATGAAGTATGAACTTGCAACTTTTGGAGTTCTCAAGGTGAGAAGTTTGTACACTTATATTTCAAGTAGGAATTGCAGATTCTTGGGAAGGATTTGTTTGCAGAAAATTTTTACAACTTTGTAAGAAGCATGGACACTTAGAGACATTCAGGTGTAAATCAAACATTCAGTCATGAAGGTTTGATGAGAGCAGATTCTACACAAAAGAGATCATTGATCCGTGAAGATCTTGAGTATTTATGAGTCAGTTGTCTATCCTTTGTTTCTGTAAGGTCTTAGCATTGGAAGAAGTAAGTCAAAGATTCAGATTCTATCAAATTTGTGTTGCAGAGAGATAGAAGAAGATACTTGTTATGTTACAGAAGGTTATGAATCCTATAAAGCTGTCAGCAAGGTTTGTTATGTGAGGATCAACTAACCTTATTCTAGATTTTGGGAAGCTAAGGAATGACAGGGAAAGCTATTGGCATGTGCACAATGCTAATAAAAAGGGTTCAAAGATTTTGTTTCAGATATAGGTATAGATCATTGAAGATCAGATTTTTGAAGAAGGACATCCAAGATTTCATAAAGTCTGATATATTTGAAGAATTCTGAATACTAGTGTTAAGTCATCCAGGGGGGTGGTGAAACATAAAGACTTATTTTCAGCCATATATGAAAGAATACATAGTCATACCTACAAGTATTCCTATTTTAGGTATTCCTATATTTCCTTTGTCAAGCTCTCTTTATGTTCCAGCTTTGAAAGAAGAAGGAAGAAGAAGAATGTTTGGAGAAAGTTCCTGTTAGGATGTTCCTGTTCAGGAGAAGGTTTCAAAATTCTATTGAAGAGAAGCTTGATATTTCAGAGAGGTATGTTTTAGAAGTGCACACATTTATGTTTATACCATGTTTTGAAGGAAAGAGGTATGAAAGACTTACAGATAGAACAAGGATGATGACATGATGATATCATAGATTTTTTTTATGAGACTCATACTTCAGTTGATTTCAGTTGATTTCAATTGAGTTGAGTTGACTTGACTTGAGTACAGTCAGAGATGAACCAACAGTGTTCATAATACACTAAGTTGTGAGTTGTCAGTCACAGGTTCTAGGATTCAGTTCTTGATTTTGGTTACTGTATTTACATGACACAGCAGAAGTACATTGGGAAATCTTTTTGGAAGGTAAATGCAAATATATGGATCCTAGTGTATGTTTTCAGGTTTTTGAAAACAGGAGATAGCAGGTTCGGAGACAGTTCATGCTATATTTGTTGTCAAGCAGTGATTGCTTGATGTGTCCACTACTGGATATCTAGTTTGCATATTTTCTCAAGTATTATGGTTCATATTCAGAAAGTTTAGGATTTTTGAAGGAAAGTCAAATTCAGTTTTGAAGAAGACTTTTTAAGAAAAAGTTTGAAGGTTAGTTCTGAAGTGCGGGAGTACAAGCTTGAAACTTGTGGTAGTTTGTAGATTATAAAGTTTGCAGATTCAATTCAGTTTGTACCAATATGACATTGCAAGGGGAATTGTTAGGAAACAATGTCCCATTAGTCAAAGTTGGTCTATCTTGCTCTCAAAGTATAGCATCTGTAGCGCTTGTTTAATAGCTCTTGTACATCAAAAGCATGTGGGCACCATGGATAAGTGGAAGCGCTCTCAAGATGCCCACCCGAGTTTGTCTCACTCACAACACCAGCGCATTCGCGAATTAGTATTGTTTTATGCTTGTCAGGATAAAACGGACGACGACGGACAGCGTTTAACGGATGTGTTTTTCTCGATTACGATCAATAGCGATCGTGTTTTATTTGCTTTTGGAGGGGAGCTTTTCAAGATCAACAAACACTATATAACAAGAGCTTGTGCTCATATCATTGTATCCTTCACCTAGTTTTCAACACAAGCCTTGAGCTTGGACCTCAATAGAGGTGGTGTTTCTTCTAGCACATGGGGCAGCCATGGTGCTAACTTGAAGCATGTTGAGAAGCAGCTATGGAGTTCTTCTTAGAGATTCTTCTTGGAGAAGATGAAGGGTGGGCTCACACTCTAGCTCATGGAGAGGAGGTTATCTCTTGTTCATGGAAAGAAGACTTGGTCATTAGCAGCTTGATGGTGAGGATCAGCCATCTACATGGTGTATTTGAAGATTGTCTTCTACATGAAGATTTCAGGCTACTTCAAAGACATTGGATGGTGGTTAACATAAGATTTACATCTTATGTTAAGTATTCAGGTACATATTCTCTTTATGGAAACAGGTACTACTTGGAGTTTATGGAGGCAGTGGCATCCATATCAAGAGGAGTCCTATTCGGCATAGGTACAAGAGAATCAATACATATATGCTTTATGCATATTTGAATGAGGTGTTTGAGAAGGTGTGTTCACATGAGTTTGAGGATTTCTGGCAGCAAACTTGTTAGCATCCTTTGCTACTTTTTAAGTATGTGATCTTTTCACACATTTACCTGACCTAGGGTCTTCCATAGCCTAAGGTTAGATGAGGGTTTGTTGATTATCAGTTTCACACTTTCCTCTTTCGGTCACTCATATTCACTCTTCTATAACCTATTAGGTCACACATCTCATGTATATTCAGATTTCTGCCCATACATCTGAATATGTTTGTTACATTTGTACATTCATTCTTCCATCTATTTGTCATCACATAGAGTGGTTGAGAGTTTTGGTCCCACGTTGTACATTGAACATTGGTATATATGATATTGTGAGTAAGCCTTGGCTTACGTAACACTTTACAGATGTTGTCTAGTCTCTCTCTATCTTTGTCTCATCATTTGTAGGATTAAGTGTGGTATGTTCATGTTTTGTCAATATTGCAAGATTGTTAGATTCTATGTTGTATATGCTGGACCTATGGAACCATGGGCTTGTGACATGAGCTATGGGCCTACCTCATTTCCAACATGCGGGACCCATTTGGATGTCAGCTTGTTATCTACGAGAGATAAATATAGTGGTGCCTAAATGATGGAGTTTTCTTATTCTTTTACCTAGAAGAAACAAGGATTTCTCAATCGAACATTCCTTTGGGGTTTGGCCAAAGTTGACAGCACATTGCTTCCTCCAAATCTTCCAAAGAGTCTCGCCTCTGATGGCATTCCAGAGCCTTGATGAGCAGCCAACCGCCTCACCCAACAGCGCCTGTTGCCAATTGATTTGGTTTGAGAGACGCAAAATCTGTGTCACGTGATGCCAGATAACACGGGACTTGGGGCAATTGAAGAAGAGGTGAACAAGGTCTTCGATGCATCGATGGCACCGCTTGCACCAAGGAGGCACACCACAAATTTTGTTGGCCCTTGCGTTGTAGGAGATACACTTAGTCAAGATTTGCCACATGAGAACAGACTTCTTGATCTCAATAAAGGGGTGCCAAATACACATGAACTTAAGTTCCCATCGAAGTTTGGTCCAAGAAAGGCCCCACACCTTGTTAAGAGTTTGATGTTGGGAATTCTTGATAGTTTTTACCATTGCTCCATCTGAGGCCCTCTAGGCAAGGAAGATCCTGTCCGCAGAGAAGGTGGGTAGTTGAGTGGTCCCACACTAAACACCTGTTTTGAAGAAGAGCCCATTCTTCGAGGGAAGCTCTATGTCTCAAGGCTAAGTCTTCAAACCTGATCCACTTGCCAGTCTCTTGTTTCGAGAGCTGTTTCCACTATTTGAACCCCTTGTTCCATAGCTGCTTAGCTATTTGGAGGTTCTAAGACTCCAGCCCCCTTATGCAGCTGATCGGGAACCAGATAAAGTCATTTTGTCTTATCCCAGCAGCCCACTTCCACTCATTAGTGCTTCTGATGAACTGTTTGGCTTTGTTCCAACTCTTCCATAACGAACACACGAGGCTAGAGCCTTTAGGGGATACCGGGTGGGGGGAGAACAAAAGCGTGATGATCCCAATGTCCTTCCAACCGGGAAGACCAACTAAGGTAAGGTCTTTCAAATTTCTGAAGGTCAATTTAGCCGAGGAGGACTCTCTATTGCACCAAGCCTTGATAAACCACTTTGCCACCAACTTGTCAGCCAACCCAACGATATCCAAAATACCCAAGCCCCCCGAGTCTTTTGAGCTAATACAAGTTTCCCATTTGATTTTGGGAATCCCCCTCCTATTAGGTCCCAATCCATTGGAAGTTTGTACACATCCTTTCCACTTTGGTCAATTCTTTCTCCTTAGGTCTCCAACACAAGATATAGTAATTAGTCATAGAAAGCATAAATGTGTTGACAACCATTGCACGCCTTGCCAAGTTAGCTTGCATATCTTTCCAATGATTTAGTTTGCTATCCAGTTTAGATAGCACCTAGTTCCACCATTGGTCCATCGAGCTGTTGAAGCCCATCGGAATACCTAGGAGACAGAAGACTTGACTACTAGGGATAACTTGACATCCCTGATCAATCAATCACTAGGGATAACTTGACATCCCTGATCAATCAACAGCTGGGGTGGAGGCCCATGGATTGCTCTAAAAGTAGTTTTAGCATGGTTGATTTTTGAACCTAACGCAATACAAAAGGTGTCGAGGCAACTCCAAAACACCTCAATGTAGTTGCTATCGTTAAGAACAAAGGCATTCATGTCATCGGCAAAGAGTCTAGCAATCATTTGGCCGTGACTAAGAGGTACAAAGAGATCTTTGAGATTTCCAGCATCCAAGTGGTACTTACATAGGCGACTGAGGCCATCCGAGGCGATAGCGAAGACTAGTGAAGCCAGTGGGCTGCCTTGCCTGATAGATCTTTTTAAACGTATGGGTTCAGAGAGCTTACCATTGATATTTATTCTCGTTGAAGCATTTTCGAGTAGAGTGGAAACCATCTTCGTGAACTTTTGGCTGTATCCAAGATCTTTCAGAGATTGAAGAATAAAGTCCCATTCCAATCTATCATAGGCTTTGTTGAAGTCCATCTTAATGAATACCAGATCTTGAGCAGACTCCTCAGCAAACACAAGGCCTTCCCGAATATCGACAATTGCTTCAAGTATAGATCTACCTTTGATAAAACCTTTCTGGTCCTCACAAAGCCATGACTTTAAATGACAAGAGATTATGTTGGTGATTACTTTGGCGATTATCTTGTATCCAGTTTGGAGCATGGTAATCGGCTGCCAGTTTTCAATTTTGTTCTTATCTCCCCTTTTGTGAATTAATTTGATGAAACCATTATTAAGACACTTAGGGAGGGCACCAAAGGAGAGAGCCTCTTGCTACACCAGACGCAACGGGGTGGCCACCACATCCTTAAAGCACTTGAAAAACTCATTGGTGAGTCCATCATGGCCCGAACTTTTCCCATTGGGGAGAGCATCAATAACCTCGATAATTTCGTTCTCTGAAATGTTAGCATCCAACAGAGAAATCATGTTCGGAGGGATTCTCAGTTGAGCAACCATTGAGATGGATGCCATGCAGTCATGCCTATGGGGGGAAAGAGGAGTCGAGACCCCAAGAAGATGGGTGAAGTGCTCGACGATGATAGACCTATTCTCAACTTTCGTGTTACACTCGATCCCATTGCTGTCGACCATGAAGGGGATGGCTTCCCTAGCTTGTTTCCTTTTAAGGATGTTACACATCTCTTTCGAAGGTTTGTCAGCCTTCCCCGCCCACTAATCTTTGAAAAATATTTGTAGATTTTTCCTTTGAACCTCTTCCTCGAGTCTTAGTCTTCCCCTAATTTTCAAAAGCCCTTGTTGACATTGCAGGTTACCTTTGTGCACTTCTTCTTCAAGACGTGAGAGCCTCTGGTACACCGTTTCTCTCCTTTTATTCCGGATACCTCTTATGGCCTTATGCATCCTGATCAAAATTTGTCTAGTTCTTTCCATCGCGCTTCTCCAACACTTAGCCGGTTCATTACAATGTGCAAAAGCCTCCGCCCAAACTGCAGAAATTTCTTGGTGGATAGAGGGGAGGGAAAACGACGTCTGGCAAGCCTGAAACCAAGGAGCTTTTCGGAGTGTGGAATCGGTTTGAAAGAAAGAGTAATCGGGTAGTGGTCTGAGATAGTGAGGTCCACGTGTTGGGAAATTGAAGGAATACCCCACTGGAGGATGGTGTTTTGGTCGATGTAACATCTATCAAGTCTTGCTTTCCTTAGAGAGTCCCCCAATTGGAGGTTAGATCAGGAGAACCCCTTCATGTCTTTCACCTCGACCATGTTGAGATGGAACTTGATTTTATACCATATCTCTTTCTCTTGACCGTCAATAATTTTCCCCTTGTTATTCCAATGATCCTAAGCAAATTCAACCATGTTGAAGTCCCCGCAAAGCTAACCATTGTGTGAGAGGGAGTCAAGCGAAGTCCGAGTGTCGATTATGTCCGTCTCTCCGTTAGCGGCATAAATTGAGACCACAGTGAACTGATTAGGTGGCCCGATAGAGGCAGCAATCCAATGATGATTCTGATCTTCACAAGTCGAGGTCAATATGCCGGACGAGAAGTGACTAATACCGATTGCAGTGCACCCTGCCCCCTAGCGTGTGAAGTGGAGAGGCAAAGGTGTTTTGGAGAAATTTGTTTAAGCCGTTCCTGGAGATCCTCTACGTTGATTTTAATTAGCAGATAAAGTCGAGGTTGAGGCACTTGTTTTTGAACCATTGAACAAGAATCACCGCTCTTGAGGGATCCGACAACCCCCTGACGTTAAGCGAAGTGAGTTTCATTATTGATGGTTGCCCTCTTTGAAGGAAGGGACCCAATCTGTTTTTTCTTTTGATCTTCTTTTTTCCTCCCAACTTCTTGACTTAGGATCCTACTCTTGAGGGGGCTCTTCCACGGCATGCCTGAGGGTTGTTTCCCTTTAAGCTTTGACTTTTGCTGCAGTAAGCTTGGCATGCATATCGGAAGAGTAGGGCCAAGGAAGGAGCTTTCAATGTCTTGGTTGTCTTCATTGCTAGTAGTGAACCCATCCTCTTTACTATTGGTGTAACCTTTTTGGCTGTCTTCTTTGCTGGTAGAGCATCCAAGGGAATTATCAGTAGGGTCTTCTTCATAAAGGTTATCCCCTGGGAGGTCGACCTCATTAATCTCCTTTTCTAGGTTGTAGTACATGTTATTCGAAGGAGCAATGGTCATAACGTTCCTTGCTAATGATCTTTGAGGGCTAACTTTCCTCCTATGTCTTAATACGGTGAACCCTTCTGAATCCGTCTCTCCAACACGAGTGCTCTCTTCTTCCTCCATCCAAGGGGGATGACCCTGAGTGCCAACTTGAGGGAAAGGATCCAGGGCCCCATCTAGTTTAAGCTTGTATTTATTGGTATTTTGCTTCAGGGGACAATCTTTCATCCTATGACCTTGGTGCCCGCAACGGAAGCACACATTGGGCAAATTCTTGTTGGTAATCTCCTGTACCCAAACCATATCATCACCATAGTTTACGGAGATCTTCGAGGGAAGGACCTAGTTCAAGTCAGTTTCAACGCAAATTTGTGGGTGCCATCATGCGTTGAAAGAGTATTGAGTACCCTCATAGATTAGCCCCCCAACATCCTCTCTTTAGGCCATCGAGTGACTGATTGGTGAAATGATTTCTCGAAGAAATCCATACTAGAAGTACGACAGATTGGGAAGCTCCACCCAAAGCGGGTAACGAAGAGGTTTTGACTTGTTGGGAACAAAGTCTGGAGTCCACTTAAAAAGACATAAGGTTGACTGGCCTACTAGCTAGGAGCCGGCTTACAGGGCCTGGAAGGCCATCTCTTCATTCTCAAACACTAGAAGTAGGTGATTTGCCGACAGGAATCGCCATTTGCACACTATTATATCTCGCGGGAACAATTTCTTGCGCAGCCAAGTTCTCACATTTTCTAGAGGGGGCCTAGGGCCAGATACTTCACCGATGAGACAAGTTTTAATCAGTTCTTCTTGCTTTGCCGCCACTGACTCCTTGCACAAAGAGACCACCGGAGGTGCGACGTCCGAGGGGATGGAGTCCTTCTCAAGGGGGCACTCGGACTGGGGGGAGCCACATTGCTTAGGACCAAAGAGGAAAAGAAGGTAGACATGGAGGCGAGAAACACCAAAAGCTTTCCAAACACTGAGAAATCGCGAAGTAAGACCCACTTAGTCAAACGCGATAAAGCTTTCGATGCACAACAACTTGGACCTGATCGAAAAAAAAGATTTTGGCATCCACCAACACAGAAACCAAGGACGGAGGGAAGTCGTCTGCTCCATTTCTTTTACGATCATTTAAGTTCTACTGTTTATATGGACGGAGGTAAGTCGTCTGCTCCATTTCTTTTACGATCAATTATGTTCTATTGTTTATAAGGCAGGGTGCAAATATAATTTGACTTTTAACCTCCTCTCTTTTAATAAGGCTTTAACACCGACTGCAGACTTAAAACTCAAGGTTTGAAAGCCCTCGCGCGAGAACAAACTGAGCCATCCATCAAAAGGAAAGCTAGAGTTAAGTTGCTACGTTCAGTACAAAGTTAAAGTTAAGTCGCAGATGTTAAGTTGCTACGTTCAGTGCAAAGTTTGAACAAGTGAAAATATTTTCTCTCTCTCTCATATTTGTGTGGATATATATGTATCCGAAGATGTATTGATATTTGTGTGGATATGTATGTATCCGAAGATGTATATACAGATTCGTTACACATATTGACGTCTTTTACATTGATGACATGCTTGTCTGCCTCTATCAGTGCAATGGCTTTCTGATTTACCGACCATCGCTTTCATGTCCTCCCCCGTCATCGATATAACGTGGGTTGATTTCCTCAAATACCCACTTGTTTGTTCTCCACGGTCCTCGAGCTTCTGCGAATCTGCACATGTGGCTTCCCTGAATGCCCATTTGCTCTTCATACATGCCTGGCGTGTCCATTCTGTTTTTTTTTTTTTATATAAAGGAAGTTCGGCAATAGCCTACTCTCCCGGACTTGAATTAAATTAAGAAACAAAGGTACAATAGAAGGGGACTAGTGCCCACGGGACCCCCCAAATCCCACAAAGCAGGGGAAGCTTGATTGAATCCTAGGTTGCATTACAAAGAAGGTTGATCACCCTCTCGTCGCCCTCATGCGGGGCCCCTTTGGGTTTGAGCTTGTTGTTGATCAACAGGAGGACTTGATGGTGCCTGAAGGGGGGGGATTTCTTACTGTTGACAATCCTTTTGCCAAGGAGGAATAGTGATTTCTCAATCGACCACTCCCTGGGGGGATCGCCGAAGTTGAGAGCACACCTTTCCCGCCAAATTTTCCACAGGACTTCCCCTCTGATTGCGTTCCAGAGTGCCGCAGAGCAGCCAATCGCTTCTCCCTTTGGAAGGGCTGGAATAAAGTCAAAAGCTTCACAAGAATTAGTGAAGACTGGAAGTGGGCGGCCGGAATCAGACAAAACGACTCTATCTGGTTTCCGATACATGGCATCCGGAGTGTGGAGTCGTGGAACATTCAAAATGCCAAGAAGCTATGGAACAATGGAAACACCTCTGGAAACATGACACCAACAGCTGGATCAACTTTGAGGATATTGACCCTCGCATAAACATCTCCTACGAAGAATGGAACACTTTGCAAAGCAGATGCCTCGCTTGGGATCGCCACAAGACTCGCCTTCTCATGGGACACGACACACCGAACGCGCGTGGTCTCAAATGGCACAATGGAAATAGCCTACTCAAAATCCCGAACATCAAAGAAACGACTGACCTTCAGATCAGCCTCAACAAGAAGGGGTATCTGGCACCCACTTATAGAGATTAAGAAGTCTGTCCTCTTATGGCAAATTCTTCATCGAGGAATTTGGACCAACCATAAGGCAAGCTTTGTGGGTTCCCGCCTTGGTGCAAACGATGCCTTCAAAATCTGGCAGATGGTTGGAATGAAAATCAGACTTCAGAAACAGCTTAGTTGGAAACATGTCCATTCTGTTTTTTTTTTTTTTTTTTTAATATAAAGGAAGTTCGGCAATAGCCTACTCTCCCGGACTTGAATTAAATTAAGAAACAAAGGTACAATGGAAGGGGACTAGTGCCCACGGGACCCCCCAAATCCCACAAAGCAGGGGAAGCTTGGTTGATTCCTAGGTTGCAGTACAAAGAAGGTTGATCACCCTCTCGTCGCCCTCATGCGGGACCCACTTGGGTTTGAGCTTGTTGTTGATCAAAAGGAGGACTTGGTGGTGCCTGAAGGGGGGGGATTTCTTACTGTTGACAATCCTTTTGCCAAGGAGGAATAGAGATTTTTCAATCGACCACTCCCTGGGGGGGTCGCCGAAGTTGAGAGCACACCGCTCCCGCCAAATTTTCCACAGGACTTCCCCTCTGATCGCGTTCCAGAGAGCCGCAGAGCATCCAATCGCTTCACCCAAAAGGACTTGTTTCCAGTTAAGCTGTTTCTGAGCTCTGATTTTCAGTCCAACCATCTGCCAGATTCTGTAGGAGTTGGGGCAAGTAAGGAAGATGTGTGGGACATCTTCGATTGCACGGTGGCAGCGTTTGCACCACGGAGGGATCCCACAAATTTTGCTTGCCTTATGGTTAGTCCAAATTCCTCGATGAAGAATTTGCCATAAGAGGACCGACTTCTTAATCTCTATAAGTGGGTGCCAGATACCCATGAATTTCATGTCCCACCGAAGCCGCGTCCAGGACAGGCACCACTTCTTGTTGAGGCTGATCTGGAGGTCAGTCGTTTCTTTGATGTTCGGGATTTTGAGTAGGCTATTCCCATTGTGCCATTTGAGACCACGCGCGTTCGGAGCATCTTGCCCCATGAGAAGGCGAGTTTTGTGACGATCCCAAGCGAGGCATCTGCTTTGCAAGGTGTTCCATTCTTCGTAGGAGATGTTTATGCGAGGGTCTATATCCTCGTAGTTGATCCAACTGTTGGTGTCATGTTTCCAAAGGTGTTTCCATTTTTTGAATCCTTTGTTCCATAACTTCTTGGCATTTTGAATGTTCCACGACTCCACACTCCGGATGCCATGTATCGGAAACCAGATAGAGTCGTTTTGTCTGATTCCGGCCGCCCACTTCCAGTCCTCACTGATTCTTGTGAAGCTTTTGACTTTATTCCAGCCCTTCCAAAGAGAGCAGACGAGAGTGGAGCCTTTCGGGAAGACAGGAATCGGGGAGAATAGTAGGGTCATGATGTCAAGGTTCTTCCAGTTCGGGAACCCCGTGAGGGCCAACTCATTTTTGTTTCTGAAGATCAGCTTGGCCCACGAGGCCTCCCTATTGCACCAAGCTTTAATCATCCATTTGGCTGCCAGTTTGTTAGCCATGCACCCGATGTCCAGGATGCCAAGCCCCCCGCTATCTCTAGGGCTGGTGCAGATGGCCCATTTGATTTTAGGCACCCCCCTTCTGTTATGATCCCCCGTCCAAAGAAAGTTTCTGCAGATGCTATTCAGTTTGGACAGGCCTTGCTCATTCGGTCTCCAGCAAGAAAGGAAATAGATGGTAGACGAGAGGAGGAACGTGTTGATAACCATCGCCCGTCCAGCGAGATTGATTTGCATGCCTCTCCAGTAATTGAGCTTGTTTTCAAGTTTGGCCAGCACCCAGTTCCATCGCTGCTCCATAGAGACGCCAAACCCCAAGGGGATTCCAAGAAGCCGAAAGATTTGGCCCTGCGGAATGATTTGACAGCCATGATCAATGAGAAGGCCAGGTTGATGTCCCACGATGGCCCTAAAGGCGGTCTTATTGTGGTTGATTTTGGATCCAGAGGCCTCGCAAAAGGTATCAAGACACCTCCAGAAAGTCTCCAGGCTGGTATTATCATTGTGAACGAACGCGTTCATTCTGTTTTCCTGCTATGAGCTACTTGAGCATTGATTGAGACAACCTTGCGCATCTGTCTTTGAGTCTGCATGTCTGCATCCGTAGCTCTCTATGAACGGTGGTCTTTTACTCTTCGTACATGCCTGGCGTGTCCATTCCGTTTTCCTGTTTTGAGCTACGTTAGCATTGATTGACACAACTTTGCGGTGTTCTCTTCTGTTTGTCTGCATGCATAGTTCTTTATGAGCGGTGTTCTCTTGTGTCTTGTCTATGGATTGTACTAGCTCGCGTGTAGCTGTAGCTTACGGACTCTTATTATTTTTGTTTGTTGCGTGTGTGTGTGTGTGAGTGAGAGAGAGAGACTCTCACTATGGCTGGGCTCAGCACCTCACATTTGGGAGCCTACAGTCCAACGGACTTGAGTTCTGTGTTGCTAAGCAGTTCATCTAGGTGGAAAATCTGGGTTAAATATAATAGATTTAACTACATTCAAAATAATGCACCCTTAAGACCATGTGATCATTTCTATTTTTGTTAATTTTTTTTATCAAAGTTGAATGTTCATATGCAAGTTTACTTTATTTTTGAAGAAGACAAAACAAGGATTTTTTTTCCGCCCATCAAGGACATTCACATATGTGTGTTGTAGAGACAAAACAAGGATTTTTTTTCCGCCCATTTTGGAGGGGGTGTGTTGTAGAGATTTTATCTCTACATTGCATTTACAATATGTTCTGAACCATATTCAAATCTTGCATTGCTGCCTTCTGTACCTATCAAAAAAATATAACCTAAATTTGAGCTATTTTTTTATCATCAATGTCCTTTCAGCCTTTGGACATGCCACTCACTAGAAGAGCCAGAATATGAAGTATCAATCCTCATAATTGCTTGAAAATAAAGATTTAAAAGAGCCCATGCATCCACTGAGATTGAAAAGAGAAAGTAAGTGCTTGGTAAAAATATATCAAAGATAAAGAAGCCACATCCTATGTTGGAAATTGTGAAGGGAAAATGGAAGTATATAAACAGGCTTATCATTGAAAAGGGTTGGGCTCAATCCCCACCGACATCTGAATGCCAAAACAAAAACAAAATGAAACATCTTTTTAAGCTTTATATTTTCAACAAGGAGCATGAGATTGAAAGTATGAGATATCCTTGTAAAAAAACACGGATGCTCCAAAAAGATGTACCTTCATTTTTGAAATTCAAGCTCCAACCTTATTGGAGCCTCAAGGAGAAAGAGATCAAGCACAAACACTCGAGTTCAAATGTGCCTATAATTTAGGAAAAGAGCTCCTTGTTTTCTCATGAATCTTTTCAAGTTAATATATACACACATTATACATTGAATCAATGATCCCACATGTGTGTAAGCTCACTTAGATTTTGAATAAGCTAGTAGACCCCTTGATAAGCAAGCCCCTTTTCTTCTTTAGTGTTTTTTGTAGACTTTGAGTAGCCATATCTAGCTGATAGATTTCTATGTGTGGGAGCTAGATACCTATGAGTGTTGAGCAGTGCTTCCTTATCACATTGTACTCATTTGTTGTAGTCTTTAATTTTTTTTTTCTTGCATGTCCAAAATCTGCATATTCTAAGAGAAATTGCTCCACTAGTGAATAGTGGTCTCTATGTGCATGCCTAGTGAAGATAATAGCTAGTCTATCTTGGAGGCATTGCTTCTCAGAGAAACAGTGAGCATTTTAAGTGAAGTAAATTGTATTTGCAAGTTCATATAATATATTTGGCATCTACAAAAGCTCTCGAGTTTTCAATGAACACAAGTTTCTGTGAGTGTGCATGTGAGGCCATCTATACTTCAATGCTGCATAGGGAAGTTCTGTATTCTCCATTCAGTGATATCAAAGCATTTCAACATACAAAGACATTCAAGGAGGACCACAAGAAGCCATTGAAGGAATCTCAAGGCAAGAGAGCTATTGGATCAAGGTCAAGAGCAAACAACCAAGACAAGGGGAGTCTACTAGTTGACAAGTAGAGCATCTAGTTCATCTATTTGGTACTTGTAAGGTACAAAAGTAAAAGCTATTGTTATCCTCTTGTATAGAAGGGATCTATGAAATTACATTCTAGGACATGATGTCAGACTATAGAACTCAAATTGAGAAATTGGATAAGAATAATTATCAGCCATGGAGATTTAGAATGTCTAGCTACCTCATGTAGAAAGGATATGGGCTCTCATTATTACTAGCACAAATGCTACACCTAGATTGGGTGAGAACCTAATGATTGATCAATTAAGGAACTTCAAAGAATTGAGTGACATAGATAAGAGATTCATCCTAATATTACGTGAGCACATTATCAATGCCATGTTAGAGCATATACAAGATTTAGATACCTCCATGAAGGTCTGCAAAACCCTAGAGAAACTTTACTCCACTTGAACCAAAGCCACCAAGATCCAATCGAAGAATGAACTCAACAACTTGAGGAAAACACCTAGTAGAAATATGAATGACTACATTTTGAAAACCAAAGCAGTCAATGATGCATTAAGTCCTATAGTTTGTCACATGGATGATGATGAATTAGTTGCATGCACCTTGAATTGGTGGCCTTGATGGTCACTGAAGGGCAAAGGGAAATGAGTCCCAAAGATTCTATGCAGGTAAAGGAGGAGGAAGAGGAAGGAATATAGGCAAAAGAGAGGATCAAATGGTGATCCTAATCAAGACCAAGGAAGCAAATTCTCTTCACTAAGAGGAAGAGCCAGTTTAGAGGAAAAGGATGGATGAACAATCAAAATATAGATAACCAAAACTCAAAAGGTTGTTTCATTTGTGGCAAGTATGGTGAATATGGAAGGGCTTGCTATGAAAAGGAGAAGACAAATCAAACTTAAAAAGGACAAGGTAATTATGCATATACTTCCAAACGAGAATGAAATTATGCTAGCTATGATGCAAATGCGTGACTAGCATAAATATCCTTTGCTACAAAATCGGGAGTCTTTGTATTTTGTGCCATGCCATTTGCCTTGACCAATGCCTAATCTACCTTTCAATTCTTGATGTGTGACATGTTTAACAAATTTATCTAAAAGCTCTTGGAAGTGTACCTAGATACCTCTCTATATTTGCAAAAGAACAGATTATGCATTCCCAACTTGAATTGATTTTTCCTAGTGTAGATAATATTGTGTGTGTATAAACCTATAGAAATGTGTCTTCATGGTGCAACAAGGTAAAATTTCGGAACACATTGTCTCCAAAAATGGAATCCCAACAGACAAACACTGAATGAAAGTCATTGTGGATCTTTCGAAGCCCAACAATCTTAGAGAAGTCCTAGATTTCTATGACACTTAGATACCTTTTCATGAATATTAAACAAATTTGAATGGGTTGATGATTGTGAGAAAGAATTCCATTATCTTAAAACTTTTCCCACTCTAGCACCAATCTTCAAGGCTCTAGATTGGTGTAAACCATTCCACGTGCACATGATGCATCAAATTATTCCATCGATTGTGTTTTATCTCAATTGGCTAATGATGGAAACATGGACTTTCTAATCCCTTATGCTAGTGCTAGGAAATCAAACAACATTGAATGGAATTATGCAATCACTTAATGTGAAGGAATGAAAATGGTTTATATAATAAAGAAGTTTTTCCTTTATCTTTTGGGAAATAAATTGAACTTCTTTAGTGTTCACCATACATTTTTTTATCTAGTCAAAAAAACTTGTGTTACAAGGAGACTGGTCATACGGTATCTACTTCTCATGGATGTTTCCTATGAAGCGGTTGTAAAAAAAAGGAAAGAAACACCTTAGAGGTTACCTTATCTCATTTGGACACTAGAGAATCATGAGTGGGGGTGGATCTCCCTGAGTCACATTTGTTAAATCTAGAAGTAGTTTGAAGGGGGCAAAAGTACTTCTTCCTACCCATATGCATGGCACTCATCATAACTATTTGCTCAAATACATTAAGGGACCTCTTGCTTCTAGAATATTTCATAACTTGGCAAGAAGTATGTACACCAAGACCCAATTTTCATCTTGTTGCGATCTATGGATAATCACAAAAGGATGTGAAAGATGAAGCACACAAAGGTGTTTTGTGATGAAATCTCCCCTAAACTAGAATCGCATAGAATCGTGAGAGATTAGGTTCTGTTTGATCTATGATGAAGAAGGATGTACATGCCTATGTGTCATAATGTGCCAACTACCAAGTCTTTCCTCCAACTAAAGATGCTACTCTCTACCATGCTACTATACTACCTACATGGATCAAGCATATAGATAAGTAGCATGTTGATATTACATGTAAAATCTAGAGATCGAACATATAGTTGTATCTAGAAGCCACTTCTTTCTAACGAGATGTGCAAAAATGATCTAGGTTGCAAGAATCTAGTGGACCACCTTGCACGAAGATAGATAGGAAGTTTTCAAGACATGTGATAATTTTGAAAGAGCTATATGATATGAAGGGATAACCCATGAATAGTAGTACAACACTTTTTAAATGGGGAATAAACTTTATAGGTGCAATTATTCCACTCGCTTATAGCTCTCATGCAAAATATATGATTGTGGCTAAAGAGTGTTTGAAAAAATGCGCTAAGGCTAAGGCAATTACCAATAAATGTGCATGCTATAGCAGTTTTGTTTGATAAATTTTTCTCAAGGTTTGATCTGCCCACAAAAATTTTTGATGATCACACCAAACATTTTTTTATGAAGTGATTCAATGCTTGTAAACGAAGTTGGTACATGTTCATAAGAAGTTTACACCTCCTACACTTAACTCCACTCTAGACTCACCACATCACATACAATAAAAAACATATCAAATAGAAGAATATAGAGAAATGGACACTAATCTCTATGAACATCTAGTTCTAGGTTAGTTTATAGGAAATTATCTCTATTGTGATGAATATGATCCAAGGATTGAGGTAGATTTTCACTATGTGGATCACAACGACCACTCTAGGTATGATTTTAATGACACATCACGTGATAATCACTCTTAACTGATCAAACTATGAAGAAAAATGTACACGAGAAGCATATTTCCAGTATTTACAAGTTCAAAGAGGGGGGGGGGGGAACTAAACACTCAAGCACATCCCCAAATAAAGGAATTAACAAGGAAATAAGGTCGCTTTTTGCACATCACTAACATATGGGTTCAAAAGGGGAAATCCCATCATACAACACCACAAGAATAAAAAAGGCATGTACATCTAAGAGACAACATTAGAACAGTCCACTATAAAAATCATGAAAGCAAAGACAAGCTCCATCACAATAGATGCAACCAAAACAGGTCCCATATGCACCTCAATGACATAGTCCTTCATTTAAGGAGTTGTGGGTTCCAAGAAAGCCCATCAAAGTTTAACATCACCTAGCTTAAATTTGGATTTCTAAGTGCCATACAACTAAACAGACCAATGAGAAATGTGAAGCAAACACAATGGAGAAATCTGAATCATAAGCACTAGTCAATTGCACACCATGAACGAGATAAAAGGAGAGCATAGATGGAACATGCTAAGAAGACAATACTTTGCATGCAAAATGTAGGTCCCTAGATTGACAATATGTTCATCAAATGGATTGTTAAACCACACTTACACTTTAGAGATTTCATGCCAGAGGATTTTATATCTTCTTTGGAGAAGTGGTAGTAGAGTAGGATAAGGTCTCTTTGTGCAAGAATCATGTGCTCATTCCAAAACCTTATCTCTAGCACATATTAGAAGACCATTTTCACTTCAAGTATGTATCCAATTTGGGAAAAATTAAATGGCCTTAAATCAAACACTACTGTGATATCCTATGAACACAAAAGTGATACTTTTAGTATGAGAACATAAATCAGTTGTTTAGTATGCTTTGTGTTACTAATGTCTCTTTCCAAGTGATCTATGATCTTTGCGGAGAAGAAATTTCTTTGTGGTTGCTAATTGTATGAGTACATGAGCTACTGGAAATAATCTTATTTATAATGATGGAAAATTATTCATATCTCATGATATAGCAACCGTCACTAGAACCATCAATCAAGATTCAAACATCCATACTATAATATATTTTAAAACATGATTTACTCATATTATGTTCCAAAATATCACTTTCATATAAAAAACCCATCTTTAGAAATAATTTTGGATACTTTTTCTTGTAGTTACTCCATATGTATGAAAACCAAGAAGTGCTCAAGTTTATGGGTGATTCCTTAACCCTCTTGAATTTTAAGAGATTTTGTTCGGACTCATTTAGAACTTCAAAGAAGGGTATAGGACCAATTTTAACCTTAGATGGACATTAGACTATGAAGATTATCACTTTTTAAACTTGAATATAAAAATGAGCTAAACCTCCACATGTAGTTCTTAGTCTTGATGTTCATTCTCTCTTCTAATCAAGTACGAGTTTCTTGGTAGTTCTTGTGCCTAGTCAATCAATGAGGGTTGCTTTCATGTGTGTGAATGTATGCATATGTGAGATGCCTTGTGTGTGTGTGTTTGACTCATAGCATGGTGAAGATCACCATATCAGTGACTCCTCTCTCTGATTGATATTTTGTGTGTGAGGATGCAATGTTTCATGCTAGTTTCTACATGTGTTACGCAATCAGATCTACATCACACGAAGAGCTTGGAAGAACCTTTCAATAATGCTCAAGATAAAGCTAATCCCTATCTTTCTCCTTTGTTAATCACCACGTGGGTATAGTTTAGTGATAAAAATTGTGAGTGACGCGAGCTCCAAGGAACATATTACTAGGATGAGTAATCTCCGAAGGAGTCTTTTCCTAATCAGCCTTGATCAAAGAAGTCATCCCTCATATAAAACCAATACTTCCACTATGATTTCAATGAAAAGTATAATGAGGTATGCCAATTCTATGCCGTGGTCACCACCTTTGTTATGCCACCATTGTTATAAGCATAAGAGTAACCAAGGTGTTGTGTTTTAGCTCGATTCTACAAATTGTCAAAGACCTCTGCGCTCATGTGAAAAACTGCTTTGGTACTAGTGAAGGGTACTTTGCCATCTCCTCATAACGTGGATCATCTTTTTAATTGACATCACAAACACTATCCATACTTGTATGTATAGACTTGTAGAGAATTTCAAAAAATTTAGAGCTCATTTTGTGGTTGTGTAGGCAAATGCATGTATTATTATAAATAACATGTATAGTGTCCAAGGGCCATTCCGCCTTTCACATGGAGAATAATGGTAACAACCCATATCCTTAAGGTATTGAAGGATGAAATACCATTCTAATCTATTCTACACTTTGTCAAAGTCAACCTTGGAAAACATGCGATCTTGTTTGGATTTCTTTTGCATCCTCCAAGCCTTTCCACGTAACGAAATTGGCCTCCAAGGTTGGATTAACAAAGCCTTTGTAGTTATTGTGGGTTGAATGTTGAACATGATTAGCTAATCAAATGGGGGCTTTCACAATACATCTACACCCATTCTAGAGCATTTTTATCAACTTAAATGTAAACTTATGAATGTAATTCTTACCGTCTTTCTTATGGATCAAGTTGATCACCCCTTCTTTGAGACACTCAAGTAAAACATGAAACCTAATTGCTTCCTAGCTAAGGAAATGCGAGAGGCCCCACACATGTATCTTCAAAGATTTTGAAGAACTCATTGGTGAGACCATAAGTTCCAAGACCCTTCCTCTTAGGAAGGGAGTCAAAACCTAGGCAAAGGTCCTTCCATCCACTTTATATTTTGTAGGGGTGGTTTTTGGTTTTGAGTCAAAAGAGTTTAGACTTATAGTCTCTCTTCCTTGTGAGCAAAGGAAAGGATTCTCACATGATCTCTTTATAATGGCTCACAATGAATTCATTGTTCTTTCTTTCCATCAAATTTCTAGCCCATCCTTGTTGACCATCTTAGGGAGGTGCTCTTTGGTTTTCTACATTTTCTTGATAATCTTTGGTATTTCTTCAAATGGATTGTTATCTTTCCATACTCACCTCCTTGATAAGTGCAAGAGGTTTGTCACAAAGAAAGATAAAATGCCCATACTGATATATGCATGCAATCAAAGAGACTCAAAGACAAATGCACAAACTGCAAGGTTTTCTGTAGTAATGTCCACATATGTCAAAACAGGAAAGCCGAATAGATGCCACATATGTACCAAGAGGGAAAGAGCATGGAGTGTACCTCGATCTGTCAAGGGTGGTGGAAAATACGCAAGTGGGTAGTTGAGGATAGAATTAAATCACATTATATTTGATGGTGGGGATGGAGATGAGTGATGGAAAGGACATGAAAGTGATGGTCGATAAATACAACACCCACTGTAGTAATAGAGACAACCATACATGTGATAATGGATGTCATCAATATGTATGAAGAACCTACTTTACATATATATCAACACACATGTACATGTGAGACAATGACTTGAATGATGTGTGTGAATCTCCTCCCATCCATACATACCCTCTTGTACTCTAAAAATAACAATGATCTGGCATAATCTAGTGTGAACATGTGGCCATCATGCAGCAGTTATACCCATTACTACTAGGTACCTTGGGGACCTTGGCTAGTTGGCCCTTGTCCCTTGAACACATGGACTAATCAGTATGGATCAATACCATGATCCCTATGGATCTATGTCTGACACTCTCTCCCACTTCTAAAGATCCTTGTCCTCAATGATCAATGAAGGAAAGCAATTGTAAAATAGTGCTTCTGATTCCCAAGTAGAGTTAGTAAGTGGTAATCCTCTCTAGCCTACTAGATACTCCTGCATGACACAATTCCTGAATCAATATTTGTCTTCGATCTAATATCCCCCCTAGAGAATGATATGTGCTATTACTTTCCTACAAATAAAGAATACATTCTATTAGATTATGCTCCCTAAAAATATACTTTCAAAGTTTACTGACATGAAACACTAGATGATTTGTGCAATCTAGAGGAGGTTCTAATCGGTATGCAACTTCACTTAGCTTCTTAACTATCTTCCAAGGTCCAAAAAACCTTGGTGAAAGCTTACTACACTTCCCTTTTGAGAGTGAAGTAGATCCAGCTGGTAGCTGAAGAAAGACTCTATCTCCTTGCTCTAAAGATCTAGGAGATCTCTTCTTATTAGCATACTCTTTAGCCCTATTAGTAGCTTGCTGCATCTTGGCTTTAGCTATTTCTAAATTTTCTCGAAGGTTCGTTAAGAGCTCTAAAGCACTAGGAAATTTCTTTGGCATGCGTATGGTACTAAGAGCATTGGGATTCATGCCATAGTTCATCTCGAAAGGATACATACTTGTCACCTTGTGAGGCCTATTGTTATAAGCAAACTCAACTAGTGGCAAATAGCTATCCCAGTCTATCTATCTCTAAGAAGCATATGCCCTCAAGATGTCCTCTAAAATTTGATTGAACCTGTTGGTTTGACCATTTGTCTGAGGATTATTACTCCTACTCATCTTTAATGACACCTTTAGTTTTTAAAATACAAACTTCTAGAAGTGTCTTTTAAATCTAACATCCCTACCTGAAACTATGGATGTGGATAACCCATGGAACCTAAAGACATGATGGATAATCATCTCTGCCACCTATGGATCTTCTATCATCTCCTCTGTGGGTATGAAATGAGCCATCTTGCTCAACCTCTCTACCACAAATAGGATAGTATCCCACTTCCTTTGTGTCTACGACAACCCGACTATGAAATCCATGGATACTATCGCATCAATGATCTGGAATATGTAACATATGTAAAAGACCTGGTGTCTTTATCCTTTATGATTTGTTGACATGACAAATAAAGCATTGTTGAACATAAGTGTGGACATCTCTCGCTAATCTAGGCCACCAAAATGTTCTTCTAAGAAGCTCTATTGTCTTATCAACAACTGGATGTCCTACACAAGTCACATCATGGTTATCATTTATTAACTTTGTTCTCAAATCACGGGAATCTAGTACACAAACGTGTCTTTTCTATCTAAATATTCCATTCTCCTCTGAGAAATTGGAATAGGGAATCTTCTTGTTTGCTTTGCTAGGGGAATAAATAGCTTGAATCGTCCCATCTCATATAATAGAGTCATAATTGATGGCTCAAATAATCTATGAAAAAGATGAATCTTCCACCTCTGCTTCATTTATCTCTTGAAGCAATGAGCTTTCTAGAACTATAAAGCTTATTTGATACATTATTTGTGATAATACGTCAATAACTTTATTCTCTTTGCTCTTCTATACAGGATTTCCATGTGAAACTCCTACATGAGCTCAGCACAACAAGGATGTCTACCTTGAAGATCTAACTGACTACAAAAATACGTAAGTGTATGATGATCTATGTCTACCATGAAGTCTACACAATAAAGATAGTGTCTCTAGACTTTAAGTGAATACACCACTGCATACAACTCTTATTCATGTATCGTCTAGTTGCATTGTGCACTTGTAAATTTCTTGCTCTTAAAGTTATGGGCCTACCATCTTGGCTCAAAACTATCCCTATGGCTATGCCGCTGGCATTTTTCTCTAACTCAAAGGGTTTATGTGGAGCTAACACTTTGAGTATAGTAGCCTATGAAACAACTTGTTTCAAAGCATCTAAACTATCTGGCTACTCTTGCTTCCATACAAATGGAGCTTTGCCTTGAAGCAAGTTCATCATAGGCACTGCTATCGATGAATATGAAGAGATGAATTTTTTATAGAAATAGGAAAGCCCTAGAAATGACCATAAGCGCCCCTCATCTTGAGGAGTAGGCAAAGATAATATAACTGAAACTTTCTTGGGATCAATTTGAACCCCATCCACTAATACTACATGGCCGATATACTCCATCCTCAGAAAAAACAAGTGAGCCTTTTCTAGATTAACTGAGTCTTATGTACATCATGATCCCTTACTCTAGTTTGATGGTAGCCACTTTTTAAATCTATTTTACTAAATACAATGGCTCAACCTAGAAGATCTAAAAGATCATCAACCTTGGGAATAGGATATCGGTGTCTGATAGTAATCTCATTGAGTGCTCGACATTGGATGCACATCCTATAAGATGCATCTTTCTTCTTTTTCAGAAGAGCTATTGCTACAAAAGGGTGAATAGCTAGGTCTAATTTGCCCTCTTGTAAGTACTTTTCCATGATCTTCCGAACTTCATTTTCCTCCTATAAACTCATTTGAAATGATGGCCGTGCAGTCGAACTCACTCCGGGTACCAATTTGATTCTATGCTCTATGTTGATGCAAGGAGGCAAACTAGAAGGTAATTTTTTTGGGAACAACTCTTGGAATTCTACTCTCTCTTTCACCGAAAGTGCTAAAGCATTCCAAATAGAGTCTCCAGGACTACATGAATCCATCAGATTACAAAATGAATGCACAAAGTAAAGAAAATAATTAATCATACAATCAATTTTAAGCAACTTGGTAGCATTTATCAAACACATCTCTTGGAGATCTGGTTCTCCACGGATCAGTAGTCACCTTCCCTCATCCTCAAAATTGATCACTTTACTTGGTCACTATTTATGATGTACTATAAATAGAAAAATTAAACTTGCTCCTTACCTTGTCTTCCATTTGGAACTAACTTTCTTAGTTGTAGACCTTACATTGTTGTATAATCACTCCCTACTAAAGACAACCTTGCCTTGTCTAATAAATGCAAACCTTGTGTTTGTTGTGTAATCACTCATTACTAAGAGTGTTGACCACAACCTTGCTTTGTTTACTTACTACAAACATGCCTTGATATATAACCTTGTCCTAGTCCTTGCTTTGGATTTAGACGATGGAATTTCCTTGTTTGATCTATGCAAACCTCGCCTTTTTGTACATCTTGTCCACACTTGAGTATTTGACCTATAGACTTGCCTTGTTTGCTCTCTGCAAATCTTGTCTTTTTGTGTATCTTGGCCACTCAAGGGTTCTTGGCCTATAGACTTGCCTTGTTTGCTTAATGAAAATGAGTCCACCTAGGCTGTCTATTCTTCATTCTTAGGGATAGATAGATGCAACAATTGTGAGAAGAGATGGTGGATACCTCCAAAGATGAGCCTTGTGTTGCAAAAGCCTGCTCTACACCTCCCAAGATAGCTTGAAGGATAGTAAGTACACACCGTGTGCTTGCTAAGGATGCATATAGGTCACCTCACTACTTTGGAAGATCATTCTCAAATTTATACATCAAAACAGATGACTTAATTCAAAACAAATGACTCAAACCTTGCTATTTTAAGATGAGGTGCTTTGTGGAATTTCACTCAGAGCTCATAGACTCCTGAGAATTGTCCAAAGATATTTTTCACACTTCAAACTATATATATGAGGAACCTAAAGCAAGAAAAAACATGGATTTTGATGAACCATACAGAGAGTCATAAATTAGGAACATTAGAGTGTCATTCTGACATTTTAGGAGATTTTTGCCTACATACATAGATGATTTCAAATAGCTTTAGCTCATATATTAAAGAACAAAATGTGATGAAAATTGATATTTTGCGAATAGAATTAACAAGTTACCTATAGCAATTTAAATCTCATAAATAGATTAAGTACACATAGAGAAATCAGTTATCAAAGTTGAATGAAAAATGAGTGAACTCCAAGAACTCACTTGAAAGATCAATCTATATTGAACATATAGTACATGTAGAGAATGGGAATGAAGCTTGAGTATAAGGGGCACAATATGTGCTTCATAAATAGTATACACCTTGACCAGAACGTCGTGTCAATGTACCAAAGCATCCTTTATAATCTATGACTCATTTTGAATGTATAAATAGAGGTATTTGAATGCAAACTTTGGAGGGATTCTACCTAAAAGTTCCCTTAGGGGAATCTTAGCTAATAAATTTCTCCTACTTCAACTTTGTGATTAGTACCTAACAAGGTCATTAGATTCTCTTTGGTATTTACCTTTAATGTAATTACTTTTCAAGTAATCACTTTTACAAAAGGTTGTTCTTGTGGCTTCTGTCATTGAGAGTATACATAACAAAATGATGAATGATCAAGAACTAGGCTTGGATTAAAAATGCACCAAAAGCTCCCCCTCAAGGGTAGCGTGCTTGAATCTTCTTTCTTCCTTGATTTCTAGCAAACAAATCTTTCCTTTAAACTTGCTTAGCTTGATACCATCCAATGGGTTAGTCAACATGTTTGCACATTGGAGATTAGTAGATACATAGGATAATTTAATATCCTTGCTCAGCAACTTCTCTTTTACATAGTGATAATGGACTTCAATATGCTTTGTTCTAGCATGGTAGACTGGATTAGCTGCTAAGTGAAGTGAGCTAGTGTTATCACCAAAGATGTGAGGTGTTAGACTATGTAACCCCAAATTTGAGTATATACCTTTCAACCACATTGCTTGGGTTGCATTGGCCAATCCTCTATATTCAGCCTTAGTAGATGATAGAGAAATAGTTGGTTGCTTCTTGAAGACCATGAGATGTGCTTTGAACCTGCAAAAGACAAATAACGTGAAGTACTCTTCCTGTCATCCTTTGATCCAGCCCAATCAGAATCTGAGTAGAGCTTGGGATCAATTTCTAAAGTGAAGGCATATAAAATCCCTTCATTGATGGTACCTTTAAAGTATTTGAGCACTCTCTTGGATGCTTCCAGGTGTGGCTTCCTTGGTTTGTGCATGAATTGATTGAGCATGCTAACACTATAGCATATGTCCATCCTAGTGAGGGTTGCATAGTTTAGACTTCCTCCTAAGCTTTGATAGCCTGTGATATCTTCAATGGGTTCTCCTTCATAAGCACTAAGCTTATGGTTCAACTCCATGGGTGTAGCTGCACATTTATTATTATCCATTTTAAACTTAGAAAGCATGTCATGTACATACTTGCTTTGGGTGATGTAAATACTAGAATCTATATATACAAGTTCAAGTCCAAGAAAGTAAGTGAGTGATCCAAGATCACTAATCTTGAATTCATCATTCAGTCACATCTTTACCTATTTGATTCCATTGATGTCATTCGTTGTGATTATGATATCATCAAAATATGCATAGGGATAAATAACTTCTGTTCCATTCTTCTTGATGAATTCAGATGTATCTTCTTTGCTAGCCTGAAGTCCTTGATCCTACAAGTAGGTCACTAATATATGATTCCAAGCTCTTGGAGCTTGATTCAAACCATACAAAGCCTTTTTCAATTTTCACACATAATGTGGATGATGTGCATCTTCATATCCTGGTGGTTGTGCCATATAAACTTCTTCTAAAATCCATCCATTAAGGAATGCATTTTTTACATCGAATTGTTATAGCTTATAATTTCTAGATGCAGCAATGCTAACAAGTACTCTAATGGTATGCGTTTTAGCTACACCTGAGAAGGTCTCTTCATAGTCTATCCCATGGGTTTGAGAAAACCCTTTGGCTACTAATCGTGCATTGTGTCTATTAATATTACCATCTGGATTTCTTTTCACTTTATCAATCCACCTTGATCCAATTACCTTCATTGATAGTTTGTGTGGAACAAGCTCCCAAGGCTCATTGTCCATGAGGGCTTCCATTTCATCATCCATTGTTTCTCTCCACTCCTTTTTTTGAGCTTGTTCATGAGTGGTTGTTCTTTCATTGTTGGAGTCCTTAGCCATATAGATTGAGTGCTTTGTGACCAATGATGTATCAAATCCATATCTTTTTGGTTTCTTCTTTTCTCTCATTGACCTTCTAATTGGTTGTAGAGAGCTTTCTAATCCTTAAGCTAGGTCCTGAGCATTAGCTTTCCCTTTGTTCTTCCATAGCTTCAATTTCTCCCACTATGTCAGGTCATCTTCAGAGTCATTATCTTCATGATGCTTTGGTTCCTTTGATGGAAGGGATGGAAAGTCTTCTAAATCACGGGAAATCTTCACTTTCCTATCATCATCAAACCAATATTTATTTTCATCAAAGAATTCATCCCTACTAACTAAGAAGCCTTTCTTAATGGGATTATACAATCTGTATCCTTTTTGAGTTTGATCATAACCAATAAAGACACACCTCTGCCTTCCGATCCAATTTCCCTCTCACTTGAGAAGGAATGTGAGCATAAGCTAAACATCCAAAGATTTTTCAATGCTCTAAGCTGGTTCTTCTTCCATTCCAAATTTCACAAGGATTCATAACTTTTAAAGACTTTGATTGAAGTCTCTTAATAATGTATGTGGCTATTGATATAGCCTCTGCCCAAAGATAATTGGGTAGGCCTTTTTCATTTAGCATAGATCTAGATGCTTCTACTATAGTCCTATTCCTCCTCTCACCTACTTCATTGACTTCACGTGTGTATCTGGTATTACCTCTATTTACATGCCGCATTCTTGTAGGAAAGAATCAAATTCATTTGAGAAGTATCCTATACAAACATCTGATCTGAGCCTTTTGAGACATCTACCTGTTTGTTCTGTAAAAGTGAAAGATACCTTTTGAAACAATTGAAAACTTCATCTTTATGTTTCATAAAGTATAGAATTTTCCACCTACTACAATCATCAATAAAAGATACATAATATCTTGAACCTGTGATGGAAGATTCTTTGCTTGGACCCCAAACATCTCTGTGTACAAGGTCCAATAGCTCGTGATGGATATATCCTTTTCAGTTGAAAGGTTTTCTATGTGCTTTGCCAAACTAACAAGCTCCGCACTTGTAGATCATATCTTCCTTTGTGATGTTGGGAAATCCAAGAACACTTTGATCCCTCCATATTTGTTTCAAGGTTGTTTCACCAATATGAGCAAGCCTTTTACACCATACCTCCAATTCATAGAGTCTTTGAGATCAATAGCTAAACAATGCTATGTTCTTGGTGTCTTTCACTTCAAACGTGAAGAGTCTTCTTGTTTTATCTCCTTTGGCAATCCTTCTCAATCCTTGCTTTCGTTCTTCTACATATGCTCCATGTCTTGTGAATCTAACGTACAATCCTTTCTCCATACATTGTCTAGCACTTATCAAGATTTTGGTTATTGTAGTACATATAATATCTTGCTTAGAAGATTCATGTTTCCATTTGATGTTTTGACATTACCTATGTTTTCCATTGAATGCCTTGTATCATCACCTTTCTGCACTTCATGCTTAGTCTTAGGATCTTCTAGGTTAGAGAGCAATGCTACATTTCCTGATACATGATAAGAGCATCCTAAATCAATATAAAAGACATGATCATCATCCTTACCCTAGTTCGACGATAGGCTCATGAGTAGTAGTGAGTCCTCTTGGCTTTGGTCTTTAGTGTAGTTATTGTAATCTTTCCTTCCTCTGAATCCACTTTGATAGTTTTACTGTTGTTGTTGTAGTTATTGTTGTATCCTCCATTGTATCTACCTCTATTTGATCCATAGCCACCTCTATTGAATCATCTTCTTCTGAAATTTCTTGGATTTCTATAATATCTTCAATAGTGTGACTAGAGTAACCACATATATTACAAGGTTGAGATTTCGAGGCTCTCCCCTTGCCTTGCTTTCCTCCTATACCTCTTCCTCTAGCTTTTCCTCTACTTGTGAAGTTGGCTTGGAAAGAGCTACCTTCATCTTCATTCTTCTTATACTTTGACTTATCCTTAGCTTTAGTTCTATCAGAGTATAAGACAAAAGATTGATTACCTCTTGAAGATTCACCCTTCTTGTTTATCTTTGCTTCATGTGTGAAGAGCTAGCCCATCAAGGTGTTGATGTCCGGTACTTGCATGTCCATCTATAGATCCATGGCAATTGTGAATGATTCCCACTTTTCATTAGCTTTGATGCCATTGATGATTTGCCTTATGATTTGCTCTTCTTGAATCACCTCTCCAATGCTTCCCCACTGATCAGAAACGTCCTTCATTTCGGTGACATAATCAATCACACTTTTCTTGGGACTCTTTTTCAAGGCAGTGAACTCCATCCATAGCTGGCTCTTCCTAGCTCTAGTGTTTAAAGAGAAGAAGGGAGCAGGTGCATTCCAAGTCTCTCTCGATGTCTTGCATCCTTTCACATGACGTAAGAGAAAACCAATAACTGAGTTTAGAATATAGGATCTTCTTCATTCTTTTTACCTTTGTCGTTATCTTTACTGTTATTTCTATCTGTGTAAAGGGCACCAGATTGATTACCTCTAGGGTTGTATCCATTCTTGTTGAGCTTTTTTTCATGTGTGAAGAGTTGCCCCATCAATGCGTTGAGCTTAGGTATCTGCATGTCCATATCTAGGTCCATTGCTTTGGTGGACTCCCACTTATCATCAGCCTTTATGCCATTTATGATCTACCTTACTATTTCCCCCTCTTCTATTTCTTCTCCAATGCTACCAAGTTGGTCAGGTACATCCTTCATCTTGGTCACATAGTAAGCCACACTTTGCTTTGGTTACTTCTTCAAGGTTGTGAAATCCATCCAAAGTTGGTTCCTCCTAGCCCTTGTATTTGATGAGAAGTTTGAAGAAACTACTTCCTAATGTGAGGTAATAAGAAATCAGATATTAAGTTAAGTATATATAGAAGACCTGGCTAGAGCATCCTTTGCACACCAGCTAGTTAGCCTTTCTTGCTCTTCTCTTGTAGGTTGATGTTTGCTTATGAATAATGGCTTTTCCTCATCTCTAGAGATGTGTCCATATAAGCCTCTTCCTTGGAGATAAGCTTGCATCCTTAGGGACCATGTTGGATAGTTTCCCTTATCCAATTTCTTAATGAATGATGGAAATCCATCTCCGATTTTTCTAACATTGCTCTAACACCATTGTTGGAGGAGATGGTGGATAGATTCCACAGATGAAGTGGTGTTGCAAAATCTTGCTTGACACCAGCCTAGAACAAGTTGTGGAGAGTAGAGTAGACTTTTCCTTCCCAACAATCACAAATAATCACCTAAGTGTTTTGGAGCATGATCCTCTAATCAAGGCATCAAAAAAAATGAGGAGAAAATTTAACTATGAGCAAAGACTTGCTATTTTGATCTCTACACATATTGAGTAAAATGAGCAGTGCTATCAGCCTGCTAGCAATTGATTAAAGTTCTTTTTGGAGTATCTAATTAACGTAGAATGAAATCAATAAGGATAATAAAGATGAGACCATATTGATGTTTTACCAAGGTGATGGCGAGAATGAAAACATACATGAGCAAAGACTTGCTATTTTGATCTCTACACATATTGAGTAAAATGAGCAGTGCTATCAGCCTGCTAGCAATTGATTAAAGTTCTTTTTGGAGTATCTAATTAACGTAGAATGAAATCAATAAGGATAATAAAGATGAGACCATATTGATGTTTTACCAAGGTGATGGCGATAATGAAAACATACATGTAGATTCGATAGTAATTCATACTCTATTTATTGATTGATAAGTTCAATCATTTGAGTGGGTATCAAATAATAGATTCTCCTTTATTCAACTAGAATATTGGTGAATCCCACCAGAGCGATGAAATCATGTTCCTTTAAGTTAGAACATGAAGCTTGGGGATATGCCTAAAATTTTATGTCTAGCTTTATTTTCGAGGACAATTTTTTTCATGTATGTATGCATATGTGTGTGTATTCATGTGTATTATATGTATACATGTGTTAGTATGCACATATTTGTGCTTCATGTATATGTATGTGTGTTCATGTGTGTAATATATGCAAGTGTGTTTATAATTATGTATGGATGTATAAGTAAGCATGTGTGCATGTAGGCATGTATATATGATGTGTATATATGTATTTTTGTATATGTGTAAATGTATATATGTAAATATGTATGCATGTTTATGTATATAGGTGTGCATGTAGGGATGTATGTGTGATGCATATGTATCTACTCCAATATTATATATATATATATATATATATATATATGTATGTGTATCTACATGATGTGTATGTATCTTTATATAAATTATCGTACTTGTTGATTCGAGTAGCTATATAGAGGCATAAGGTTGGAAGGAGAGACATCTCTCTAGCAGGTGGTGGGAGGAATAGATGCAATGTTGACATAAACTTCAACCAATGGCCAAAAGGTTGAATTAGGGTTTCTAAATTAGGGTTCGTAACACTCGATTATCAAAATTAGCGTTTCCAAATTAGGGTTTTTGAACTAGTATATATATATATATATATATATATATATATATATATATATATATATGTATATGTATGTATGTATGTGTGTATGCATGTGTATGTGTGTGTGTACATATGATTATGTATATGTATGTGTATGTGTCTATGTGTGTGTATTCATGTATGTGTGTGTGTGTGCATGCATGTGTATGTGTGTGTATAAATGTGCATGTATGTGTGTGTCTATGCATGTATGTGTGTGTATGTGTGTGTCTATGTATGTATGTGTGTACCTCCCATCGCACTCCTTTCTCTCTCTCTCATGTACATACATACATACATAAACACACATACTCATATCCACATATATATATACATACACGCATACACATGCATGCATGTGATGTGATGTGTTGTAAGTTTGTGTATATATGTGTGTGTATATAAATCAGTGTATATATATATATATATATATATATATATATATATATATATATATATATATATATATATATATATATATATATATATACATATATATATATATATATATATATATATATATATGTGTGTGTGTGTGTGTGTGTGTAGTTACACATATAAATATAACAAATAAAAGCAATGCATACCATGCATTATCACGATGATGCACCATAAGTCTATGCATCTCTTGTAAACACCACTTATGTGACCACCGAGTCCCAAATTTTGTCTCCAATGAATTAAGTACATATTTTCTATCCCTCATATCATGATCACTACAAAAAATAAATCATGTAAATAAACCATAAAATATTTATTTCAAATTATGTGTAAAACTTTTACTTACTTCCACTGCAAGTGATCAAAATGTAGATATGAGTCACATAAAGCTTTCATTCTTCTTTTTAACTCCAATCCATTCGCTATATATATTATATTCCCCTTTGGCTCTACATCGCACTCTAGTGCTAAGGTGCCTATGCATGTTCTCATAGGTATCTATGCTCTACTCTCATGATCTGGAGGTGGTATAGGTGTCTTGACAATAGATAGATAAAAATAAAAATAAATATTTTTTTTTATAATTTCACTAAAATAATTGCATGTGAAGCCACAGAAGATCCCCCCCTCTGTTCATTGGGTAGGCATCTAGATCGTAAAATCCAAATCATTATCAAGCATATGTGAGTGCTCATGGATGACAATCCCTAAGGTATTAGGTAGGACTTTTCCTCTCATAAGACTTTTTATATTGAGAGTAAGTTTTTCCTTTCTCTCTCTACTAGGATCCATAATAACTCTACATATAAAACAAAATGGGTTAGAAATCAATATATGTATGTGTGTATATGTATGCATGTATATGTATGTGAGTGTCTATATGTATGTGTATGTGTGGACTTTGTATGCATGTGTATGTATATATGCATGTGTATGTATGTGTGTATGTTTGTGAGTAGGTATGCATGTGACCTGATCTGCATATACATATATGTATGTATATGTATGTGTGTGTATATGTATATGTATGTGTATGCATGTATGCATGTGTATGTGTATATGCATGTGTGTATGTATGTGTGTATGTGTGTCTATATGCATTTATGTATATGTGTGTACGTATATGTAAGTATGTATATGTGTGCGCATGTGTATGTAGGTGTATATGTGAGTGTGTGTAATTGTGTATATGTGTATGTGGGTGTGTATGTGTGTGTATGCATGCATGTATGTATGTATGCATACATGTGTGCATTATGTATGCATACGTATGCATGTGTGTATGTATGTGTGTCTCGCTATGTGTGTATGTATCAATATCTCTGTTTATTGCGTGTATGTGTGTTTTCATATGTGCGTACGTATATGTGTATGCATATGTATGCGAGAGTATGTGTCTCTATGTATGTGTATACAAATATGTAAAAGTATGTCTGTATATATATGTGTGTGTAGGTAAATTTATGTGTAGAGTTATGTGTCTACTCGTTTGTGCATGTCCAGGTATATACATGTATGTAACCATGTGTGTGTAAGTATATGATATGTTTGTTGGCAGGTATGCATGTGACCTAATGTGTGTATACATATATGTATGCATATGTATGTGTATCTATATATGTATGCATATGTATATGTGTATGCATGTGCATGTGTGTATGCATGTGTATGTGTATATGCATGTGTGTATGTATGCATGTATGTGTGTGTATATGCATGCTTGTATATGTGTGTATGTACATGTAAGTATGTAAATGTGTGTGTATGTGTATGTAGGTGTATATGTGAATATGTGTATGTGTGTATATGTGTTTGTGCATATGTATGTGTGTGTATGCATGTAAGTATTTATGTATGCATGTGCATTACCTATGCATATGTATGCATGTGTGTGTGTATGTGTGTGTATCTTTGTATTGATCTGTGTGTACGCATATTTATGTCTAGTGTGTGTATATGTGTTTTCCCAAGTGCACATGTGTGTATGTATCCACATGTGTGTGCATGTATGCACATATGTGTATGTATATGTATGTCTATGTATGTGCATGTGTACACATGTATGTGAATATATATATATATATATATATATATATATATATATATATATATATATATATATATATATATATATATATATATATATATATATATATATATATATATATATATTGTTATGAATATATATATATACTATTATAAATAAATCAATAAATATATATATATATATAGCATGTATATACATACATACACACACACACACACACACACACACACACACCCATATATATATATATATATATATATATATATATATATATATATATATATATATGTGTGTGTGTGTGTGTATCATCGTATGTGTATATATGTGTGTGTAAATGTGCATGTATGTGTGTGTGTATGTGTGGTTACCATGCAATTGACTTCTGTCTATCTCTCTCTCTCTCTCTATCCTCATTGTGGCTCTCTCTCTCTCTCTCGTATCAATCCCTACACAAATGTGCAAGGAGAAATTGAATATATTTTCTGAATCTAAAGTATCTCTTATGCGACGCTCGAGCATCACAGGGAATTTGCTGATGTTGCTACCAGTAGGGATAATTAACAATTTTATTAGCGATGGTTAAAAATAACATCGTAGCAATTTGCTGATGTCGCAACCAATAGGGATAATTAACAATTTTATTGGCGATGGTTAAAAATAGCATCGCATAAGTGATGCTTGTCATCACTTATACAAAGCCCATTATTTTTTTATTAAATTGAGAAAAGGGCTCATCATTTATGTGATGATCTCAACAAGGAGCATTACATAAGCGACGAGCCCTGCTTTTTTTTTCAATGGGGGGCATCGCTACCCCCTCCCCTCCCAGTTCTAATAGTGTGGGTCGTGACAACCTTGGTCATATAGATAAAGTCTCTAGCCATAAGCGAATCATAATTAGGTCTTTTATCCGGATACCTTACCATATTAGACCTTCTTATCTCACCATACCATTGATTTGGATATTTGTTGTTGAGTTTTGAGCTGTTCCCCTTCGTTCCATGATGGTCTCAATTGAGCTCAATCCATAACGTTTCATCATCTTCTATCTCTAGGATTTTGGCCTTGGAATTGCTCTTTGCATCACTAAGTTGGTTTGGTGTAGGAATTCCTTCTTCTAATGATGGTTGTCTTTTAGAATTCCTTGTTCCACTTAAGATTATACTTTCTGGTTCTTCACTTGAAATCTTCCTTTCTTTACATGGATACATTTGATATCCCTTGACACTTTTAACTCCTTTTTTGTGGGGTTATAATAGATTGAAATGTAGAATTAAACGCTTTTGACAATGAATTCCTGCATCCCACTAGCTTTTTAGAGAAAAAATAGGACCTTCTATTATGAAGAGATAATAGAAGGAAAATATGAGATTGTTAGCAAATATTATGATAAATTTGTTTCGAGAGTGTTTTTGAGAAAAACTTCGTTTATCATTTTAGTGGAATTAAAACTCTAAATTAAAATACAAAAATGGTATTTCAATGATTCTTATCAAAAGAAAGGATTTTATCTCAAAAGAAAGGATTTTCTCTCCTTTTTTCTCTTTTGTGCAAGACAAAGTTCTTTAGTCTCAATTTTACTTAAGAGGAAGAAAAATGCTTCATCTAATAATCTTCCTACAAACAGGAATATGTTGGTGCAAGTTACCAAAGCCTACACATTTGACATATTGTAGAGAAATCCTATGGACATATCTTGCTTCACTAAATTGGTTCATGTGAACCACATCTTTAATAGCTAGTCGTTTATCCTTAGTAGAAGTCAATTACTTAAAGGATCTTTGTAAAAGCCACAACTTGTGGAAGTTAGGAGAACAACCAAGCTATGAATTCTCATGAGAGAATATCTCCTCATTTAGAGCAAGAAATTTTAGGTAGATCATCCATTTGAATTTCAAAATTTAAACTTGGAAAAGTCATTATAAATGGAGATTGTAATCTCGTGGTACCAAGAGCCTCATTGCTAAGCTTATTGAAGATCTTTTGGAGTGGCTAAGTAGCTTACATCTTAGCTCACCTAGATCAATATCATTTGGCATCATTTTCTATGCAAATGATCATGTACAACTAATATATTACATCATTGATCTCTAGTTATCTCTCTAGTATGCTCACCTAGAACAGTGTACTTGGAATGCCTATATCTTAGTCATTAATCCATCATTTTCAATGTTCTATAGCTTGTTGGAACTAGCTGTAAGTCTAATACAAGGTATCAAGGTTTGAAGAAATTTGATTCAGCCAATTGGGAGAAAAGCGATTCGAAGTAGCCAGTGGTCATTCTGTGCACATCTTCTAAAAGATCGGGGATAAGCTGTGAGTTGGTAAGTTGATTGCTCTATGAATAGTCAATCATTTTAAGTGATTTCACTTTGAATAATTAGCTCTCTAAGCTAATTAGATACCTCAAAAGAAATGTTTCTAATTGCTATTGTACTGTGAGTACTAAGCAAAACATCTGGTAGGTGTCAAGACCAAAATAGCAAGTTTTTGGTCACAAGCTAGTTGCAAAGTTATTTGTTTTGATCTAATTGTTTGAAGCATCAACTTCAAAGTACATAGGTGATTATTTGGTGTCATTTGCAAGCTAAGAGGGCCTACAACACAACTCTAAAGTGAAAGAGGGCAGGTACAAAGCAGGAATTAGCAATACCAACTCATTTCTGGAGGTGTCCATCCATCTTTCCCAATAGAATAAAGTATAGAGCTTAAAACATGACCTTCTTACAAGTATTATGCATTGATAAAAGTATCCAATAATGTGCATTTATCAAGCTTTCAGGTACTTAAAAACGTGCCTTTGGGCATGTGTTGATATATGGATGGAAAATCTACTAGTAACGTACGTGGCAGCAGACACCACGTGAGCATGCACAACCACATACGTCATACATACATACGCACACACACGCACACACACATACACACACACACATATATATATATATATATATATATATATATATATATATATATATATATATATATATATATATATATATATATATATGTGTGTGTGTGTGTGTGTGTGTGTGTCAACGAATACATTACAATGCATTACTAGTTGTAAATTCTGTTGGAATAAATAGGTAGATCTAGAGAGAGTGTGCCTTATCTCAAGCTCCGGTGTTAATGTTGTTGTTGCAAGCAAAGGAAAACATGTCGGTCATACGTATGCATGAAGAAATTCGGACAAATCTGCGCAAAGGTAGAGGTTGTGACTCGTGAGAAATATGCAAGTGTTGTTGAGATGACAAAGGTGGTGTTGAGAAGACAAAGAAGGTGATGATGGTGCGCATGTAGATCGGGATAAAGAGCTAAAACTCGAAGGCAACAGTCAGTAATCTCGAAAATACTTCTCTTTAGCAGAGAGAGAGAGAGAGAGAGAGAGAGAGAGAGAGAGAGAGAGAGAGAGAGAGAGAGAGAGAGAGAGAGAGAGAGAGAGAAGCATGCGATCATATAGAGAGGTATGAGTGTGAAATTGCCAAATTTTACTTTGTCTCCATGCATAGGTAGGTATGTGCGGAAATATACAGACAGAAGGACGTCAAGCATGGACTGAGAGGAGGCCCAAGGGTTATGGGAGCGCTGTATTAACAAATATGCGAGAAAAAAGCACAAATCGCGATTCAACATCTCGTTTTATCATGCTCAAGTCAGGGCCATACGATTTAGATAAGCTTTCTTCTCTGTGGGCATGGAAGGAATTAAGTAAGGAATGAGAGAAGGGTCGTATAAGCGTTCGTAAGGACTCACAGAAGGGTCATGTAAGAGTTGATGGGTAAGCTTAAAAGGGCATTTCGATGGAGAGAGAAAGAGAAAGAGAGAGAAAATGGAGAGTGAGAGATTTGCGGGAGCACGTGACAAGAAGCATAGACGTAACATCTTTTTTTTTCTTTTTTTTTTAAAGCACAATGAATTGGAAACAGACTCACACACCGCTTAAGGTAGAGTCAGCATCTTTGAGGAGTTCATAGATATGTCTAGCAAGGAGTTGAAGTCAGGACTTTTTCCTGAAAAGTCAAGGCATCAAACCACTAGGATACGCGGGGCTTGGAAAACATATAGTAACAGGATCGAACAAGATTACATTCGATTTCATCAAGTGACACATTCCAGGGCGACATCATGGTCAGAACTTTAAAAGTGCATCGTGATTGTGAAGCCACTGCTTTCATTATTCCAAAGTGCCTACAACCAAAGAGAGAGAGAGAGAGAGAGTGAGCACATGTATTATTTTTTTAAGTTACTTTATTTGTTCATTGTGTGCAGTTTATAGCCATTGTTCGTTGTCCTAGACATGGCATGGAGCACGATAGCTGTGTGTCGTGTCGTGCAGAATCTGCAAATCCAAGCCTTCATGCAGAGTGCTCACAACCTATGTGAATGTCACAATAAGTTTATGCACAGTCTTTAAATTTGCGCTTCCAAGGCAGGTGGTTGGTGCATACGTCAGGAAGAAAAAATTCATGTATAAATCTTTTGTTGATATCTATTTCTTGAGGCAAAAGCAAATTTAAGTTGTATTGTAATTGAGAGAGGAATATCTTTAGACTTTCCATCACATTCACATACATTCTGAATCGGATTTAATATTACTTATATGGAAATTAGTTGATTCACAATTATAAAAGTAGTTGTCATAAATTCTAAGCTTCTAGAACGGTTCAAAGTTTCATCAGTTTTTCGCGAAAAAGAAAAAATTTATACCTAAAGAAAATCCTTTCAGAAGTTTTGTTTTGTCAAACAAAAAATATAGGTGTGTTTTGATCTCCAGACCAGTTAAGTATCAAGCTTTGTAGCTCTTATTTAAATTGATTCTACGACTGTTAACAACGAATATGGACGTTCTAAATCTTTTTAAAATATTCATTGTTTGATATACAAGTTTAAATGTGATGTGAAAAATCTTTCGAAGAGTCTCTCCCATGTTCATGTATTCTTAACATATTATATTGACTGTATTTGTAGTAAGGTCATCATATAGCATAATTATTGATTCACACCAACCTGTCTTAATCATGGACCAACACTTCAGCAGCCCTAGAAATCGAACTCCGTATATCTTTTTCGCATTAAATCATTGACCCGCTATGCTTATATATCAAGGCAACGAAATAACATTATCCTGTAGCTCAAGCTTGATGTTTATTTAAAATTAATTTCTTAATCATGGATTATACTTTCAATTGTTACAACAATTCTGTATGCATCCCTTTCAGTAACAGAATGATAGAAACAAGATGTATTTATACAGAGTTCAGAGATAGATAGAAGCAATGAATTTTGAGTTTGATGCAAAAATTGTAGTTAAATGGCTCATAGAGAAAAAAAAATGCTTCTGCCACAACACTTACAATGTATAGAAGTCACTCCCATTGTTCAAACGCATAAATCTTGGTAGTGCATGAACTATGGGGACATAAATCTCTTTGCTCATGCACGTCATATGACTAGCCCACAATGCGAAAGGAAGGAAATATTACCATCGCCATATTTGCTTTTGCTAAAACTTTAATAATTGGCGAATGAACCCTCTCAATCTTCCCTTTTTCTTCAAGATTATATGTAGTAATTGATTCCAAAGGAATTCCATGTTTTTGGAAGAAGTCTCTTGCTTCTTGTGCATCTAACTCTCCATGATCGGCTATGATTTTCTCTACATATCCAAACCTACAAAATACTTCTTCAACAAAAAATTTACATATATTTGCAATAGATATAGTTTTTAATAATCTACCTTCTAGATGATTTATCAGACCTTCACGTGCAAGAATGACATAACACTTATTGTTAATACCCAAAGGCATTGTTGCCAAATCAACTACCCATTAATAATGTATGCTTGGAGGATGCATTGGATACAGACCATGCCATTGTTTCAAATATGAGTGTATTTGGCAATATTTGCATGATGCAACATACGATGATACAACTACATACATAATAAAACAATTCTCTCTCTTATGTTACCGTTAGTGTCCATGTGAAAAGCCAAATGGCCACCAAACACTTCCTTGTATATGTTCTTTAATAAAACATATAGTGGCCTGGTTAGTCACAGATTGTAAGTTCGATTGCATTTGTAAGACCTAAGAAGTCTATTCATGCTCCTTGTGTACTGTGCTTTCTACGTGTTTTGCAGTCTCTATGCAGAGCATCGTGTGCAGCCTCAGGAGCTCAGTTTTCTACTTCAAGGATATCCTCGTGGAGTGCGCGAGAAGGAGAACACACTATGGTGCATCGCCAAGGCTTTCTCCAAGGCTTACGACTGAAGTGGCGACCAAGGCATACCTTTTCATCCGAGTCACCGAAGTCACTGTTGGTGCCATTGGCTGCATGTGAGGGAGGACCTCAATGATCAAGGAATATAGAGGTTCTCGGTACTTCCGGAGAGGTCACCCATCCCGGTACTATTCCCCCCTGAGCTTGCTGAACTGTGGCAATCTCTTGACACTAAGTTACACTCTTGTGGTGTTTGAAGAAGGGGAAAGACTAAGTTTGACATTACGTTGAACATGTTTTGGTCCCTCAAAGCTTCATTCTTTGCTTTCAAAGCCTATTTTTGAAGCATTTTTGGGTGTTTTTTGGAGCCATTTTGGAGTACTTTTGCACATAGTTCTCTTCAGAGAGGTCCAAGAACATCAAGAAGAGTGTTCTTTGTACTTCTCCAACAACAAATATCAACCTTTGGGGCTGTGATTTCAGCCACACTCGTAAAACTATAGGTTTCTTGAGAGGTTTTCAGTTTTGGTGGCAGTAGTTGCTGCAAATATATGAACATTTTTTAGCCTAAATCATGAGAGTTGACAGATACTTGCAGGTGTTATTGGCTAGCTTTTGGGCTATGCATTCAGCCTTTTAGTGTCATTTTACTGCATATATTGAGCAAATACACACCATGTATGCTTTTGTGGATACCGCTTATGTATGTCCATGTGGTCATTGATATAGCACTTACGTTTTTTGCATAAAGCCTTTTACGTTTGAAAAAGAGGGTCGTGGTGAGGTTTTCTTAATTGGGAGACACCCAGATGTTGGGGTCTCTTTGGTGATGTAGGTGGAAGACTTACCCAGCCTCATCATAGGAGATGTATGATAGCTATTCATAGGTGCTCGATAAGCGTAGTTGGCTTCTATTGGATAATTAGTTATATCCAATGGAGTCACTGATTCACTATGCAAGAAAACATGTGACTACTTGTAGTTTTATGATATTTTGACACTGGTCATACGCTCATTTTGTAGAGGATGCTCTGGTAAATTTTTTTCTAGATTTCTGGTTTTGTCAACTATACAGTGGTCAATTTACGCCTTGATAAACTTATTCATTGGTGTTCGGACTCTTCTAGCTCCATTATCATTATATTCACTTCTCTACCATCATGGCATCAGAGGTCTCAGGCAAATCCGATGGATCAGGGTCTAGTGCTAGTGTTCCGAGGAGGAGCTATAACTTGCACGGCAAAGATCATTTTGAGATCCGAAAATTTGATGGCACAAACTTTGCTCTATGGAAGAATCAGATTAAAGATGTGTTGATTCAAAGGAGGCAACGAAAGCGAGTAAATGGGATTTGAAAGAAGCCTGCTGCCATGGGCGAAGATGATTGAGATGAGTTAGATGAAATGGCGAGGTCTACCATTCACTTGCACCTGGCAGATAATGTTTACTTTACAATATTAGACTGTGAAAGTGCAGAGAGCTTTGGAAGAAGTTATGCAATACATATGAAAAAGAGACGGCATCAAATAAAGTGTACCTGATGAGAAAATTTTATGACCTTCGTATGAAGGACACAGATAGTATTGCTCCTCATCTGAATGAGTTTGATGCTATATTCTCCTAGTTACAAGCTCAAAAAATGGATATGGATAATGAAATGAAAGCAGTATTGCTGTTATGCGCCTTGCCATCATCATGGGATATGTTTTGCATAGCTATTAGCAATAGTGCACCTGGTGGTAAACTCCTCTATGATGACATATGTGGAGCACTCTTGAGTTAGGAGATTCGTAGAAAATCTATGGTTAACACTCAGAGTGGAGATGCCTATAATGTTCGTGATTCTTAACAAGGAAAGAATGAGCAACGTGGCAGGAGCAAAAACAAGGAAAAGAATGGTCAATGGAATAAGAGTAGAAGTAAATCAAGGAAGAGGGATATCAAATGCCATTATTGTCATACGAAAGGACACATGGAGAAAGACTCTTATGCATTAAAGAATGCTAAAGGTAAATGACAGAATGTTGATGGGCATGTTAAACAGTTACCTACACCATCAACTTTGACTATGAAGATTGAAGAAATTAATGCTATTTTTGATGATGCTCATGTGTTGACATTTGACAGTACTGTGCCAATTGAGGTGCTTATGCTGATTCTCTTTCCCACACCTGGTTGCTAGATTCTGGTGCTTCTTTCCATATGACACTACATAGAGAATGGTTCTCTAATTATGCAGCAAAGTCTCTTGGTACCATGAGACTTGGTGACTCTTACCAGTGTGATGTTGTGAGGATTGGAGATGTGGTTGTGTAGTTCATTGATGGTTCAAAAATTTACTATGCATAATGCATGCCATGTACCTCAATTATCACGTAGTTTGACGTTAGTTGGTCAACTTGATGACCTTGGTTACAAGGTGGCCTTCTATGCTCAATTCTTTCCTATATCAAAGGGCAACATGGTTATTGCAAAAGGAAGCAAAGTTGGCTCACTTTATCCTTTATTTGTATCACAGAGAGAACACTTGTTAGCTATTACTTAATAGCCTATGGCTTGTATTTGGCATGGTCGTTTGGGCCATATATCTTGTAGTGGAATGGAAAATCTTTCTCGTTTTGGCTACTTACTTGTGTTATCTTTCTCTGATTTTTTTCATTTTGTGAGCACTGTCAATATGGAAAGCAATCCAGAAATGTGCATAGAATGCACATTGACTCTTCAATTAAACCTTTAAATCTCGTTCATACAGATGTGCGTGGTTGTATGCCCACTAGGTCCTTAGGTGGTTCTCTTTACTTTGTCACTTTCATAGATGATGCTACTATCAAATCAAAGGATGAGGTATTCCCTACTTTTAGAAAATGCCTTGCTTTAGTTGAAACTAAAAAAGGAGCTAAGCTTAAGGCTTTACATTTAGATAATGGGGGTGGGTATACCTCACATGAATTCAACCTTTTCTATTAGTCTAGAGGGATTCGTAGAGAGTTTACAGCTCCTTATACCCCAAAATAGAATGGTGTATCTAAGAGGATGAATACATCTATTCAAGATAGAGTAGTCTCTATGTTGCATCATGCAAACCTCTCACAAGGTTTTTGGGCAAAAGCAGTATTGACTGCAGCTCATGTGATTTACCTTTCACGTAGTACTACCAAAGGTCTGAAAGTGGCACAAGAGCTATGGACAGGGGAGCCACCATAATATGATCATCTTCGAGTTTTTGGGTGTCAACCATATGTTCATATACCCAAGAATCTTAGACAAAAGTTGGACCATAAGTCAAAGAAATGCATTTCTCTTGGATATGGTCGAAAAGGACAATTTGGATATCCCTTATGGGATCTTGAAACATGGTCAGTGATCAGAAGTAGTGATGTCATTTTTAATTGAGTCTAAAATGCATAAACAACCCATTAAGGAGGTTGAAGTCATAAGAGTGGTGTTTGAGGATACTAGTGCTCCAGTTAGCATGCATAAAAATGCTGCACATAGAATTGTTCAAGAGAATGTCCATTCGGATCAGTCAGCACATGTTCCTCTTCAGCAAACATTGAGACGTTCTACACGTGTGTCACATCCACCTGATAAATATGTTCCAGGTTTAGATTTTGTTATGCTAACCGATGCCGGCGAGCCTTCTTGCTACAAAGAGGCTATGCCGACAGAGGATCATGTCAAGTGGGAGCGTGCCATGAAGAGTGAGTTGGATTCTATTTCTCCAAAATATAAAGCTAGACTTGTTGCAAAGGGTTTTAATCAACAACATGGTGTTGGTTTTGAGGAAATCTTCTCTCGAGTGGTCAAGATGACTACCCTACGCATGTAGATCTTACAGATGAGATCTATATGGAAAAACTAGAGGGTTATGTAGTTTGTGGCAAGGAAAGTCTAGATTGTAAACTTAAGATGAGCTTGTATGGATTTAAACAGTCCCCTAGAAAATGGTACCAAAAGTTTGATGTTTTTATGAAATCTCAACGCTATTCTCGAAGCAATGAGGATCATTGACTCTACACAAAGAGATGCTTAGATCGTAGCTTGATATGCTTGATACTTTATGTCAATGATATGTTGATTGCTGGGAAGTCCTGTTATAATTTGTGAGTTCTCAAAAAGAAATTGAGTAGGACATTTGATATGAAGGCTTTGGGGGATGCCAAACATATTCTTGGCATGTGCATTACTCGTGATAGGATTAAAAGATGCATATACTTGTGTCAAAGTGAGTAGATATCCAAAGTACTTCACCGGTTCGATATGTAGGGTGGAAAGGCATTGAGTACACCTTTATCCACATATGTGAAATTAATCAAGGATGATTGCCCCAAATCAGATGAGGAAAAGGAATTCATGACCAAATTCCCTATCACTCTATTGTTAGTAGTCTCATGTATGCTATGGTAGCTATGAGACCAGACATTGCATTTGCAGTGGGAGTTGTGAGCAGATATATGTCTAATCCTGGCAAGAAACATTGGGAAGCAATCAAGATGATTTTGAGATATTTGAGTGGCACTAAGGAAAAGTGTTGATGCTTAGGTAGAGAGAAAGCATCCATTATTGGTTACAGAGATTCTGATTATCCTGACTGTGTAGACAATCGTAAGTCTACATCACGGTACATTTTTCAATTTGCTGGAGGTGCTATCTCTTGGAGATCTCGTCTTCAAGAATGTATAGTTGTTTCCACCATTGAACCAGAGTATGTTGTAGCAAGTGAGGCATGTAAGGAAGCATTGTGGCTTTCTCTTATTGCTTGTGATATGGGTTTACCTCAGCATGTACCTGGCTTGCTCAGTGATAGTCAGAGTGCCATTGCTTTAGCTAAGAATCCGGTCTATCATGCAAAGATCAAGCACACTCAGGTGAGGTATCACTTCATTAGAGATTGCTTAGCCATTGAGCACATTATTCTTGAGAAGGTTCACACTCGAGATAATGTTGCAGATGCTTTCACTAAAGCTCTACCACAGGATAGCTTTTGACACTGTTGTCACTTGATGGGGATTACTTGATTCTTGATCATACACAATTACTTCTATACTGTGCAACATGCCCATCAGGTGGGAGGTATAGTTTGTATACTTACACTCAGGTATTCTTTATTTTTCTCCCAGAGTTACTTTGGCCATGTTGGCTTTTAGTGGGAGATTGTTACTGTTAGTGTCCATGTGAAAGGTCAAATGACCACCAGACACTTCCTTGTATATGTTCTCTAATAAAATATATAGTGGCCTGGTTATTCACAGACTATAAGTTCGACCGCATGTGTAAGACCTAAGAAGTCTATCTTCGTGCTCCTTGTGTACTATGTTTTTTGCATGTTTTGCAGTCTCTGTGCAGAGCATCATGTGTAGCCTCAGGAGCTCGGTTTTCCACTTCGAGGATATCTTCGTGGAGCATGCAAGAATGAGAACGCACTGTTGTGTATCACCATCGAATCACTTCATCTTATCTTCTCATAGGTTCCGAGAAACCCATTATGACTAGTCCATAAAAGATTCATGCAAATTGCTCATACTCTTCATTTGCAAATTCTTCTTTGCAACTACACACTCTGGAAATTTCACTTTCTCACGAGCATGTTTCCAAATTGAACCATCCTTTTAAATGAGGTAGAATGTATGCTTTCTAAGAGTTTTGAAATATTATGTTTTCTACAAAGTAGGTGCACACAACTTACTCAGGTAGAATCCAATATCTAAGAAAATTGCTTCATAATTTTAATTGTCAAATTTTTCATAGGAATAAGAACAAGTATCATAAGGAAGGTTTTGGGAATTTTTAATTTCTTTCCACTCAAGACCATAATACCAAGCTCTTGAAAGCATATCAACAAGAGAGTTTGTTTTCCTCGCTATGTGTACAAACTCCTCATTTATGAATTTAATATATGCAATCCATCTTAGCAGAGAAATATCAGGAGTTGAAGAATTGACAATCATGCCAAGAAAAGGTAAGAAATATGTTTTCATGATTATATTAGCGCCTTTGAATTAATTATGATTACTCTTGATTAACAAAACAACTCTAGCATGTGTCAACCGGGGTATCCATGGAATATTAACCATTGTGGGACCTTATCCATTGTTATATGAACATCTTGATGTAGATATGAATGAACATTGACCATCACATATGTTGCTTCATAAATCAAAATGTTTGTCAAGATTGGTATCATGATAATAGGCATAGCACCCTTGAAATCATACATATAATTATTAGAAACCGCATTTGAATCTACATAGGTCATATCCTTCACAACTATAGGCTTTGAATCAACATAACTCTTGGCATCATGACATATAATCAAAGATCCCTTACCTATATATACATCGGGTACCCCATATGATGAGTATATCCATTCCATGTATATCATAAAAAACGTCACTAGCCATATTAAATACATGTCCATTCACATTTGCAACACGATTCTACATAAACAATCTTACTTTGTTTTCTCATACAAATACAACACATTCTTAATATCCACATCAATTATATTTGTATTTTTTTCACAATTATATTTGTGTTATTTTGAAAGATGCAACATATGATGATACATCTACATACATACCCGGCCAAACATATCACTCTCTTATCTTCTCATAGGCTCCAAGAGATCCTATATGATTATCCCATTAAAGAAACATGTAAACTACTCATAATGTTCATTTGCGGATTCTTCTTTCTATCTACACACTATCGAAATTTCACTTTCCCATGAGCATGTTTCAAAATCCAATAATCTTGATAAATGAAGTTGAATGTATGTTTCCTAATAGTTTTGAAATATTATGTTTTTTGTGAAGTATGTGCTTACAACTTACTCAAGTAGAATCCAATATCCAAGCAAATTCTTTCATAGTTTTCATTGTCAAATTGTTCATAGGCATAAGAACAAGTGTCATAAGAACGTTTTTGAGAATCTTTTATTTCTTGCCACTCAAGAACATCATACCAAGCTCTTGAAATCATATAAATAAGAGAATTCATTTTCCTCGATATGTGTACACACTCCTCATTTATGAATTTAATATATGCAATCCATCTTAGCATAGCAATATCAAGAGTTGAAAACTTGACAATGCAATCATGCTAAGTAGAGGTAAGCAATCAATTTCAATGATTACATTAGGACCTTTGAAATAATTATTATTACTCTTAATTGCAAAAACAAGTCTCCAAAGTTCTCTTTTGTTTTGAGGATGCTTTTGTTGACATTCTTGACTCTAAATCTTATAGCATATCTACTACCATCATCATCTTCTTGAGCTGTCACCCATCTTATAGAAAATGGACTCGTAACAATAGTCAGAAGGGTAACTTTTCTATTTGTATAATCAGCTTTTTTATGAATAAGTTCTTGCATCAAAAGAGTGTTTAATTTTTGCGTGGCAAAAGCACGATTTTCAAGGCAAACAATTTTGTAAATTTTGTCAAAAAAGCATATAAATTATCTAGTACATAGAGAAAGTCAAGAATTCAAATGGAATAGAACATGCATGCTCCCATAAAATGTGTCACTTCGTTCACAAACTTGCAGGTATTTTCCAACTTATTTATCACATCTTCTTTTGAAGGAAATGAGTTTTGGCCAAAAAATCGACACAAATGTCCAACAATTAGCACCTCATTCACTATAAAGACTCATAACTCAATGGAAAATATCAATCCAACTTCCTTAAATCTTTTAAAGAGTTTCTTGTAATCACAAATATGAGGTTTAGCAAATTTCCTACAACCATTACTATGAATGATAAAATCATTATCTTTTTCAAGTCATCCTTTTATTGGGATATGAGCTATGAAAGGCATCGTAATATGTGGTGTAAAGTCCTCTGACACTAAATTCATTGCATTAATCATGTGAGCAATTGCATCTAAAGCACTTTCAGGTAACATACACATACAAACCAATCCGAGAGGTGTTTTCATAGTGGTAAACATCTCTACTTCCCACTACTAATTGGAATTGATCATAGCCCAAATAAAGATCTCCCATAGAATAGATTGCATGTCTTGAAAATGCCTCTACAAAATATATTAGCCAATTGATTATCTTGGATAAACCTAATTTTTCCATTCGTGTTAGGCATGATAAACCAATGTTTGAGTAAGGTGTAGATGAGGACTCTAAGATGTGCATAAAGAAGGTGTGCTCTAGGCACATGATAGGGTGCAGACTTCAAGGTATATGAGGGATCCTAATATGATCATTGGAGTCACAATCTTAGGATGTGAACATCCTATTTCTTATGGATCTAGAGTAAAGCTTTACCACTCTTTCTAATTATCTTTTCAAAGTATTCTTTCTCTATAGCCACTAACATTTGGCTTTCTAAATTTTTATCATTGGCAAACATATGCAAAATCCTTGATCTATCAGGAAGAATTGGATCATGATTTACTTTTTAATGATCTCATCACTTAGTTTTGGAACATGTTGAGACATTGGCTTCACTTTCTTATCTACAATCTTGCGTTTGGTATTTATGTGGCACAAAATAGTCAAAATAATGATGTTTAAGAATCCAATCACGAAAAATTTCATTTTCAATGATAATAATGGCACAAGTTTGGAAAATGCTTATTCATTATCCATGAAGGTTTCCAGTGCATCAATCACATCAACCCATGAAATGTATTCAAATATTCCACATATCAATTAACTATGTACATAAGAAATTTGACCAAAAGTAGAAACAAAGGGAAACTTTTCAGGAACAAAAGTAATAAGATGTAGGAAATCAAAGATACAAGTACCACAATTGACCTACGGAATAGTGGCACTTACTCAAAATCTTGTTCAGTATGCATGAGAGGATACTTCCTCAATGTTTGCCAATTTCTAGGATGGTTAACCCAAATAGTCATGAATTCCATTGCATTCAAATCATCACATGAACAAATGCATGAAAAAGCACTTCCATCACACAAAACTTTGGTTTCCATGTGTTGTTTCAAATAATGATTGATCTAGAATAATTGGGTATGAACAAAACCTTCATGTGAAAATAAATGGTGATCTTCTTCAGATCTCCAATGCAAAGAGTTCCATTAGGGCAAATGCCTATAAGATAACTGGAGCATTTCTTAGGTACTTTAATATGCCATCTATAGTCTCTATCTATAGGCCATCCATCTTCATCATAAAGTTCTCTTGAGACTACATTGATTTTGAGACTAGATACCTAGCCACATATGGTTTAGGATGATTTCCAATTTTGAACATAGTTCCATCAACTCCCCTTGCCCAATGATTTTCAGTAAAATGCCTATTAGGGATACAATTATTTTTTTCTATATTCCCAATTATAGGCCCTAAATAGCTTGTTCAACCAAAATTATTGTCAATTTAAAGCTCACTCACTTTTACAATGGTTAGCACATCTTTTTCTATATCTTAATTTTTATTTTCAATGCATTCTCATGTTCTTCTTATCATTATGACTTCCTCTTTTACATCATATTGTCGCATTGCCAAAATCTCCTCTATGGAAAGAGGCACTTTGGCTTTAAGGATCTTGTCATAAGTGACCTTTTGAATTTCAATGATTTTCCCTAATTGAAAAATTAATATGAATGTTGGAAAATTCTTATTTTGTTTTTCATCCTTCTCCTCACCTTTCTCATGTTCTTGAACTTCCTTCATTTTCATTTCTTTTTATGAGATTCTCTCTTATTTTTGGCTTGCTTACCTCTCCCTTTTCTTGAACTTTCTTTAGGTTCTTGAGTTTGTTCATTTGGCCTAACTTGCTCTAGATTATCCTTCCTAGACTCTCTAGTTACTATTGTATCTTGTTCATCTTTATGCTCTTCTTGTTGCATTTCTCTTCCACATTCACCTTATGCACATAGACTCTAAGAAGGTCAAGGGTTCACTCTAGTGTGTCTTTGCATGTATATTGGAGCTAGAATTATTATGTGTTTATATTCACAAGACGTATCAAAAACATATTTCAGATTACATTTACAAGAAGTATCATAAACTTATGCCCGAAAGTGATCTTCATTATCTTCAAAATTGAACTTGTAAGAGTATGAAATTTGACATGTACAAGATTCATAAAACTTCTTTAAGTCACCCTTCCTAAAGTTCTTCTCAGAGGCCCCTTTGTGGCATCATCACAAAGGTGCCTATCAATGTCGAGAACCACATTTCTCTCTTTTGCTTCATGAAGGGTATATCTCAAGATATCAACAATTTGTTATGACTATGTGTGTTTATCATCAAGCTCCTAAAAAGTCAAGGTGACCCCCCAAACTTCTTAGATTTGTTTCTTAGTGGATAGTGAGTACTCAAAATTCATGAATCAGTTGATTTTTTTAGCTTAACACTTTAATTGAAATATGAAAAATCTTGCTAGATAATTTGTAGCAATTTGAGAGCACGAAACAAGTCTATGAGAGCTTCTCATCCATAAATAGAAGGTCTCTCCAGATTTGTCATTTTCAACCTTTTATGTTTTCACATGAAAGTTTGTGAACGATGTTCCATAGAACTTAGCTAATTTAACGCATATTGTTAAAGCTTAGGAAGTCTCCTAAGTGTCCCTCAAGTTATGTGGGGTAGTGTTTAGTAGGATTTTGCCAACACACTCTCATCCCTACAACTTATCCATCACCTCTTCATATATTTTAGGTATGTTTTGGCTATTGCTGACCACCATGTCTAAATATGTTTATTTATGAAAGTCTCATAAAACATTAAAGCATCAATATATGTGACTACGGGTTTCAAATGAAAAAGAAAAAAAAAAAGAATATCCATATATGCATCAACATATGCATCACTCTATACATCCATACAAGCATCAATACTAGAAAATAGTTAATAAAATATAGACCTATATTGCATGCTTCTGCACACTTATGCAAATTCATGTTATATATATATATATATATATATATATATATATATATATATATATATATATATATATATATATATATATATATATATATATATATATATATATATATATATATATATATATATATGTGTGTGTGTGTGTGTGTGTGTGTGTGTGTGTGTGTGGTTTACAAGATTAAGAGAAAGTGTGATGGTAGCTTTGATCACTACAAAGCTATATTAGTTGTCAAAGTGCGAAACACTATGGCATTGACTATCAGGAAACGTTTGCACCTACTTCACGTATAGCTGATTTAATGCATATTGTTAAAGCTTAGGGATTCTACTAAGTGTCCCTCAAGTTATGTGGGGTAGTGTTGAGTAGGATTTTGCCAACACAGGCTCATCCCTACAACTTATCCATCACCTCTTCACATATTTTAGGTATGTTTTGGCTATTGCCAACCACCATGTTTAATTATGTGTATTTATGAAAGTTTCATAAAACATTAAAGCATCAATATATGTGACTACAGATGCACTAGTAATTGGCCCTTCCTTTGTAATCTCATTTGTCTATTTGGCCATTAATGTGTCGATGAAATTATTTAGAGCACATGAATAACAAATAGAATTTCCATGTGTTTATCACTATATGCATAGGTACACTCATTGATTTAGGTGTTGGAGAATAAAAAATAAAAGAAAAAGAAATTTTTATTTGAAATGAAAAAGAAAAAAAAGAATATCCATATATGCATCACTCTATACATCCATATAGGCATTAATACTAGAAAATAGTTAATACAACATAGACCTATGCATGCTTCTGCACACTTATGCATATTCATGTAATATATATATATATATATATATATATATATATATATATATATATATATATATATATATATATATATATATATATATATATATATATATATATATATATATATATATATGTATGTGTGTGTGTGTGTGTGTGTACATATATATATATATATATATATATATATATATATATATATATATATATATATATATATATATATATATATATATATTTATATATATATATGTATGTATATATATGTGTGTGTGTGTATGTATGTATGTATGTGTGTGGTTTATAAGATTAAGAGAAAGTGTGATGGTAGCATTGATCGCTACAAAGCTAGATTAGTTCTCAAAGTGCAAAACAATATGGCATTGACTATGAGGAAAATTTTGCACCTATTCACGCATGACTACCATTCATAGAGTGGTTGCATTGGCTGGCCATTGAGGTTGGAAAGTGCATCAACTGGACATAAAAGCAACCTTCTTGAATGGTGATTTGCAAGAAGAGTTCTATGTGAAGCAACCTCCTAGATTTGCTATGAAAAGGAAATAGCATATGATTTGTCCCTTGCATAAAGCCTTGTATGGTCTCAAGCAAGGTCCACATGCATGGTATGAGAAAATCCATAGGCACTTGATTGCTCTTGGCTTCACATGTAGTCCAATTGAAAGCACAGTCTATGTACACAAAAATGGGGCTGATCTTATAGTGCTTGTTCTTTATGTCAATGACATACTCTTGACTGGGTCATGTGATGCAAAACTTGACATTCTTATCGCTGATTTGCAGCATACGTTTGATGTCTCTTATCTTGGTCTTTTGAGCTACTATCTTGGCATCTAGTTTGTATCCATTGAGGGGGGAATTCTTATGCATCAAGAAAAGTATGTTGAAAAACTACTTCAATGTTTTGACTTGAGGATTGCAAGCTAGTTTCCATAGCAGTTGAGACAAGATTTAGATTTTCAGTTGAGGATTTAAGTGATGCATTTGACACTTCTCTTTATCAGCAATCTGTGGGATTTCTTATATATGCATGCAACACAAGGCCGGGTATACAGTATGAAATTTTTGAGTTGAGTCGATTCATGCATAGCCCTAGCACTAAGCATTAGATATCGCAGAGGCACTTTAAGCTTAGGTCTATTTTATGGCAGAGATCTTCAGCCATGCTTGCATGCTTTTATAGATAGTGATTAGGCTAGTTGTTATGATCCTCATGTGTCCACTAGTAGTAATTGCTTTTTCCTTGGAGTCTAATGCATACCTTGTTTGAGTAAGAAGAAACCTATAGTGGCAACATCGTTTTGTGAAGCTGAGTACAGGGCAATTTCCATAGCTATAGTGGAGTGTATATGGATGAGACACCTATTGATGTATCTTTGCATGGACATTGATGTTGCTATGCATATTCTCACTAATAGCTAGAGTGCCTTGGTTGTTGCATGAAACCTAGTGTTTCATGCACGTACCAAACATATCGAGGTGCATTATCACTATGTGAGAGAGCACCTTCATGTAGGAGATATTGATTTAGTATATCTGCCTACACAAGATAATTTTGCACACATATTCACCTAAGCTCTTCCACGAGAAAAAATTTGAAGCTTTTTGCAAAGCTTTAGGCTTATTACCTTGTGGGGGCTAATCTGTCATTCCTCGTATGTCTTCACATCATTCGCTCTAGGGGGGTTTGTTACACTTATGTGTTCCTCGAGTAGCTTTGATGTGAACCTCTTCCCTATACACGGGCACTTTTCACTCTAGTGCTGGCTACAGGTTTTTCCTCCATGTTACCACATACATGATTCACTCATAAGTGGCAGTACTTTGTACTTAGGGATATTATTGAGCTCTTACTTCTGTTTAGTTTATGCTCAATAGGGAGAGCTATTCTAGCCAACTGTGTTCTCTGTGTATCTTGTTATGTTTGTACTCCTTATGTGTGCTTCTCGTGTGTGTCTCGCACTTCTACACACACCCAAAATAGGGGGTGGTTGCACCATATGTGTTGGGAGAGGTGATCTCCTAGGACTTTGCCTAGTATTCCCCATAATCGAGTTGAATGGAGTCATCTTCTTACCCCTAAAATCCCTCTTGTTAGGATCAATGCTCCTAAAACTCCTCCCACCATTCTTGCTTCTACTGTGCCTTAAACCTCACCTTCTTGGTCTATAATATTTTCTTCATATTTTTGGTCTTCCATATCATCATATCACTGCTCTTGATCATCTAATGAATCCACTCTAGTAGTGTGAACATGATCCCTTGTATAGTACACACTACTAAGCATAAATTTATTGTTGCACAAAGAATTATGACAAAGTGTGAACAACAAAGAATGCATTTAGCATTACACACACCAAATTATTGAATCTTAATAACTCTATACATGCAGAGTTATAAACACAGAAAGAGAAAATAATCACCTTGAACATAACTAATAAAGCTACAAAAATCTAGAATAGAACTATTCGAATGAGGCATTCATTGATATTGATCGCAAAATCTTGGTTCGTTCTCTTTCTCTTCCTCCTCACCCATTTCACACAACATCTATCTTTAAATAGATAACAAACATCCGTGGTAAACGACTACAACAACTAGATCCCGAGATGTTTGGCAACATCCAATTACAAGTAATTATAACAAAATCTGACTATGCAACATTTGATTGAGCACACGTCCAATTTGATAGAGATCTAATAGAGCAATTCTTTAAATATCCAACTAAATTATTACATTTGTAGACACTTCTGACTAAAGTTAACCAACAATACACATTATGGTTCATTTTCTAGTTATTTATCAAATTTTGTCTATTATTATAGTACCTTTTACAAATTTGTCAACATCTGATAGTTATCTCCCTCCTCTCTCTCTGTCTAGGTAATTATTGTCCAATCCATTGATTGGATCCCTTAGCAAGGACTATTATGAGTATGCATAAAAATATTCATCCTCATAGTCATAGAACTCAAGATATGAGTGATTGTATATGATTGTGTTTGTGTGCCATTGAGTTCCTATTAAAATGGGTTTACTATTGCTTAGTGTATGGTGAATCTAAATTCATCAAATTTTAAGATAGCTTAAAATTTCAAATGAAGGTGAGAAAAAGCTCTCCAGAAAATTGCCACCAAAATATGAGCACTGAACAAAATGTGAAGAGCTTCTATTTTTAAGATAAGAAGCTTCTCAAGGTTTAAACTCATAACTCATCTCCTTTGATATAGAAGTTTGATATTGATGATCCAAAGGACTTAGGTAGTCTAAGTGCATATTGTGGAAGCCTAAGAAGTATATTGAGCTTCTTTGAAGTTACAAAGGTAGGTCTTGAGCAGGTTTTGGCCAAGACAATGTCATCTCGTTACCATCTCCATCACCTCTTCCTAGAATTGAGAAGCAAGGAACAAGAAGTTTTGAAATAAGAAAAGATAAAAGGAACTTTCTAATTTGTTTTCTTACATAATACTATCTCATTTTCGAATGGAAATGAATTTTTTCTTGATAATTAAAGAATGTGGAAGTAATCCCACAAATTAAAAAAAATTGAGCGATCCTTGAACTTCTTCGTATTTCTAGACATTTTTATAAATGCAATTAGGGAATTTTTCTTCTACATAATGTGGGATGGTATAATCCCTATGTATAAAGAAAAATTTTTGAAACTTGTATTTATTCTATTATACTTAAATGAAATCTTATCCTCCAACATTCCTATAACACAACTTTGGAACCGTTTACTTTATTTCTCATCATACATGTGCAAAGTTTGGAGATTGTCTTGTGGTGTAGGTACCTAATTTCTTCTTTTATTACAGAATAGCTAGGTGTTCATAAAGGTTCCTATGTTCAATTTTCTTGATGACAAGTAAAGAAATGTGCATCCATTTCAGATGAATCTTCTTGAGATCTGTAAGCTTTATCAATAGCTTTGAACGGACTCATCATTATTGCATTTTTATCAGGTAGATCCAAAGATAGAGATACTTCTCCAATTACATATGACCAATCAAGTCAACATAAACCATCCATTGTGTCTCTTAACACCATCACAAGATGAATAAAAAACTTATTTTCCCTATAAAACTATTGCTAGCTATTGCCATAAAGATTACTAGATGGTTCAACAAAGTAAAACAACATACAACACTCTTAGTAGAGTCATGCCACTTCTCTAATTTTACATATTTCCTCTCCCTTAAAATGAAGAATCTTGCACTTAAGGTAGGCATTAAAAGCTCTTCGATTTAAGCACTATACTGTCAAACCATCCACAAAACTTACACTAGGAAATTTTCCTTACTATAGATGGGGAGAACATGATTTCATCATTAGATTTCTCCTTTATTAGCTGCAAACTTAAATGTGCACGAATGCATGTGCTTATTGTTTTTATTCTATCATTTTACTTTATTTATTTTTTTTACTTTTAATAGACTCGAGGAGAAATCAAAATATTGTACGCGATATATTTTTATATTGGTTGTCATTGGGAAACTGTCTTTTTCTTCTCAAATTTCACGTGTTACAAATCACACAAATTTGAAAAATAAAAAACGTTGAGGCTGCTTGACTTTGTTCATAATTTTTTTACATTGCTATAAATGCAGTTATTAACTTCTTTACTGCCCAATATGAAGCTGTCTAATCCCTAGGTATGAAGGAAACTTTTAATAAATTTAAATTAGTCTACTCAGCTCAAATGAAGTCCCTTCTCCAGAATTCGTAAAGCACAACTTTGGAACCATTTTTTTTTCTTTATAAGTTTTTTGCCTAATTTTTGCTTTCATTATAGCACACTTAATTCATATCTTCTTAGTTTTTTAAATCAAAATCACTTTAACTTAAAGGAAGGATATAGTTACAAGAGTATTAGCGTGCGTTACAAAAAAACTCAATAATATTATTATCCTTCTCATCCATACAAGAGTGTTAGAGAGAGTTACAAAGAAAGTTAATAAAATTTTTGTCTCTCTAGTTGATTGAGTATTCACTATCTCTCCTTGGCAAAAGGATCGCTAATTGTAAGAAACCACCCCTTTTTTTTAGGAGTCATCAAGTATTCCTTTTGATCAAGAACACACTTTACCCACCTGGGCCCCGTTTGAGGGTGATGAGTGAGCGTTTAACCTTTTTCTTCTAAAGCCAGCTACGCTCTATAAAAAGTTCCCCGGTTCTATGGGATTTGGAGGATCTTGTGGGCACTAGTCCCCTTCTTTTGTATTTTTCCTTTATTTAATTCAAATCTGAGAGAGTAAGCTAACCCCGAACTTCCTTCATTTAAAAAAAAAATGTCTCTCTCGTTGGGGGATTAAATTTCTTTTCATCTTGTTATCTTCAAAAAAGAATATGCTAAAAGGGACGATACGTCTTACAATTACAAATTTTTTTCCTTAAAAGATCAAGACAATTTCGGATTCACCATTCTTTCGCAGGGTTTTCAAAGTCTGGCTTTTTGTACATCAGTACCCAACTGTAGGTTTGAACAAGAGAAACCATATTCGTGTTTGACTTCCACCAAATCACGGTGGAGCTTAACCTAGTCCCGCACGTCTTTCGCTAGACCGTTGATAGCCTGTTTTTTGTTCTCGTCTATCGAATTGAACTTCCACCATATTAAAGGCGTTGTATAGGATGACTTCCGAAGACAAACAATCCAAGGATTGCCAACTAGCTAGTCTTTCCACATTAAGATTGGATGCATACACAAAAGCAATGATTGACTAAAGAAGACCCTCAGAAAAAGCAACAATGCATCGATAGTTCTTATCGCCATAAGCTTCCACCTGATCTTATAACTACTTAATTTCTCGTTTCAATACATCATAAGTAGATGTTGAGATAGGCTGGTACCTTCAATACAAAGGTGTGCATTGCGCACAAATGAAAACGTACTCTCTCTCTCTCTCTCTCATATTTGTGTGAATATGTACGTATGCGCCGATGTTCATACAGTTGCTACGTTCTATACAAGGGTCACGGGTGTGTATTGTGCACAAGTGAGGACATACGTTCAATCTCTCTCTCTCTCTCTCTCTCATATTTGTGTGAATATGTACGTATACACAGATGTTCGTATAGCATAGCTAGAGTTAAGTTGCTACGTTCAGTACAAAGTTAAAGTTAAGTCGCGGATGTTAAGTTGCTACGTTCAATACAAAGTGTGAACAAGTGAAAATACTTTCTCTCCCTCGTTTGTGTGGGTATGTAAGATGTATATACAGATTCGTTACACATATTGACGTCTGATATTTGTGTGGATATGTATATACAGATTCGTTATACATATTGACGTCTCATATTTGTGTGAATATGTATGTATCCGAAGATATATGTACAGATTCGTTACACATATTGACGCCTTTTACATTGATGACATGCTTCTATGCCTCTATCAGTGCAATGGCTCTCTGATTTACCCACCATCGCTTTCATGTCCTCCCCTTCAAACCGCCATCGATATAACGTGGGTTGATATCCTCAAACTACCCACTTGTTTATTCTCCACGGTCCTCGAGCTTCTGCGAATCTGCACATGTGGCTTCCCTGCATGCCCATTTGCTCTTCATACATACCTGGCGTGTCCATTCTGTTTTCCTGCTTTGAGCTACTTGAACATTGATTGAGACAACCTTGCGCATATGTCTTTGAAACTGCTTGTCTGCATCCGTAGCTCTCTATGAACGGTGGTCTTTTACTCGTCATACATGCCTTGTGTGTCCATTCCGTTTTCCTGTTTTGAGCTACGTTAACATTGATTAGACAACCTTGCGGTGTTCTCTTCTGTTTGTCTGCATGAATAGTTCTCTATGAGTGGTGTTCTCTTCTGTCTTGTCTATGGATTGTACTAGCTCGCGTGTAGCTGTAGCTTACGGACGTGCTCTTATTATTTTTGTTTGTTGCGTGTGAGAGAGAGAGAGAGGGAGAGAGAGAGACTCTCACTATGGCTGGGCTCGGCACCTCAACTTTGGGAGCTAACAGTCCAACGGATTGGAGTTATGTGTTGTTCAGCTGTTCATCTGGGCGGAAAATCTGGGGTAAAGATAAAAGATGTAACTACATCCAAAATAATGCATCCTTAAGACCATGTGATCATTTCTACTTTCGTTAATTTTTTTATCAAAGTTGAATGTTCATATGCAAGTTTACTTTATTTTTGAAGAAGACAAAACAAAGATTTTTTTTTGGTCCATCAAGGACAATGTGCAGATTTGGAGGGGGTGTGTTGTAGAGATTTTATCTCTACATTGCATTTACAATATGTTCTAAACCATATTCAAATCCTGCATTGGTGCCTTCTGTACTTATAAAAAAAATATAGCCTAAATTTGAGCCATTTAACAATGTCCTTTCAGCCTTTGGCCATGCTACTCACTAGAAGAGCCAGAACATGAAGTATCGATCCTCATAATTGCTTGAAAATAAAGATATAAAAGAGCCCATGCATCCATTGACATTGAAAAGAGAAAGAAATTGCTTGGTAAAACTATATCAAAGATAAAGAAGTCATATCTGTGTGCGGAATTGTGAAGGGACGATGGAAGTATATAAACAGGTTTTATCATTGAAAAGGGTAGGGCACAATCCCCACCGACATCTGAATGCAAAAGTAAAAACAAAATGAAACATCCTTTTAAGCTTTGTTTTTTGAACAAAAAGCACGAACAAACTCACAAAAGATGTATTTTTTGACGACGAGCAAAAGGATAGATTTTTAGCGCACAAAAGGCGCAACTCTGGTAGTTTAATTATCCAGCGATTTTTTTTTTTTTTTTTTTGTTAGCAATCCATTGCCTATAGAAATATAGGTTTGATCTCAATTTTAGTATTAAGGACCACAGCATGGAGGTTGATACTTTTTAATATAGTCATTTATTTAATGATGTAGTTATAAAAGCACATGTGCAATAAGGATTGGTCGCAAACTTTGGCACAGAACTTGGTGAATACAAAAGAGTAAGAGAGTGAGATACTTGATTCCGTGTGAACTTTTCTAAGTGTAGTGGTTCAATGATTTAATGCGAAAAAGAAATACGGAGTTCGATTCTAAGACTGCTGAAGTTTTTTTTTTTGAATCAATAATTATGTTATATGATGACCTTACTACAAAGAACTTCAATATAATATGTTCAGAATACATGCATATGGGAGAGACTCTTTGAAAGGGTCTTTCACTCCACTTTCAAACTTGCATACCAAACAATGAACATTTTAAAAAGATTTAGATCGACCATATTCGTTGATAACAAGAGCTACAAAGCTCGATACTTAACTGTTGCAGAGATCAAAACGCACATATAGTTTTGGTTTGAAAAACAAAACTTGTGAAAGGATTCTTTTTTTGTTTTTTTGCCAAAATAACTGATCAAACTTTGAACAGTTCGCCAAGCTTAGAATTTATGAATACTACTTTCATAACTCTGAATCAACTAAACTGCATACGACTCCTATTAAATCCAATTGAGATTGATTGAGAATGGATGTTAATGTAAGAGAGAGTCTAAACATATTCCTCTCTCAATTAGAACCCAACTTAAATTTGTTTTTGCCTCAAGAAATAGATATCAACGAAACACTTATACATGAGTTTTTTCTTCCTCAAGTATGCACGATCCATCTGCCTTTGAAACGCAAATCTAAAGACTATACATAGACTTTGTAGTGGCATTCACATACATTCTGATTAAGCTGCATGAAGGCTTGGATCTGCACGACACGAAAGGACAATGACGAACAATTGCTATAAACTACACACAATGACGAACTACAATGACGAACAAATGCTATAAACTACACACAATGAGTAATTAAAATAACCTAAAAAAATAATACATGCGCTCCTCTCTCTCTCTCTGGTTGTGGACACTTTGAAACTATTGACCACGAGGTCGCCATGGAATGTGTCACTTGATGAGATCGAATGTCATCTCTCACTCTTTATTTTCTTGATCGATCGCGATTTCATCAAGCGTATACGTCAAGGTTTCTCACTCTCCATTTTCTTTCTCCATTGAGATGCCCTTTTAAGTTTAACCATCATCGCTTGTACGATCCTTCTCTGAGTCCTTCTGAACGTTTATACGACCCTTCCATGTTCACAGAGACGAAAGCTCATCTAAATCGTATGGCCCTCACTTGACGATGATAGAATGAGATGTTAAGCCGCCATTTGGTGCGTTTTTGCTCCCAAAATTCGTGCTCGCATATTTGTTAATATCTGTACGTATGCATGGAGACCCGATCTATGTTAACATGTTCTCTCTCTTTTTTTTATTTGTTTTTTTTTAATGGAGGTTCGGTTGAGGCTTACTTCTTCACGCTCTAATTTTGAAATTGTAACTGTACAAGGAAGAGCATAGTACCTATGAGACTCCTTTTATCCCGCAAGAATAGGAATTTATATAGCTGAGTTAAACTGTGGTCACAACTATCGCAAGACAAAATAAACGATGACACATCAACCACAAAATACAACTTTTCATGATAATATGTTCCTTACATGTTGCCAGTGGGGTTGAAACCTCATCCTCAAGAGACAAAAAGCCCAACCACCCATCCAAGCGACCTGAGGCTACTCTCTCTTTTGCTGCCGACACTCTTTGAGATGATCAAGTACATCGCCGGGATAAACCAATGGCTTCACGATCTTCGATGATGATAAACCAATGGCTTCACGATCTTCGATGATGTATCTCGATGATGTAGCACTGCGCCGGGATCAGTAGGCGATGTAGTTTGTGTGCTGGTGTCTCCATCCATTGTCACATGCTACCACAAATGTCACTGTCCTTCTCCTTCTCTGTGCATCGAAACGTCCTTTAATCTTATCCGACAACGCTTCCATAACCCTTGGGCTTCCTCTCAGTCCATGCTTATGCTAATAAAGAATGTGACGTGGTCGCTTGACGTCCTTCTGTCTGTATGTTTGCGCACACACGTACGTATGAATGCAGACACAGTAAAATTTGACAATTTGACACGCATACCTCTCTATATGATCGCATGCCTCTCTCTCTCTCTCTCTCTCTCTCTCTCTCTCTCTACATTACCGACTGTTGGTTTCTTCATGCCCACCATCATCTTCACTTTCTTTGTCTTCTCAACAACACCTGCATATTTCTCACTTTGCGCAGATCTATCTGAATTTTTCCATGCATACCTATTATCGATATGTTTTCCTTTGCTTGCGTCAACAACATTACCACCAAAGCTCACGGTATTTCTGTTTCCTCATTTCATTTCTTTGAAGAGGCTTCGCATCCAATCCTACTCCATAACAGGGGCATTGATCAATCGTTCACTTCTCCAAGTAGGACCTGTTTCTAAGTGACTCTTTGATTGACTCCGGGAAGTCTTTGTTATGCACTTCAAATCTGATTCTGTTTCGGGGGATAAAAGAAGAGGTTCCGTAAGTCCTCTTTTTGCTTGATGCACCTTTTACACAATACGTAGGAATGAATCATGAAGATTTAATATTTCTCAAAGTTCCCCGACCAAGAATTACAAAAAGAATGTGATTCGTTTTGCTTTGATGGTAGGATATCATGGGCTATAAGGATAAGCATCCCATGTGATTCTTGACTAGTTGATGGTAAATTTGATATGTTAGCTCTCATACATGCAAAGGACCTTAATAATCCGCATTCGGCCCCACTTCCATGGTATTCGTTTAGGATAGAGCTAAAAAAACTGCATAAATCTGTGATATTTACCATCTTACTCAAAAACTGCAATAATGTGATATTTGTCCTCCCTATAGAATTATATGACTTCTAAGACGAAATAAAATTTCATAAGTTAGCTTGAGATAAGGCGCAACGCCTTCCAGCTCTACCTATTTATTCGTACTGAATTTACAACTCGTATGCATTAGTTGGCATAAGAATATATATATATATATATATATATATATATATATATATATATATATATATATATATATATATATATATATATATATATATATATATATATATATATATATATATATATATATGACGTGTGTGTATGTGCGTGCGCAGGTGGTGTGTGTTGCCACATACTTTACTATTAGATCTTCAATCCCTGTATAAAGGCAATGCCGAAAGGCACCTCAGTTTTAAATGCCCAAAAGCTTGATGAATCTGCATTAGTACATACTTTTATCAATGCATAGTAATTGTAAGAAGGTCATATTCCAAGCTCTATATTAAGTTCATGTCATTGGTCCTCCATTTCTTTGTTTTTGTTGGTAGAATAATTTATAGATGAAGGATTTTTATGTTCTTAAGTGATAATTGAGACTAAAGAAGTCTATGTCTTGCACGGAAAAAGCAAAAAAGGAGAAAAAATCATTTCTTTTAAGAACGATCATTGAATTGCCCTTTTTCGAAGTCTAATTCCACTAAAACGATAAACGAAGCTTTTCTCAAAAAAACCTTCGGAAATAAATATTCATAATATTTTGTACCGAGGAAATATCTTCCTTCAATTATCGCTTCATAATCCAAGGTCATATCTTCCTTCTATCATCTCTAAAAAGCTTCTGACATGCAGGAACTCATTGTCGAAAGGCTTTAATTCGACATTTCAAACTTACTTGTATTTCATTTGAATCTACAAAATGGACGATTAGATGTTCAGTATTATAGAGCTCATAAAGGATTTAGTACAAAGCGCATCGCTGTCTATAGAATGTATAGTACCCTAAATAAGGAAACACATCATAAAAATATTAATTGAATGTCCTATAAGTATAATCACCTTTAAGAAAAGGATTATTCACTTCGAAATAAAAGGTCCTATGTATTATTGATTTCCATAAGAAGACTAATGTACACACTAAGGTATGCATTAACTTGCATTGTTATTGGATGATTGTGTGTGATTGTGTCTATGTTTCACTGGGTTTGGGAAAAGTGGGGTTTACCCTCTAGATTTCTTAGATTTATTTCTCAACATATTTTGAATCTAAATTCATGAAATAACTTGCTTTAGATAGCTTAACACTTCAAATGAAGGTGTGCAAAAACTATGAGGATAATTTTTACCACACTATGAGCCCTAAGAAAAATACTAAGAGCTTATGTGCAAAAAAAAAGAAATATTCTTAGAGATGTTGAGCTCATAACTCATCGTTTTTTATACAAAAGTTTGAAATTGATGATCCAAAGAACTTAGGTGGTCTAACTACATATTATGGAAGCCTAACAAGTATATTAAGTGTCTCAGAAGCTACAAACGTAGGTCTTCAGCACGTTCTGGCCAAGACTATCTCATCTCTATACCATCTCCATCCGCTCTTCATAGAATCAACAAGCAAGGAACGAGAAGTTTTGAACTAAAAAAATATATAAAAAAAACTTTCTAATATATTAAACAGCGAGTCGTAACAAACGAGAACTATGTCGTAAAAAGAGAACACTTACGTCAAAAATTACATGTTTTCACCTCATTTTTGGAATTCCTTTACACCAGTATACATATATTACAAAAATGAGGTGAAAACAAGTAATTTTTGACGTTTTTTGTCATTTTCTCAAAAAAAAAATGAGCTCAAAATGTAGTCAAAATTTCACTATATTAGGCATTGACGTGTCCCAAAATGTATATGATAAGACATTGACATGTCCAAAATCTATATGCTAAGACATTGACATGTCTAAAATATATATAAGAATGTAGAAGTCAATAGTTTTTACACAAAAATAACATTTTAGACATATCTTTAATGGGTGGATATCTGCTTGTTATTCAAAATTGCTACAAAACATGGTTTCATTAACCAAACTACTTTGAGGCATTTACATAAGCACTAAAAATGTCTGAGAGCTTCAATGCAACTCACAACTTTGTCGATCTATGTCTACACCCTCATCATCTGATGCACTTGATTCAGTCTCATACTGTTGAGAGCTCTCTTCTTCTTCTTCTATATCCACAAGAGCTCTATCTTCATCCACGTACATACCAAATTCTGCAGGATCATGCACAACTCTTCTTGTTTTCCTATGATTTCCTGTACCACATACATCTGGAAGCTTTTGTTTTATCATGTTGATGGTTGCTTTCCTCAAGTGACCAGTTTTTGTCAAGGAAAAATCATAAACAAGAATATCTACATCATCCATTTTAAGAGTGGATGTGCTTCGAATATTCTTTTTCCTTTTTGAACCTGTTCGTTTAGCATCACACACCATTTCTAAGTTATATTTACCTGTGAATGCATTACTACTTTTAGTGTAATACCAATGCACCACCAAAGCCTCTATTCTTCTCTGATCAATATCTTTAGTTATCTCTAAAACCATTGCAATCCAAAATGGTCTGGTAGCCTCATCACCATCAGCAAGTACTGCAATAAGCGTTCCAACATTTATCTCTATTAAATTTCCTTGCCATCTTGCTTCTGCCTGTTTTGTCATCCTTGGGCCTACATAAATATTTCTTTCTGGTGGATGTATAAAACTTTGAAGTGCATCTGCATTACATGCTTGGGCCACATTCACGGATCTTTGTGTACAAAAATCCCATGTGAATGGAACATCAACTGGCCAGTGACCTGCAATTGTATACTGTATAATCTCTTCTTGATGATTGAAAAAGTCCTCCCACCAAGATACATCTTGATCTCCAGCATATTTTTTTGCACGCTCAATATGTCTCTTCTTTTCAATGAGTGCATGCATCCAGCTTTTACTTTGATCAACCACACTTCCACATCTTTCTGTATTGTTTTTATCTTCATATGGTGATTGTTCTGCACCATACACTGTTACAGTAGACAAATTAGGCACCTGCAATAAGAATCTGCATCCCTCTGTAGGCTCCCACCCAAGAGAAGATGAATACTGCTTTGCAAATAAAAGGGTTATTTCATCAATCCTCCTCATCAAGAATACATGGTTGAAACTAATATTGTGCAATGGAGCCAAAACCTTAGCACTGTTATCAAGGCCCATTGAGCAAAAGTGCTTAAAGTCATAAATCTGTGTGAGGTGTTGAACTTCTGGTTTTGGAGTATATGCTTTTGAAATCAGCTCAGATAAAATCGGAAGAGTAAAAGCATTGTTACGTGCCAAATTCTTAGAGAAAGTACTGAACATTTGATCAATGTGATCATGAGTGTGGCCAACCAGAAGAAAATTTACCTTAACCTTCTGAAATACCTGTTTTTCAACAAGCATGCTTAAATATCCAAAGACTGTAGAATTTTTATTCTCTCTTGGAGTATTATCTAGTTGCAAATATAGAGTTGGTGGCAAAAGACCCTTCCATGATTGCAAAACACGATGAATGATAGTAACTGTAAGGTTTGGATCATTATGCACATTCGGATATGTGAAGAAAACCTTGGACATTACAGTTCCATTGTATACCAAAGCGCCAACCAAATGCATTTGCACAAGGACTTCATCTCCAATGTCCTTAGGGATGCGATAAAAATGTGGCAAACAAGTTTTTTTTTGATCCATACCATCGATCAACAAACACATATAACGCTCCGGATTTCTGAGTGCCTTACTTCGATGATGAATTGCTTTCTTTCTCTCTAATGCTTGACTGTCACGATGGTTGTTAAGAAGGTTTTTAAAATTATGCTTTTCCTGTGGTGTTGTAGCCCCTTTTGCCATGTTTTTCAAAGTGGCACAAACTGAACATTCACCCATTCTAACTTTACGAGGAATAGAAACATTGTTAAACTCCTCCTTCCATAATCGAGTAAAGTGACGATACAACACATACTTCTCATTTCTATTTTCCATGTCTTCTCTATATATTTGAAATACCTCTCGACGAGTAAAGTTATCTGACAAGTGCAACCTTCCAGTTGTAGGCATAACTTCACAATGCAAGCTAAAATAGTTCATCATCCAATTCATTGCATGACGTCCAACAGATCCTTTGGTCCCACCATGGAACGTCAAAATGAGATCCCCATTCAAAAACCCTTGTTGAACCCTATGTATTCTAAAATTTCCTACACCCATTGCAATTTTAAATGCAGCCCTACAGCATGGCATCCCTTGAGTAAAGAAATATTCAAAACCAACACGCGTTACTGACATGTTATCCTCAATCATTTGCATGCAAGAAACAAGGTATATATCTTGCCTTTCACTATCTAAATGGAGGAATTTTTCTCTTATGTGCTTTAGTTTCTTCATCCCTAAATTATACAAGCATTTCAAACCACAACAATGCTTCACAATATCCAATGCAATCTGTCTATCTGAAGTAAGAAATTTAAATCTTTTTCGACTTACTTCACGAGACCTTCTTTTAACTCGTAGATTGAGCTTGCTTTGCTTTTTCGTTGCTCCACATGCACTTGAGTCAGAAGGGAGATCAATGGTTGGATCAGATGGGAGATCAAGAGGTGCATTTGTATGAGCAGCATTGCACTGTGAATTGGATAACTTAAATGACTCAAGAGAAAACATGGAATCATCAGCACGTTCTAAATCATAGGGATCATCACTTCTCTGGAAAGGCTCAACTGAGAACAATGAATCAATATGAGCAGAGGAAGCTGATGCCCAAGCATCCACTGAAAAGATTGAGCTCATCTTCACTGAGTTCACAGAAGACTGAAGATGAATGACCTTTTTAAATAAGTAGAAATCCGAGATCAAGTGAAGATATCACATCAAATGTCACATCAAGAAGATATGAAATCAAAAGCTTATTAAAGTACATTAAATAACATAAAACATCAAATTACATCAAATCACTTAATTACTCAAATATACACTAATAAGGGAACCAAAGATTTGATTCACTTTTGATTCAAATGAGAAACACAGTTGATTTCTAACTTCATATGAGTCATTCAGTCTAAGCATTGTGAATGAATCAAAATATATCAAAGTTGTGTTCCAATAGGAATATATAATAAAATTGTTTGGATGAAATTTTACAAGAAGAAATTTTACAACTGGAATATATCCAAGTTGAGTTCCAACTGGAATATGCTATGCCATTGAACACTATACAAGAAGAAATTTTACATTTGGTTAAGATTTCAAGGATTAGGTTTTATTGTGGTCTTGGCTAGATATCAAAGAGGTAGATGAAAGTATATTGAAAAAGAATTATGTGTAAAAGAGGCACACAGAAAGTATATTCATACATTGATTTTCCATTTCAACAATGTGTTACAAGATAAATGTGAATATGAACTAAAGTGTGGAGGATAACACTATAAAGATGTCATTAATCTCACAACTTAGACCTAATTTTCTCCCAAGCAACAGACTCTAAGAAAAAACATCTACATGAGATTAGAAATCCTCATGTACATACCATACTGTTGCCATTGAAGTTTAATTTCCATGCAAATGTATATAAATAGTTGCAAGGTTCTGTACTAGAATGTTTATTCATAGTGATTTTCCATTTCAACAGTGAGTTACAAGATAAATGTGAATATGAACTAAAGTGTGGAGGGTAATACTATGAAGATGTCATTAGTCTCCCACATTTAACACAACTTTGACTTGATTTTCTCCCAAGAAAGAGATTCTTAGAAACAAATCTCTACATGAGTTTAGACATCCTCATGGACATACCATACTCTTGCCATTGAAATGTAATTTCTATGCAAATGTTATAAATAGTTGTAAGGGTCTATGAATATTTCATTAAAGTGGCTCTGAAACAGCCTATTTGTGTAGGTGCTATTCCTTGGTTAGATAAGTTGACAGATTTAGTTAGCAAGTGGACTCATTCAGTTAGATCCAGTTAGTTTCTGGTTCAAGTTACCCAATTGCCTATAAATACCAGAGGAGGAGATCATTCGCATTTTCAAAATCCACGAGCAAGAGAGAGCAGCAGAGCACAGACAGCCATGGAGCACAGAGGTCAGCATACCAGCAAGCCAAGCCTGATGGAGAAGAAGAATGTTGGCAAAAGTACCAAGAGGTAGACAAAATCATAACTAAAAAAAAGATTCCAAAAAGATTCCCTCTGTATGTCTGTGTAAATTTCTCATTTCTAGGTCTTTATTTTTCTTGCCTCTAGAAATATGGATCCAAAGCATGTACAGGTCGATGCCTGGCATCGACTTTAAGGTGTAAGTCGATGCCAGGCATCGACTTAGGATTGCAAGTCGATGCCAGGCATCGACTTGCAGGAGCAAGTCGATGCCAGGCATCGACTTGTGGGTGCAAGTCGATGCCTTGCATCGACTTGCAGCCCCAAGTCGATGTCTGGCATCGACTTGTCGGTGCAAGTCGATGCCTGGCATCGACTTGCAGCCCCAAGTCGATACCAGGCATCGACTTGGTCCCAAAAAACGATGCCAAGCATCGACTTGCCAGCATCATCATGCACTGAAAAGTCGATGCCAGGCATCGACTTTTGGGTGCAAAATCGATGCTTGGCATCGGCTTTTGGGCCCAAATCGATGCTTGGCATCGACTTTTGTGCCCAAGTCGATGCCAGGCATCGACTTTGTGTTCAAGTCGATGCCAGGCATCGACTTGAGGGTAAAAGTCGATGCCAGGCATCGACTTGGACCAAAAGTCGATGCCAGGCATCGACTTGGGCCCAAAAATGGATGCCATTCATCGACTCTTGCACCCCCAACTCGATGCCTAGCATCGACTTTCACCCTCAAGTCGATGCCTGGCATCGACTTGCACACAAAGTCGATGCCTGGCATCGACATGCACTTAAACATCGATGCCTGGCATCGACCTGAAGCTCAAAATCCATGCCTTTCATGGACATGGGCTGATATTTCTTATTGCTTGATATTTCCAATTGCTTCCAGGGATGCGGAGTACAAGGATGAAAGGCCCATCAAGAAGCTCAGAGTCACCATGGGTTCTGCTGACCAGCAACGTGACAAAGGCAGTGGTCACCAAGCAAAGGCAAAGAAAATTATTGCACCATTATCCTCTGAGAAGGCCAGCAACCCACTAGGAATATCCTCAGGTGGACAGAGTAGCATTAAAATTCCTGTGGAGGATCCAAATATGAAGGAAAGGTCGAGGGAGACAGAGGTCATGAAGACAGATCGTCCACTTCGGGACATGACAAATCTCGAATGGTGCCTTCAGTACGTTGAAGAGAAGAATGCAGTCCTCCTTGTGTTCGCAGGGGCCTATGGCAGAGGAAAGATCACGACAACACAAGGTTTTCAGTATGGCCTTGTTTACAAATTGGATTATGAAGATGAAGATTCTGACAACCTGCTTTTCTTGGTGGAGACATCGAAGGGATTAAGAAATGTCATATGCAAGATGGATTTCTTGTGCCCAGAATGCTGTGTTCCAGAGGAGCTAGCTCAGATATGCAGAGACTCAGTGAATTTCATCAAGGACCTGATGCCATGGATACAGGGCAATATCATGCCAACACAGCACAAGAAGACGACCCCTGTAAAGGCAAGGGGTAAGCAGAGTGTGCAGAAAAAGCCCCAAAAGAAAAAGAAGATAATTGCAGAAGAGGACTTTTCTGACTCAAGCTCTAGCTCTGGGGACATTATTGTTGCACCTGGTGGAGAGCTTGCATCTGGTGTGCTTGGCACTGAGCAGAATAAGATGAGGGAGGACATAGCTAGAAGAAAAGTTGTGAAGAAGGGGCAGTTGTTCCACCTGCCTATTAATATTATCCACAGGCCACCAGTGGATCCAGTCACAGGGAGGAGGCCCCTTGAGATCAGGGAGCCACATAATTTGCATGTCCAAAATCTTAAGAAGAAAATGAAAATTAATCCTCATGCTACTGTTGTGCCATTCCTTGTAATGGTGGATCCGCATGAGTGCAGCTGTGTGGAGGATTTCAATGAGAATTTGTTTGAGGAGTACACTTATTATGTGATTGGAGGTTCACACTCTGCAGAGGCTCGTAGACAGTTAGTGAAGGAGCACCCTACTACATTTTTCTTTAGGTATGCAGAGTGTAAGATATATGCTGGTCTTACAACTGAGGAAGCCAAGCTTCTTGCTTGGGATCACAACAACGATAATGACTACAGGCAGAAAATGTCCTCCATAGAGAGAATTCGGTTCTTCCACCATGAATACGAAGATTGTCTTGTGAAGGAAGCTGGGAGAATACATCCCAATCTACGAAAGCAATGCCTTATTGAGGTTGGAATTGCATTGGATGAGAATAGAAAGTCAGATGCTTTGAGGAAATATGACCCATGGTTTCAACTGGCATTCAGATCAGGTGAGATCTGGGATCTTCAGGATAGAATCTTCACAATGTGGGAGCACAAGGAGGTCAAGGGCCATAAGCAACGAAAGTCGAGGCCAGACCCACAAATTGATCTGAGGGGAAAGGGAAGGAAAGTTGACCTTTCAATTGAGGAGGCTCCTGAGGACATGAAGCTGACCCCATGGAGGGCCCTTCAAGGAATCAAGGATGATACATTGATCATATCAACTTTGTCAAGGGTAATCTCGAAGGAGTTGAGCCTCGAGGAGATGGTGACTGAGCTCAATAAGTATGTATGTTATTCTCATATCCTTTTTCCCTCCTCCCATGCTTCTTGTCTAACCTAGTCTCTTTTATATTTATGTGTCTGTAGTCATAAAGTGTACATGAAGATTCAGGAGGTGATGATGAAGAGGCTGGGTTGCTTTTCTTGGACAGAGGTCCAAGCAGACTATCCAACCACATCATCCTACAAAGCCTTATCAGAATATTTCATCCTGTTTCGTGATTGGGTAGATTCTCTTATCAGAATATTTCATACTAAACAATTTGATGCATTGCATGGCATCAACATGGGGGCATAAGTCGATGCCTGGCATCGACTTGGGGGCATAAGTCGATGCCTGGCATCGACTTGCAGCATAAGTCGATGCCTGGTATCGACTTGGGGGCATAAGTCGATGCCTGGCATCGACTTGCAGCATAAGTCGATGCCTGGCATCGACCTGCAACAAAAGTCGATGCCTGGCATCGACCTCGTGGCAAAAGTCGATGCCAGGCATCGACTTAGGTCCCTAGGTCGATGCCAAGCATCGATTTTTAGTAGAAGGTCGATGCCTAGCATCTACCCCAACAAGAAATCGATGCCATACATCCGTTCTTTATGTTCTGTTTGCTGTACTGAAGAGCTCTTCTAATTGTTTTTCCAATTTGTTCTGCAGAAACCAAGGAAAAGTAAGTCTACAGAGGTACTAGATGATTGCCCCCCTGCATTCCTTGCTCACATTCAAAGAGCAAGGCATGAGAAATCTAGACTGAAAGCGAAGGAGATGGATTTTGATGATGAACCCGATCTTAAATGTTTCTCCAATCCCCTAGACCCCCTTAGGCCTGTATATTACAATGTGTTCTGTAGTGATGTAAATAATATTTGTTCTGTTGTGCCTAGAAAACATTTCTCCCTTCTCATAGCGGACATACCCTATGGATTTAGGATGTTAGGATCAGTTAATGATGATGAACCCTTCAAACACCCTCAGATTCGGAAGATGGTCACTGATTTTGCAGAGTTGACTATGTCTCCTCTTTGGAGGATAGTAATTTTCCATAGCAGAGACCAGTCTTTCTCTGTTTCAACTGCTCTGAAGGCAAGATGTCATGCTGTGGAGTGCCTCACTTGGTAAGTAATCTTCTTTCTATCTCCATGGCTTTCATGATGCCCTATGTGACTCATAGTTCTTTTTTGCAGGGTGAAGACAAACGTAAATCACACTCCTTTGCATCGGTTTGTGAGTGCCACTGAATGCATTACAGTGGGCTATTATGATGAAGTAAGCAAAAGGAGAGTCAGGGAGCATTGCAATGAGAATGGGATCTCAAATGTGCTCATGTTCCCAGCTGTTACCAAGAAACTTCGTCATGTAGCTGGGGACATGACATTGGTTAACCCTTATCAGAAGCCACAAAAACTCATAATGAGATTGCTTCAGCTATTTTCCAATGATGATGACTGGGTCCTAGACCTTTTTTCGGGCACAGGTAATTTCAATTTTCACAATTTTCATTAGTCATTGTTGATTGAAGCATCTAAGAGGTTTTCTGCTGTTTCAGGAACGACTCTGGCTTGCTCCTTAAAGATGTTCAGGCACTGCATAGCTGTGGAGAAGGATGATGCTCAAGTGAGCTTCATTAGAATGAGAATCAATGGGCTGAATGAATGCCCAGATGAAGACCAAGAGGTTGGAAGGAAGCACATTGCAGATACGGAGAGATTCCAAGCAGCTTCAAGGGAGCCTGTTCCCCCACTTGCAGATGAACCTGGGGACATGGCTGACCTTGAAGAGCCAATCTTGGAGCAAGAGAGGCAAGATAGGTGTTCTAATGTGCCAGAGGATACCAATACCCTTGAGCCTGAGGAAAGCTATGATCAGCTTCTATTGTAGATTCACATAACTCTTGTAAAACACATGAAATGTAAAATATCATTTTAATGGAAATATAATTTGGAGTTCTGCTTCCACTTCGTATTCAGCTTGATTTATCTTGAGCATTTCTCTGATCATGTGTGAATGTTTCTTAGTATAATTTTGTTGAATATTATCTTCTCTTGGGAATGCTTTTGTGAAGTGTATTTCATATTCTGTTAATATGGCCAGGCATTCAATGGGGATCTTAACCATACAAAGGGGATGATCTTAATTGCCTTGTTAAAATGCTCTGATTTTTACAACACATGTTCTCTAACTTTCGAGTAACTCTTAATTAGCTATCTTCTGTGCTTGTTGAGGTTATAGATGTAATGAAGGAGCTTCGCGAATTCTTACATGTACCTTTTCAACTCTAATCTATTGTCCAAGATCATGATGTGGGATTCTTGGTCATGCTCAACAACTAGTTTTCATGGCAGCAAGAATTTTAGTATATCTATCTTGACTACTTGGGATATGAGATCAAGCTTCTAAAGACAATATTTACAAGCAAGACTCGTGATGCTTTCTAGATATTGTAAAATGCCCACTTTTTTGCTTCATATAATGGTATTTAGGTAAAAAGAAAAAGAGAACATGTCTTTGTTCTCCTTTGTTGTAACTCAGTGTTATTAATACTGTCTCATTTTCAAGTGGAAATCAATTTTACAAATTTCCTGTAATTTTACAAATTTCCTCTCCTTTACAATGAAGTATCTCTCACTTAAAGCAGGCATACATACAACACATTACAAGCTCTTTGATTTAGGCACTATACTACCACACAATGCAGAAAAATTACAATAGGAAATTTTCCTTAGCGTAATGATGGGGAGAAAATGACTCTATCATTGAGTTTCTCCTTTATTAGCTTCAACCTTAAATATTGTGCACAAATGCATGTGCTTATTGTTTTTATTCTATCTTTTTTCTTTTCACTTTTTATACCTGTAATAGACTCAACGGGAAATCAAATAATGTACGCGACATATTTCTGCATTGGTTGTCATTGAAGAACTTTGTTTTTTCTTCTCAACTTGCGTTTTACAATCAAATGAATTCGAACAAAAAAACCTTGAGGATTCCTTGGATTTGTTCATATTTTATGCCCTTCCTATAATTCAGTTATTAACTTTTTTCCTTCCCATTATGAAACTGTCTCATCCCTAGGTATGAAGGAAACATTTAGTAAATTTTAGTTAGTCTAGTCAGTTCAAATGAAGTCTCATTCTCCGAAATTCCTATAGCACAGCTTTGGAACCATTCATTTTATTTCTCTTAATAATTTTGTTACCTAATTTTTGCTTTCATTATAGCACAGTTAACTGATTTCCTTTTATTTTTTTAAATCAAAATCACCTTAAATTAAATCAAGGATAGAATTAGAAGAGTGTTAGAGAGAGTTACAAAGAAGGTTAATAATTTTTTTTGTCTCTCTCATGGGTACAAGAGTGTCAGAGAGAATCACAAAGAAGGTAAATAACCTTTTTGTCTCTATCATGGGGGGGAGGGGGGTTCGACTTACTTTCGATCTTGCTGTTTTCAAAATGAACACCCTATGGCATCTAAAGGGATGGGATTTCTTACAATTACAAATTCTTCTACTTAAAAAATAAAGAGAATTTGGAATCCACCATTCTTTTGGAGGGTTTTCAAAGTGTAGATTTTTGTACATCACTACCCAACCGGAGGTTAAAAAAGAGAAGCCATATAGGTCTTTGACTTCCAACAAATCACAGTGAAGCTTAACTTAGTCCCACACGTCTTTCTCTAGACCATTGATAATTTAATTTGCTTTCTTTGTTCTCATCTATCGAATCGAACTTGCACCATATTAAACTCATTGTGTAACATGACTTTGAAAGTCCAAGGATTGCCAAGTAACTAGTCTTACCACATCTTACCACATTAACATTAGATGCATACACAAAATCAATGATGAACTAAAGAAGACTCTTAAAACAAGCAACATGGATAGTTCTAATCGGCAAAAGCTTCCACGGGATCTTATAGCTACTCAGTGATTTCTCCTTTTATTACATCATAACTAGATGTTTGTTCATATAGGCTGCTTCTTTCGATACAAAGGTGTGCATTGCGCACAAGTGGAAACATTCTCTCTCTCTCTCTCTCTCTCTCTCTCTCTCTCTCTCTCTCTCATATTTGTGTGAATATGTACGTATGCGCCGATGTTCATACAGTTGTTACGTTCAATACAAAGGTGTGCATTGTGCACAAGTGCAAACATACGTTCAATCTCTCGCTCATATTTGTGTGAATAACTACGTATGCGCAGATGTTCGTATTGGATAGGTAGACATTTGTATAAGTTGCTACGTTGAGTAGAAAGTGTGCACAAATGAAAATACAAACCGCCCCCCCCCCCCCCCCCCCCCCCACGCCCCTCTCCCTGTGATATGTACATACAGATTCGTTACACGTATTGACGTCTTTTACATTGATGACATACTTCTCTGGCTCTATCAGTGAAATGGCTCTCTGAATTACGGACCATCGCTTTCATGTCCTCGCCTTCACACCGCCATCGATATAACGTGGGTTGATTGTCTCAACTGCCAACTTGTATATTCTCCACGGTCCACGAGCTTCTGCGAATCTGCACATGTTGCTTCCCTGCATGTTCTTCTAGGATTGGTAATTTGCCTGTCATTTTTCATAGATTATATATATATATATATATATATATATATATATATATATATATATATATATATATTCTTATATACATATGCATGTTCTTATAGGATTGGTAATTTTGCTGTCATTTTTGATAGATCTTTATGTATATTTCATTGATCTTTATGTATATTATATACATAGGGCTTCTATAGACATATCAAAATTTCTCATATGAAAGGTCAAATCAATATTTTGCCTGTCATAGGACATTTTCTCCTTGCCGTGAAATTTAGGCCCTGCATCCGTAGCTCTCTATGAACCGTGGTCTTTTGCTCTTCGTACGTGCCTCGCGTGTCCATTCCGTTTTCCTGTTTTGAGCTACGTTAGCATTGATTGAGACAACCTTGCGTACTGTCTTTGGATCTGTTTGTCCGCATTCACAGCTCTCTATGAGCGGTGTTCTCTTGTGTCTTGTCTGTGGATCGTACTAGCTCGCGTGTAGCTGTAGCTTACGGACGTGCTCTTATTATTTTTGTTTGTTGTGTGTCAGAGAGAGAGAGAGGAGGGGAGGGGGGAAGCTTACAGTCCAACGGATTTGAGTTATGTGTTGCTAAGCTGTTCATCAAGGCGGAAGCTCTGGGTTATAGATATGTTTAATGATGGAACGAATGTATAATAGATGTAACTACATCCGAAATAATGCATCCATAAAACAGTGTAATCATTTCTATTTTCGTTTAAAAGAAATAAAAAAATTTATAACAATTTGGATCAATCAATCAATGCCAAGATATTTGTTGCACCCTCTCACGTAGTCACATAGAGAAGCGGTACAAAAATCATATCTTATCTTTGACTTTTCTGCGAGAACACATGGAAAATGAATTTATCAATTTTAACTATTATTTAACCTAAAACAACACGCGTCTTGAGTGTTCGTTCCGTTGTGAATACACTCCTCGTTAAGAATAGAGAGATGGTTTACTTACATTATTTCAATCATAACAATGTTTTTTATCTCACAAAAACTCCTTCATAAGAGGATTCGGACACGTGAGAAAGCCACTAAGATCTGTGGTTTACCTTGTGGTGTAAGCGATGCACTAGGGGAAGATAAGATTTTAGACACCTCTTTTTTCCATGCACACATACAGACATATGCATGCACACATGTATATACACATACACACATGCATATACACGTACACACATACATTTGCATAAACTACACTCTCACATGCATACACAAAGAAACTACTGACATTTAGGAATTCATTGTCAAAGGGGTTTAATTCTACATTTCAATCTTACATGTATTTATTTTGGAATCAAGCATTTGAAGCTACAGAACGGCATGTAATTCCTTTGCAATCAAACATTTGAAGCTACATAACGGACGATTAGATGTTCAGTATTATAGAGCTCACAAATTAGGGAAATCATTTAGTACAAAGAGCATCGGTGTCTATAGAACTATAGTACCCTAAATAAGGAAACACATCAAAGAAATATTAATTGAATGTCCTATAAGTATCCTCACCTTTAAGGAAAGGATTATTCGCATCGAAATAAAAGGTTCCATGTATCATTGATTTCAATAAAAAGACTTATGTACACACTAGCGTATGCACTGATTGGCATTGTTATTGGATTATTGTGTCTATGTATTATCGAGTTTGTGAACAGTGGGGTTTCTTGGTGCAAATGTGTCCAAGCCTGCAGACTTGAAAAATGAGCATTCATTTCATATAATCCTATATGAGTATTCCCTTGTAAAAATCAATCTTCTTTTATCCTTGTAAAAGTGCACTACTCTCATGTGGAGTTAGGAGGAATCCAATCTCAAATTAATTGGTAGTTGATTGATGAGAAATGAACTCCTAAATTTTAGGATTCACTTTATGGTAAGAGCATTGAATTTGAATTCAAAAGTTGTCTCCAAATCCAAGCTATAAAAATGGATCAAAATCTAACATGAGTATGAGCCAGATTCGGAGCATGATTTGGAGATCATTTGAGAGGGTTTTTATGTGATTAGTGAGCTCATTCTATAGCTCCATCAGTACCCTCATACAGTGGAATTATACATTTTCAATGTCATTGTAGTCCTATGTGATTTAATACATATACATTGATCACATCTCTAGTTCACTTCTCTGTCAAGTTCATCTCAGAATAGTGATCTTCTTAGACTTGGTTCTCAGTGCATACTTGATCATTTAATGTGATTTAAAGTGGTAAAGATTCAGCATATTTTCTATTTCATAGCTACAAAGTTTCATTTTCAATTTTCTTTTTTTGGATATCGAGATATCTTTACAGCTCTGCTCACTAGTTTGCATACTATAGGAGCCTGAAAATATCAAGATAGTCATTCAACTTGCTAAGCATCATTCTAAGTGTACGCATCATCATTTTTATTGAAATAACTTGTGATTGGTAGCTATCTAAGTTAGTTGGATATTCCAAAAAAGAACTTAATCAATTGCTAGTAGGCCGAGAGCACTGTTCATTTTACTGACCATATGTAGAGATCAAAATAGCAAGTCTTTGCACATAGCTGAATTTTCTACTCATTTGTTTTGATCCATTGATTAAAGGATCATGCTACAAATCACTTAGGTGATTATTTGTTATTGTTAGTAAGGTCAAAAGGTCTACTCTACTCTCCACAACTTGTCTTGGGTTGCTGTCAAGCAAGATTTTGAAACACCACTTCATCTGTGGAATCTATCCACCATATCCTCCAACAATGGTATCAGAGCAACATTAGAGCAAAATTGGAGATGGATTTCCATCATTCATTGTGAAATTGGATAGGGAAAACTATCCAACATGGTCCCTAAGGATGCAATCTTATCTCCAAGGAAGAGGCTTATATGGATACATCTCTGGAGATGAGGATATGCCAATATTTAGAAGCTAACATCAATCTACAAGAGAAGAGCAAGAAAGGCTAACTACATGGTGTGCAAAGGATGCTCTAGAGAGGTCTTATATATATATTTAACTCAATATCTGATTTCTTATTACCTCACATTAGGAATTGCAAGACCTCCCAAGAGACATGGGAAGTACTTTTTTCATACTTCTCATCAAATACAAGGACTAGGAAGAACCAACTTTGAATGGAGTTCACAACCTTGAAGAAGCAACCAAAGCAAAGTGTGGTTGACTATGTGACCAAGATGAAGGATGTACGTGACCAACTTGGGAGCATTAGAGAAGAAATAGAAGAGGAGAAAATACTAAGGTAGATCATAAATGGCATAAAGGCTGATGATAAGTGGGAATCCTTCACCAAAGCAATGGACCTATATATGGACATACAAATAGCTGACCTCAATGCATTGATGGGGCAACTCTTCACATATGAAACAAAGCACAAAAAGAATGGATAAAACTTTAGAGGTAATCAATCTTCTGCCCTTTACACATATAGAAATAAGAGTAAAGATAAAGGCAAAGGTAAAAATAATGAAGAAGATCCTATATTCTAAACTCAATTTTTTATTTTCTCTTACCTCATGTGAAAGGATGCAAGACCTCAAGAGAGACCTAGAATGCACTTCCTCCCTTCTTCTCTTTAAACACTAGAGCTAGGAAGAGCCAGCTATGGATGGAGTTCATTGCCTTGAAAAAAGTCTCAAGCAAAGTGTGATTGATTATGTCACCAAAATGAAGGAGATTTTTTATCACTGGGGAAGCATTGGAGAGGTGATTCAAGAAGAGTAAATCATAAGGCAAATCATCAATGGCATCAAAGCTAATGGAAAGTGGGAATCATTCATAATTGCCATGGATTTATACATGGGCATGCAAGTACCTGACCTCAACACCTTGATGGGCCAACTCTTCACACATGAAGCAAAGATAAACAAGAATGGTGAATATTCAAGAGGTAATCAATATTTTGCCTTATACTCGAATAGAACTAAAGCTAAGGATAAGTCAAAGACTAAGAAGAATGAAGATGAAGGTAGCTCTTTCCAAGCCAACTTCATAGGTAGAGGAAAAGCTAGAGGAAGAGGTAGAGGAGAAAAGTAAGGCAAGGGGAGATCCCAAACATCTCAACCTTGTAATATATGTGGTTACTCTAATCACACTACCAAAGAATGTTATAGGAATCCAAGAAATTTCAGAAGAAAAGGATTCAATCGAGGTGGCTATGGATCAAATAGAGGTAGATAGAATGAGGATACCACAACAACAACTACACCAACAATAAAAACTATCAAAGTGGATTCAGAGGAAGGAAAGATTACAATAACTACACTAAAGACCAAGCCCAAGGGGACTCACTACTAGTCTTGAACCTACCATTGAAGTAGGGTAAGGATGATGATCATGTCTTTTATATTGATTCAAGATGCTCCAATCATGTATCAAGAAATGTAGCATTGCTCTCTAACCTAGAAGATGCTAAGAATAAACATGAAGTACAAAAAGGCATTCAATGGAAAAGATAGGTAATGTCAAAACATCAAATGACAACATGAATCTTCTAAGCAAGGTATTATATGTACCTACACTAACCAAATTCTTGATAAGTGCTGGACAAATTGTGGAGAAAGGATCGTAGGTTAGATTCACAAGACATAGATCATATGTAGAAGACCCAAAGGAAGGATTGAGAAGGATTTCCAAAGGAGATAAGACAAGAAGGCTCTTCACATTTGAAGTGAAAGACACCAAGAACATAGCATTGTTTAGCTATGGATCTCAAAGACTCTTTGAATTGGAGGTATGGTGTAAAAGGCTTGCTCATATTGGTGAAAGAACCTTGAAACAAATATGGAGGGATCAAAGTGTACTTGGATTACCCAACATCACAAAGCAACATATGATCTACAAGTGTGGAGCTTGTCAATTTTGCAAAGCACATAGACAACCTTTCAACCGGAAAGGCTATATCCATCAGGAGCTATTGCATCTTGTACACACAAATGTGTGGAGTCCAAGCAAAGAATCTTCCATCCCAAGTTCTAGATATAATGTATCTTTTATTGATGATTTTAGTAGGTGAAAAATTATGTACTTTATGAAACATAAAGATGAAGTTTTCCATTGTTTCAAAAGATATCTTGCACTTTCACAAAACCAAAGTGGATTTATAAAGTTAAAAGAAATCCAGATGGTAAAATTAATAGACACAAGGCACAATTAGTAGCCAAAGGTTTTTCTCAAACCCATGGGATAGACTATGAAGGGACATTCTCACATGTAGCTGAAATTCCTACCATTAGAGTACTTGTTAGCATTGCTACATCTATAAATTAGAAGCTATACCAAGTAGATGTAAAAAATGCATTTCTCAATGGATGGATTTCAGAAGAAGTTTATATGGCACAACCACCAGGATGTGAAGATGCACATCATCCAAAATATGTGTGAAAATTGAAAAAGGCTTTGTACGGTTTGAAGCAAGCTCCAAGAGCTTGGAGTCATAGATTAGTGACCTACTTGCAGGATCAAGGACTGAAGGCTAGCAAAGTAGCTACATCCTTATTCATCAAGGAGAATGGATCAAAAGTTATTTATCCCTATGGTATATATTGATGACATCATAATCATAAGGAATGACATCAATGGAATCAAACATGTAAATATGTGAATGAATGATGGATTCAAGATCAGTGATCTTGGACCACTCACTTACTTTCTTGGACTTGAACTTGTATATATAGATTCTGGTATTTACATCACCCAAAGGAAGTATGTACATGACATGCTTTCTAAGTTTAAAATGGATAATACTAAGTGTGCAGTCCACCCATGGAGTTGAACAATAAGCTTAGTGCTTATGAAGGAGAAGCCATTGAAGACATCTCAAGCTATCAAAGCTTAGTAGGAAGTCTTAACTATGCAACCCTCACTAGGATGGACATATTCTATAGTGTTAGCATGCTCAATCAATTCATTCACAAGCCAAGGAAGCCACACATGGAAGCATCCAAGAGAGGGCTCAAATACCGGAAAGGTACCACCAATGAAGGGATTTTCTACCCCTTCACTTTAGAAATTGATCTCAAGCTCTGCTAAGATTCAGATTGGGTTGGATCAAAGGATGATAGGAAGAGTACTTTAGGTTATCTATCTTTTGCAAGTTCAAAGAACATCTCATGGTCTTCAAAGAAGCAACCAACTATTGATCTATCATCTATTGAGGCTGAATATAGAGGATTGGCCAATGCAACACAAGCAATGTCGTTGAAATGTATATACTCAAATTTGGGGTTACATACTCTAACACCTCACATCTTTGGTGATAACACTAGCTCACTTCACTTGGCAACTAATCTAGTCTACCATGCTAGAACAAAGCATATTGAAGTCCAATATCACTATGTAAAAGAGAAGTTGTTGAGCAAGGATATTCAATTATCCTTTGTATCTACTAATCTCCAACGTACAAACATGTTGACTAAGCCATTGGATGGTATCAAGCTTAGCAAGTTTAAAGGAAAGTTTGGTTTGCTAGAAATCAAGGAAGAAAGAAAACTCAAGCATGCTACGCTTGAGGGGGAGCTTTTGGTGCATTTTTTATTAAAGCCTAGTTCTTGATCATTCATCACTTTGTTATGTATACTCTCAATGAGAGAAGCCACAAGAATAACATCTTGTAAAAGTCATTACTTGAAAAGTAATTGCATTAAAGGTAGATACCAAAGAGAATCTCACAACCTTGTTAGGTGCTAATCATCAAGTTGAAGTAGGAGAAATTGATTAGCTAAGATTCCCCAAAGGGAACTTTATGGTAGAATCCCTCCAAAGTTTGGATTCGAATACCTCTATTTATACACTCAAAATGAGTCACATATTATAGCATATTCTTTGCTACATTCATAGGACGTTCTCGTCAAGGCGTATACTACTTATGAAGCACACATTGTGCCGCTTGTCCTCAAGCTTCATTCCCATTCTCTACATGTACTATATGTTCAATACAGATTCATCTTTCAAGTCATTTCTTGGAGTTCACTCATTTTTCATTCAACTTTGATCATTGATTTCTCTATGTGTACTTCGTCTTTTGATGAGATTTAAATTGGTATAGGTAACGTGTTAATTCTATTTGCAAGATAGCAATTTTCATCACATTTGGTTCGTTAATATATGAGCTAAATCTGTTTGAAGTCATCTATGTATGCATGCAAAAATCTCCTGAAAAATGTCCGGATGACACTCTAATGTTCCTAATTTAATTGTCTCCATATGGTTCATCACAATGCATCACTTTTCTTGCTTTAGGTTCATCATATATCTAATTTTAAGTGTGCAAAATATCTCTGGAAAAGTCTCAATAGGCTGTGAGCTCTGAGTGAAATTCCATAGAGCACCTCATCCCAAAATATCAAGTTTTGAGTCATCTCTTTTGAATTAAGTTATCTGTTTTGATGTATAAATTTGAGAATGATCTCCCAAGCACTAAGGTGACCTATATGCATCCTTAGCAAGCACAAGGTGTGTACTTTTTATCCTTGAAGCTATCTTGGGAGGGGTAGAGTAGGATTTTGCAAAACTAGGCTCATCTTTGGAGGTATCCACTGTCTCTTCTCATAGTAGTTCCATCTATCTATCCCTAAGAATGAAGAATAGAGATCCCAAGTGGACTCATTTTCATTAAGCAAGCAAGGCAAGTCTATAGGCCAACAACTCTAGAGTGGCCAAGATACACAAAAAGGCAAGATTTGCAGAGAGCAAACAAGGCAACTCTATGGGTCAAATACTCAAGAGTGGCCAAGGTATACAAAAAGGTGAGGTTTGCATAGAGGAAACAATGCAAGTCTATCATCTAAGTCAAAAGTAGGGAGTGGGACAAGGTTATATATCAAGGCACGTTTGTAGTAAGTAAACAAAGCAAGGTTGTGGTCAATACTCTTAGTAATGAGTGATTACACAACACACACAAGGTTTGCATTTATTAGACAAGGCAAGGTTGTCTCTAGTAGGGAATGATTATACAGCAATGCAAGGTCTACAAGTAAGAAAGTTAGTTCCAAATGGAAGACAAGTTGAGGAGCAAGCTTAATTTTTCTATTTATAGTATATCATAAATAGTGACCAATTAAAGTGATCAAGTTTGAGCATGAGGGAAGGTGACTACTAATCCGTGGAGAACTAGATCTCCAAGAGATGCGATTGGTAAATGCTACCAAGTTGCTTAAAATTGATTGTATGTTTATTTATTTTCTTTAATTTTTGTATTCATCATGTAATATGATGGATTCATGTAGTCATGGAGACTCTATTTGGAATGCTTTAGCACTTTTAGTGAAAGTGAGAGCAGAAGTCCAAGAGTTGTTCCTAAAAAAATTACCTTCTAGTTTGCGTCCTTGCATGAACATAGAGCATAGAATCAAATTCGTAGTGGGAGTGAGTTCAACTGCTTGGCCACCATTTAAAATGCATTTATAGGAGGAAAATGAAGTCCGCAAAATCATGAAAAACTACATATAGAAAGGGCGGATTACACCTAGCTATTCAATCTTTTGTAGCAATAGTTCTTCTACTAAAGAAGAAAGATGGATCTTATGGGATGTGCATCGAATATCGAGCACTCAATGAGATTACAATCAAACTCCAATATCCTATTCCCACGGTTGATGATCTTTTAGATGCTCTAGGTGGAGCTATTGTATTTATTAAAATAGATTTAAAAAGTGGCTACCATCAAATTAGAGTAAGTGATGATGATGTACATAAGACTTAGTTAATCTAGAGAAGGCTCAGTTGTTTCTTTTGAGGATGGAGTATCTAGGCCATGTGGTATCCATTGATGGGGTTCAAATTGATCCCAAGAAAGTTTCAATTATATTATCTTGGCCTACTCCTCAAGATGAGGGGCACTTATGGTTATTTCTAGGACTTTCCTATTTCTATAAAAAATTCATCTCTTCATATTCATCGATAGTAGTGCCTATGATGAACTTGCTTCAAGGCAAAGCTCCATTTGCATGGAAGCAAGAGTTGTCAGATAGTTTTGATGCTTTGAAACAAGTTGTTTTAGAGGCTCCTATACTCAAAGTGGTAGCTCCACAGAAACCCTTTTGAGTTAGAGAAAAATGCTAATGGCATAGCCATAGAGACAGTTTTGAGACAAGACGGCATGCCCATAACTTTAAGAGCAAGAAATTGACCAATGCACAATGCAACTAGACATTACATGAATAAGAGTTGTATGGAGTGGTGTATTCACTTAAAGTCTAGAGACAGTATCTTTATTGTGCAGACTTCATGGTACATAGAGATCATCATACACTTAAGTATTTTTGTAGTCAGCCAAATCTTCGAGGTAGATAGGTTTGTTGGGCTGAGCTCATGGAGGAGTTTCACATGGAAATCCTGTATAGAAGAGCAAACAAAATAGAGTTATTGATGTATTATCACGGATAATGTATCAAATGAGGTTTATAGTTCTAGAAAGCTCATTGTTTCAAGAGAGAAAGGAAGCACAGGTGGAAGATTCATATTTTTCATAGATTATTTGAGCCATTAGTGATGATTCTATTATAGATGGGATAGTTCTAGGTATTTCTTCCCCTAACAGAGCAAACAAGTCGATTCCATATTCCAATTTCTCACAGGAGGATGGAATAGTTAGACAAAAAGGAAAGGTTTGTGTACTAGATTCCATGATTTGAGAAGAAAAGTCATAAATGATAACCATGATGTGACTTTTTCAAGATATCCAGGTGAGACAATACAGCTTGTTAGAAGAACATTGTGGTGGCCTAGATTAGCCAGAGATGTCCACATTTATGTTCAACAATGCTTTATGTGTCATGTCAACAAATCAAAAAGGATAAAGACACAAGGTCTTTTACATCCATTACATATCCTAGATCATTAGTTGTGATAGTGTATCCAGGGACTTCATAGTCGGGTTTCCGCAAACACAAAGGAAGCGGGATACTATCCTAGTTGTGGTAGAGAGATTGAGCAAGGTGGCTCATTTCATACCCACACAAGAGACGATAGAAGCTCCACAGGTGGCGTAGTTGATTATCCATCATGTCTTCATATTGCATGGGTTATCGACATCCATAGTTTTAGATAGGGATATTAGATTTACAAGACACTTATAGAAGTTTGTATTTGACAAACGGAAGGTGTCATTAAAGATGAGTAGCGGTAATAATCCTCAGATAGATGGTCAAACCGAGAGGATCAATCGGATTTTAGAGGAAATCTTGAGGGCATATGTGTCTGAGAGATAGATAGATTGGGATAGTTATTTGCCACTAGTTGAGTTTGCTTATAATAATAGGCCTCACAATGTAAGATGTATGTCTCATTTTGAGATGAAGTATGGCACGAATCGCAATGCTCTCAGTACCATAAGCATGCCAAAGAAATTTCCTAGTGCCTTAGAGCTCTTAACGAACCTCCAAGCAAATTTAGAAATAGCTAAAGCCAAGATGTAGCAAGCCGCTAATGGGGCTAAAGATTATGCTGATAAGAATAGATCTCCTAGATCTTTTGAGGAAGGAGATAGAGTCTTTCTTCGGCTACTAGCTAGATCTACTTCACTCTCAATAGGGAAGTGTAGTAATCTTTCACCAAGGTTTTGTGGACCTTGGAAGATAGTTAAAAAGCTAAGTGAAGTTGCATACCGATTAGAGCTTCCTCCAAATTGCACAGTAGTTCATCTAGTGTTTCATGTTAGTAAACTTTGAAAGTATATTTTCAAGGAGGATAATCTAATAGAAGGCATTCTTTCGTTGTAGGAAAGCAATAGCATGGATCATTCTCTAAGGGGGATATTAGATCGGAGATAGAAATGATTGACGGATTGTTTCATCCAAGAGTATCTAGTAGGCTAGAGAGGATTACCACTTACTGAGAGTAGATTCTTCATACATATTGATGACATCCATTATCACATGTTCCGTTGTCTGTGTTACTATAGTGGGTGTTGTATTTACGGACCATCACTTTCATGTCCTTTCCATCACTCATCTCCATCCCTGCCATAAAATATAATTTCCACGACCCTTGACAGATCGAGGTACACTCCATGCTCTTTCCCTCTTTTCATTTTCCACGACCCTTGACAGATCGAGGTACACTCCATGCTCTTTCCCTCTTCAAACATATGTGGCATCTATTCGACTTTCCTATTTTGACATACGTGGACATTACTATAACTTGTGCATTTGTCTTTGAGTCTCTTTGTTTGCATGCATATATCTATATGGGCCTTTTATCTTTCTTTGTGACAAACCTCTTGCACATATCAAGGAGGTGATAATTGGCATGAGATAAGACTTTAGGACTTGTTAAGGGAGTGGTGATGAGTATGGAAAGATAAAAAACATTAGAACAAATATCAAAGATCATCAAGAAAATGTAGAAAACCAAGGAGCACCTTCGTAAGATGATCAACAAGGATGGACTAGAATTTCATGGAAAGAAAGAACAATGAATTCATTTTGAGCCATTATAAAGAGATCATGTGAGAATCTTTTCCTTTTCTGACAAGGAAGAGAGACTATAAGTCTAAACTCTCTTGACTAAAAGTCAAAAACCACCCCTACAAAATATAAAGTGGATGGAAGGACCTTTGCCTAGGTTTCCAGTCCGTTCCTAAGAGGAAGAGTCTTGGAACTTATGATCTCACCAATGATTTCTTCAAAATCTTTGAAGACACATGTGTGGGGCCTCTTATATTTGTTATCTAGGAAGCAATTAGGTTTCATATTTTATTTGACTATCTCAAAAAAGGGGGTGATCAACTTGATTCATAAGAAAGATGGTAAAAATTACATTCATAAGTTTACATTTAAGTTGATAACAATGCTCTAGAATGGGTGTAAATGTATTTTGAAAGCCCCCATTCGAATAGCTAATCATGTTCAACATTCAACCCACAGTAACTACAAAGGATTTGTTAATCCAACCTTGGAGGCCAGTTTCGTTATGTGGAAAGGCTTGGAGGATGGAAAAGAAATCCAACCAAGATGTCATGTTTTCCAAGGTTGACTTTCTTGTCCATGTGAAAGGCGGAATGGCCCTTGGACACTGCACATGATATTGAAAATAATACATACATTGGCCTACACAACCACAAAATGGGCTCTCAATTTTTTGTGTTCTCTACAAGTCTACACATACAAGTATGGATAGTGTTTGGTGATGTCAATTAAAAAGATAATCCACGTTATGAGGAGATGGAAAAAAACCCTTGACTAGTATCAAAGCAGTTTTGCACATGAACGCATAGGTTTTTGACAATTTGTAGAGTGTAGCTAAAACACAACACCTTGGTTACTCTTATGTTACAATAATGGTGGTGAGCACGGCATAGAATTGGCATACCTCATTATACTTCTCATTTAAATCATAGTGGGAGTATTGTTTTTATATGAGGGATTACTTCTTTGATCATGGCTGATTAGGAAAAAACTCATTGGGAGATCACCCATCCTAGTAATATGTTCCTTGGAGCTCGCTTAACTCACAATTTCTATCACTAAACTATACCCACGTGTTGATTAACAAAGGAGAAAGATAGGGATTAGCTTTATCTTGAGCATTATTGAAAGGTTCTTCCAAGTTCTTTGTGTGATGTAGATTTGATTGCATAACACATGTAGAAACTAGCATCAAACAATGCATCCTCACACACAAAATATCAATCAGAGAGAGGTGTCATTGATATGATGTTCTTCACCATGCTATGAGTCACACACACACACAAGGCATGTCACATATGCATACATTCACGTACATGAAAGCAAGCCTCACTAATTGACTAGGCACAAGAACTACCAAGAAACTCATACTTGATTAGTAGAGAGAATGAACATCAAGACTAAGAAGTACATGTGAGGGTTTAGCTCATTTTTATATTCAAGTTTAAAAAGTGATAATCTTCATAGTCTAATGTTCATCATAGGTTAAAATTGGTCCTATACCCTTCTTTGAGGTTCTAAATGAGTCCGAACAAAATCTCTTAAAATTCTAGGGTTAAGGAATCACCCATAAACTTGAGCACTTCTTGGTTTTCACACATATGGAGTAATTACAAGAGAAAGTATCCAAAAATATTTCTAAAGATGGGTTTTTTATATGAAAGTGAGAAAATTCAATGGTAGTTTTGGAAATTTTGGGTCCTCATTAGCTCGTTGTAGTGCTTGAGCACATCCATCGGGCTTCTTGCTTCAGTTATTCACAACCTCAATCATCTTCTCTCTTTTTGGATTTCAAAAACGTCTTCATTGAGTCTCTACCACCAATGCTCCCCCCCCCCCCCCCCCCCCATATAGACAATCAACATGTGGTAGATCTTGAGGAGGTTTGGGCATTGAAGCACATTGGGCTTGGCAAGTTCCTACTAAAAAAATAGACTACATGCATTAAAAATTATATTTCTTGCTTTTCCCCTTTCTCTCTATCTCTCTCTCTTTAAAAAAATTGTATGGGTGTACTACTTAGTGTAATGCTTGGGAGAAAAAGGAAAGGAAATGGTGTGTGCAAGGCCTTGTAGGGTGGCCATATGCATGCATACTATGCACTGCAAAAGAAAAAGTAATGGTGCAAAAATAAAAGAGGTACTTGAGCATGGCACCTAAGAGGTTTATGTAGATGAGACATCCTAATTTAATGGTTGCAATAATTTTATCTTTGGATATATGGTTAGTGTTGATCTGATGTTGATGGCACCATCTCGTGTGAAGATTATATGTAGAGGTCATCTAGCATGGAAGACTTTGGATACATACGTCAAATATTTTTTATATGAGTGGTGCTAATTGATATGCCTTGATAATAACCTTGAACTCTGTCAATGTATTTATGTTTGAAAAGTCGCCATGTAAAACACCCATAGTACTAGCTTCAATCCACTCCCCATGAGCTATTCCAAGATATATTCATACCATGTTCAATATTTTGGAATATAATATGAATACATCAAGTTTTAAAATATATTATAGTATGGATGTTTGGATCTTGATTGATGGTTCTAGTGATGGTTGCTATATGAAGAGATATGAATAATTTTCCATCATTATAAATAAGACTATTTCCACTCGCTCATGTCTTCATATTATTAGCAACCACAAAGAAATTTCTTCTCCACAAAGATTATAGATCACTTGCAAAGAGGCATTAGTAACACAAAGCATACTAAACAACTGATTTATGACCTCATAATACAAGTATCACTTTTGTGTTCATAGGGTATCACAATAGTGTTTGATTTAAGGCCATTTATTTTTTTCCCAAATTGGATACATACTTGAAGTGAAAATGGTCTTCTAATATGTGCTAGAGACAAGGTTTTGGAATGAGCACATGGTTCTTGCACAAAGAGATTTTATCCTACTCTACTACCACTTCTCCAAAGAAGATATAAAATTCTCTCGCATGAAATCTCTGAAGTGAATAAGTGTGGTTTAACAGTCCATTTGATGAACATATTGTCAATCTAGGAGCCTAGATTAGCATGCAAAGTATTGTCTTCTTAGCATGTTCCATTTCTGCTCTCCTTTGATCTTGTTCATGCTTTGCAATTGACTAGTGCTTATTTTGCAATTGACTAGTGCTTATGATTCAGATTTCTCCATTGTGTTTGCTTCAAATTTCTCATCGACATGTTTAGTTGTATGGCACTCAGAAATCCAAATTTAAGCTAGATGATGCTAAACTTTGATGGGCTTTCTTGGAACCCACAACTCATTAAATGAGGGACTATGTCATTGAGGTGCAGATGGCACCTGTTTTGGTTGCATCTATTGTGATGGAGCTTGTCCTTGCTTTCATGATTTTTATAGTGTGCTCTTCTAATGTTGTCTCTTAGATGCACGTGCCTTTTTCACTCTTGTGGTGTTGTATGATGGGATTTCCTTTTTTGAACCCATATGTTAGTGATGTGCAAAAAGCGACCTTATTTCTTTTTTAAATCCTTTATTTGGGGATGCACTTGAGTGTTTAGCTCCCCCTCCTTGAACTTGTAAATACTGGAAATATGCTTCTCATGTAAATGTTTCTTCATAGGGTGACTGTTGCTCTAGCACAATGGTGAGAACCACGTTAAGAAGCTCCACCTCCTCAATGTAAATCCGTGGAAGAGATAGGAGTGATATGAAGATCGTGAATGTGAGATGAAGTGAGAGTGAAGGTGAGAAGCATAGAGATGCACACACACATACACACACACTACGAAGAATCAAGCAAGACACAATGGAAGGTGAGAAATCAACTCTATTGCTCAAGATCTCAATTACAAGTTCAAAATAGCTCTAAGATCACACTAACCAACACTAAGTCACCTCAAAAATGAGCTCTCTAGCTCTTTTTATAGTTTCTAGACTAGTTTTGATCGGTTTCACATCTAGTGACCGGCATAGTTAAAAAGTAGGTCCTATGCGCTATTTGAGAGGATAAACAGTGTCTAAAAATAACCAAAATTGATACGCTCATTCTACCTAAGCTCCTCAAGCTCGAGGACTCCTCGGCTTGCACAAAATGGAGCTATGGATTAGAGAAAAGGGTTTTTCTATGTTACATATGTTACAATAGTGATGAAAATCACTGTTGGAGGTTTTGAAGAATATTTATAAAACATAAATCTTTGAAAAATTGATTCGGCTGACTCCTTGCTCTATCTCTACATGCTTCTGCGTCTTCTATGCCTCTGGCTACTACCACTGCCAACACCCCCCTCCCTCTCGCTTCTGTCGTCCTCGACAGAACCTTGTTGTGCAGTCTGTCGGATGTAGTTCTGTAGTAGTTCCTGAGCGAGGGTGTGTTCAGATATTCGAATGCCTCGGGCCAAATCTGCCTCAAGTTTCTCCCAATCAATTGGTTGTGGTTCATCGGGTGGTGGGAGTCGATAATGTGTGGAATATACCATCTGTTCACAGGCGAATAACTAAAGCAAATGTGTGGGCCTGCTGATGAACACTTCTGAATGGTATTCCCAGAAACCGTTTGTGAACATTTCTTCGAAGGTTTGCTTGTAGCACGCCGGTAAGTATTTGATTCTGCAATGCCAGGCGTAACACACCCGTAGCGATGGCGTTGTACTCATATCGTATGCAAGATCTAGATTGCCATGCTCAAAGCCCGGGGTGTTTACATGAGGTGCCTTTACACGACGGAAGACTTTGAAAACCATTTGCATCATGTCAAAGACTTTGACAGTCATGTGCACTGCTATATCGTCCATGTGTTTCAAGCGAGGGAGCCAGTGACCCGAATCATGGCCATCATGTATCCCACAGTTGGTATTTCTATGGGTGGCTTGAAGTATGGGTAATTTAACCAATCTTGGCACTGCTTGTTGTTTTGTACTTTAATAGCAAATGCTGTCTAGTCCTGGGTTCTTCTAATGGTTCTTTTCCTTGAGGTTTAGTTTTCGTCTCTAGCTGAATTGCGCCAAACTCATTGGTATTGTTTGGCTGCGTACTTAAGATGTACATCGTTCCTTCCTTGTCTATGTATGCGTCTCTTTCGAATTTCACCACTGGACGTTCCAATCCAATGGGTTGATCGGGGTTGTGCGTTTGCACCACTTGTCTTCGCAAACCATCCTCATAGATGCGGGCACCTAAGCGGTTGGTTCGAAGAAACTCCAATTGAGTCCTATAGGGTCCTTCTGGTCTTTCTGTGCTAAATGCCATTTCTGATTCGCTAGTATCTCAGCTCTCGCAGGGATAACTAGTGTTCAATTGTTGTGCCCACGATCGTGGAGTAGGTCCTACACTTTCCTCTGATGATCTAAGGCTTTGTCGGTCTGACTTACCTATGTATTTGCCCGATCTAAGGTTCATTAATTTTCTTCCTTTCACACTCAGTACATGCTCAGATCGTCAATGATTCTTTGTTATTACTTTCTTGATTCTTTTTAAATTTCTTTAGATTCTTGTCTTAATGTATGCGTCAAGAATTCAACCTTCTGTGGTACTTTGAGTTCTCATTCCGTCAGACTTATGTTCTTTCCCTTAAGTTTTCGTATCAGACACCTCTACTTTAGTCTTAGACTTGATAAATTTAGTCTCTTGAACTTGAGGCGTTCCTATCGTCTTGAATCCACAATGCTAACGTTTATCCTAAGCTAAGAATTGACTGAGGGGGTTGAGTAATCTTCCAACCTCGAGTCAACTTTTCTGGTTGCTCTGATGCCCAAGAAGCCACGCTTCCCAAGCATTATGCCCTTTATCTGCCTTGCTTTGGTTGCCCTTGATTGCCTTTGCTAGACCTGGAAAAATCCAATATTAGACCAATATCACAATGGATGATCAAGCACCTAAGTTTGTACACTTTTAAGTCCCTTAACTTTTGGCAAAAATTTTCTTCCCAAGGCCCCCTTTCTTTTCTAGTCCCACAGATGGTCAACCTCAAATTATCTTATCTAAAAATCAACATATTCTTTATGAAAAAATCAATTGAGGTCACGTAGTACTCGTCAAGAGCTTTCTAACGAGCTATAAAGCTCAAAAAACGGACTTCGGATGAGAAAGATATGAGCGTTCACGCCCTCGGGGGTAAAAACTCATAAACAGGTTTTTTCTTCAAATATGAGCTAAGGGGTCTCCTATGAGTCTGATCACCCAAAAATTTCCCAAAAATAGCCCCAAAATTGGCCAAAAATTGAAACCCGAGAGTTTCCGTTTGGGGTGAGCAATCGCGATGGTCTGAGATGATCGCGATGGTCTGGGACCGTCGCGATGGTCTAGGCGAACCGTCGCGATGGCGTGATGCGCGAACTATCGCGATGGTTTGAAGTGCACGGTCGCAATGGTCTAACTCTGAGCAATCGCAATGGTCGCGGGGAGGCGTCGCGATGGTCCGATTGAGTGAACAATCGCGATGGCGTCAGTCAACGGTCAACGTGAACCGTCGCAATGGTCCGAAGTGAACTGTCTCGATGGTCATAGTTGCGATGGCCTGAGCCAATCGCGATGGTCCAAATTTTGAATTGTCGCGATGGTGTAAGGGTCTCGTCGCGATGGCGTGGCTAGTGAGCAATCGTGATGGTCTAGCTTGCCACGTGGTGCTATCGAGGCGATGGCATGGGCCAATCGCGATGGCGTGGGGTCGACGGGATCGTCGCGATGGTCAATGACCGTTGCGATGGTTCAAGTGAACCGTCGCGATGGCGTACCGTCGCGATGGTCCGGCCGAGCCGCCGCGATGGCGTGAGCCAATCGCGATGGTGTGACACAATTGCGATGGTCTGAGCCAATCGCGATGGTCCACCAAAGTGTGAATTTTTGAAATGCGTCTGTGGATTTGTGCATACACTTGTGTCGCCTACCTCGTGATGTGGTCGCTTACCAAAATTACCGAACTTGGCAAACCATCGCGATGGTCTGACACACTCGGCAGATCTCTGATAGAAAGTGAAATTTTACCTTTTCCAAGCTTTCCTGATGCACTGGAGCTCTGTACCTGCAAGAAAACTCAAAAACACACAAGTACACACAAGCACAAAAGCTCTCTCTCTCTCTTGCACATGCACAAATGAGGGGAAATGCGGAGAATGGGTGGATATGGTGATTTTTCTGATTTTTTTGGGGATGAAGATGATGATGCGGTGATGAAGATGGAGTGTGGGGGAGGTGAAAAACACTAAAAACTAACTAAAAACAGCAACAAAAACTGAAATTTTTACCTTCCAACGCCACTTCTTGCTATACTCTTACCATCACACATTCGTCCTAGACTCGATCCCCGGCAACGGCACCAAATTTGGTGTTGCTCTAGCACAATGGTGAGAACCACGTTAAGAAGCTCCACCTCCTTAATGTCAATCCGCGAAAGAGATAGGAGTGATATGAAGATCGTGAATGTGAGATGAAGTGAGAGTGAAGGTGAGAAGCATAGAGATGCACACACACATACACACACACTACGAAGAGACAAGCAAGACACAATGGAAGGTGAGAAATCAACTCTATTGCTCAAGATCTCAATTACAAGCTCAAAATAGCTCTAAGCTCACATTAACCAACACTAAGTCACCTCAAAAATGAGCTCTCTAGCTCTTTTTATAGTTTCTAGACTAGTTTTGACCGGTTTCACATCTAGTGACCGGCATAGTTAAAAAATAGGTCCTATGCGCTATTTGAGAGGGTAAACGGTGTCTAAAAATAACCAAAATTGATACGCTCATTCTACCTAAGCTCCTCAGGCTCGAGGACTCCTCGGCTTGCACAAAATGGAGCTATGGATTACAAAAAAGGGTTTTTCTATGTTACATATGTTACAATAGTGATGAAAATCACTGTTGGAGGTTTTGAAGAATATTTATAAAACATAAATCGTTGAAAATTGATTCGGCTGAAAATTAAAACATAAATCTTTACATGCTTCCGCGTCTTCTATGCCTCTGGCTATCGCCACTGCCAACAATGACCACTTAAGAGTGATAATCACGTGATGTGGCATTAGAATCATACCTAGAGTGGTCCTTGTGATCCACATAGTGAAAATCTACCTCAATCCCTAGATCATATTCATCAGAGATAATTTCCTATAAACTAACCTAGAACTAGATGTTCATAGATATTATGTCAATTTCTCTATGTTCTATTTGATATGTTTTTGATTCTATGTGATGTGGTGAGTCTAGAGTGGAGTTAAGTGTATGAGGTGTAAACTTCTTATGAACATGTAACAACTTTGTTTACAAGCATGGAATCACTTCATAAAAAAATGTCTAGTGTGATCATCAACATTTTTTGTGGGCCAATCAAACCTTGAGGAAAATTTATCAAACAAAATTGCCATAGTATGCACATTTATTGGTAATTGCCTTAGCCTTAGCCCATTTTTTCAAACACTCCTTAGCCACAATTATATATTTTGCATGAGATCTATAAGCAAGTGGAATAATTGCACTATTGAGGTTGTAGCAAGGAACAACCAAGAACCCTCACCACCTTGCATGGAAGCAAGAAGGAAAGCTCAAGAGTGACTCTCCTCTCATCCACCCCTACCTCCCACATGTTCAAGCCATTGGCATCAGCCCCATGCTATGCCACATGTTTGAAAACAAGGAGAATAGGGAGTCAAGGATCCTAGTCCATGAGGAAAATGCAAGCAAATGCAACTACTCTACTCGCACAAAGGAGAGACATGCATAGGCGCACACACACCACTCTCACACACTCACAAAGACACAATACATGTAAATGTAAATAGTCTTCTTGGAGTAAATGAGAGCCTTCTTCCATTGATAATAGATATTACATGAGAGCATGTCGACCAAAAGCTCCCCCCTTTACAAAAGTGAGCTTCTATTTATAAGCTAAGCTCTATTCCCCATGTGCTCTTTTGAAAAGTCAAAAAGGTGATTCTATCGCTAACTACCATATCTTCTAGGATATTCTAAAATCAAAATTGTAACAACCAAATCCCAATGAAGGGCATGTGTGCGTTTTTTACGTGCGGAGTCTTCTAGAAGAGCCATAAAGGTGAGAGATACTATCCTATAGTATGAGGAAATATTAAAAAGTGCTTTTAGGAGAGTGTTCACATGTGACACTCAAATATATACAAAAAGAGTTATTCTTATGGTTTAGGGAGGGTTCTCATGCACAAATGAGGATGTGTGCATACACTACAACCCAACACTCTCCTCCCCCTAGACTTTGTCATCCTCGACAAAGCAGGGAAGGAAGAACATACACAACTCAACTGTTCAAGTGGAAGTCTTCAAGTTTGAAAATCTTTAGGTCTTCAAAATCTGCAATTCTTTAGTTTGCAAGGCTTCAAGCTACAAGTCTTCAGTCTTTACTTCGAGCTGCAAATCTTCAATCTTCAAAGTTGGGCGACACAATCCCCTTGGGGGGCAGTCAGCCTAGCATGCATCCCACTATGCAGTCTTTTTGTAATGCCTTCTCTAGAAGCTACCAAACCTCAGATGACATACAAAAGAGCAAGTAGATGGCATCTAGTAATGAGATAAACATTCACTTCAAATTTAGTTTCCACAAATGTGTGAGTGAGAAGCACACTAACATGCACACACATACACACACACATGCACACAAGGCAAGAACAAAGAGAGAGAGAGAGAGACAATGGAGTAACTTGTATTGCAAAAGAGTTCTCATACAAGTTCAAATCTACAACATACTAGCCTAAAAAATGAGCTCTCTAGTTCTATTTATAGTTTTTGACTAGCTTTGGTCCTATTCAAACCTAGTGTCCGGCCTAGTTAAAAATTAGGTTCCTAAGTTAGTTTGGAGGCTCAAACGAGCTCTGAAAATTATGAAACTTGGTAGGCAATTACTTCTAAAGCTCTGCAAGCTTGAGGACTCCTCGGCTTGCACAAAATGGAGCTACAAAAAGGTGAAATGGTATTTACAAGGGTTTTCAGTGATGAGAATCACTTTTAAAATAATGTAAGGATTGGAAAAAATTGGATGGGTTGCCTCAGTGCTAGATCTACGTGTATGCCCATACTTGCTTCTTCCCGTATGATGCCAACACTCTCCTCCCCTAGCGTCTGTCATCTCTAACAGACCTTTGCTCTGCGGGGTGATCAATGTAGTGTTGGACTATGTCGGTGCCTAGCTCCTGTTCTCTGATCCTCAGTCCCCTAACTAGAAATCTCTGAAGAGAATCCCAATTGACCGTGCCCGGAATGTCAGATTGTGGTGTGGTATAGAGCTTTGAGTGCATAGTCTGTTCACATGCAAATAGCTGTAGAAGATGAGTTGTTGGTGGCGCGAACACTTCCGAGTGAGACTCCCAAAAACCAATGGTAAACATATCATCAAATGTTTGCTTATAGCAAGCAGGGAGATATCTGATCCTCGCATGCCAAGCATAAGCAACCCGGATACTAGGGGTAGTGCTCATATCGTATAGTAAGTCATAATTTCCATTTATAAAGCCCGGGATCGGAGGCTGAATGTTGAGTACATTGCCAAAATTCTTGAGTACTATCTGCATCATGTCCAGGATCTTCAGCATTATCTGAGCAACGACATTGGGCATGGGTTGTAAACATGGAATCCAGTGTCTGATAGTAGCCATCATGTAGGCCATGGTTGGTGTGCCTGTTGGTGGTGCAATGGAGGGGTAATTGAGCCATTGTTTGAAATTAGCATTGTTGTGAACTTTTATGGCAAATGCTTCCCATGATCTTCTTCATTGCACTGGCCCAAAGCAAGGGTTATACTTTAAGTGCATAAGAGCATGATCCCATGTTCGTAGCATTTCTAGATAGTTCTCCAATAACTTTTGCCACCAAATTGGTTGGGATATGGCACCTTTTCTGGCTTCTTCCGGGATGTCTTTTGGTTGGAACTGTGTTGCAAAAGACGGATACTTATTGGTGACTCATTTGATCTCAGTATTGTAATCTTCCAATAGTACAAATTAGGGCTTATATTGTAACTTTGAACTAGTTATCAGTCACCTAGGAGCAAAGTTCTTGAAATATTCCGATTCAAGTATTGCCTCCTCAATAGTTTTCATGGCCATTATCTGAGTGGATATACACTCTTGGTGAGTTGACCCATCTATTCTACTTGTTTCATCCATGCAGGAGGGGGTTCCTCGTATGTGTCTTGTCCGTCATCACTGACTCTACCTCCTGGAAGAGGTTGAGGCTCATAATTATCTTCAAAGGTCTCCTCAACTGGAATGGTGAATGCCTCTTCTTCTAATGGTTGATCGGGTGGCGAGGGTGATCATTCGTATTGTAATAGCTTCATGTTTAACTCAGTGACCTATTGTCGGAGTGCGAGCAGTTCATTGTTGGTTGAAGAGTCTAGCGGGGGTGAAGTAGCAATGCTCACCATTTATCGAGTTTCTATTGTATGGTGTGTGGGTACTGTTTGTCTTTGGAGCTTCTTTACCTGGTTTGCCATTCGGTCATGCGCTTCCAAGAGAATTGCATAATTTTGTAATATTTTCTCAATATTTTCTGAGGGGAGTGCCCGAAACTTAGCCAGATCTATGGGTGCCCCGGGTGTGTTTAAGATGGCCGCTTCTAAATTTTCTTGATTCTATTGTTGTAGCCTTCTATTCTCTTCTTGAGCAGCTGCTAAGTGTCGGCGAAGTAACGCCATGTTTCTTTGTAATCTAGCGTTGCGAGCTAGTTGATCTTTGAGTTACTCTTCAGCCACTTTACCTTTCTTTGTACATTTGGTCTCCAGCTCCACATAAGATTGCTGGAGTGAGGTGTAGTTTTGTTGTAATTCACTATTACTCAACTCTAGAGAATTGACAGACACTTGGAGGTGGGTTGACAAATTACAAAGCTCTTTATTGTTCTCTTGCAATAATCTGTATTCCTGTTTAAGATGTGCGACAACTTCGAACATGGTGTCTAGTGCATGACTAAATGAGGTGGATGCAGAGGTAGTGATGGAAGATGCAAGGGGTCGGGAAATGGGGAAGGGAAAAGTGGATGTTGTGCTTACAGTGGGTGTATGTGGTGATGTGAGTGAGGTGAGACGTGGTGATGGGGAAACAAAAGTGACAGTGGGTGGTTCTATGGAGGGTGAAATGTCCATGGGGTTAGACGTGATTGTGTGTGACGTGTGAATCGTGAATACTAGAATGGTGGGTGGCGTGTCCATGGTGGGCGTGAAGGTGGGTGAGGTGGGGCGGGAGAGGGGATTTCTATTATAATCCTCAAGTTGTTGCATCATATTTACAAGGTTCGCCCAAAATTGGGGAAGGGTGGTTTGTGTTAGTTCTAAGGAGGTTGAGGGGGCATTGAGCGTTGGGGTTGGAAAAGAGGGAATGTAGTAGAGAGGGAAAATGGGTGTGTCAATGTTTGGGTAGAGACATGTGGATGTCCGAGAGTAGGTAGATAAGAAGGGTGACCTATTATGGTTTGATGGGTGGCGGGATGACCTATCTGAGGTTTGAAAAATTGGCTAGAAATGGTGGATGTAGGTAAAGGGAAGGATGGAGAAAGGGTGGTGTGTGATAAAGGTTCACTAAGTGTGAAGAGAGGTTGTTCAGGAATGCTAATGTTGGGGGTTTCTATGGGCTGGATGGGAGGTGATGGTGGAGATGGTATTTGTGTGCTTTCGGCAGGTGCATCAGTGTTTGTGGGGCTAGTCATGTGAACATCTTCTTGAGCTGTGGTAGGGAGTGAGGTAGAGACCTCCATTCGAATCATCTTTCCCCTTCGCGGTCGTGTATCGAGCCTTCGTTGGTCGTATTGAGGGGGGCTACGATGTATCATGGTCCGCATGGCTTCCACAATTCCATAGGTGTCTGCCAAAAGATTCAATGATTCTATAAAATGAGGGTCCACATCCTCTACTTGTAGCATCTGGCTCACCATTGCTCTGCTTGCCTCTTCTGACAACCTATGCCTTTTCTGTACTTGTTTGATTGTTTTGTATAGCCGTTTGATTTGTGCAGTGTATGCGGGGGCTTCCTCCTCACTCTCCTCTGATTCATGCCCCTACACCTCCTCTTGTTCATGTGTGCCTTCAACGTGCGTGTGTTGTGCCTCATGCTGCCAATGTACTCTTTGTTCTTCGTGATGTGGGGGTCCTCTATGGGATGATGATCCGGGACCTTTAGTGTCTAAAAATAACTCACCATCAGATAGTTGCATTGTTTGCAAGAAGGTCTCAAAGTCAATGCAGCCATGCAAGCAAACTCGGCATCCATGGGTAATGGAGGGGCTGATGGAGTGGGTTGTACCATGCCCTTTGATTGTGCTCGTTGGAGATGGATAGTGAATGGGGCCACCTGTTCTTCTTCTCTAAGGGAGATTTCTGTGGTGGACTCGCGAGGAATTGGGACTTGAGAAAGAGCTCCACACATCCGTTTAGCTGGTTGAACTCCTAGTTTCTGTCCTTGGAAGAACTATAGCTGTGAGTAAGTAAGTGCCTATGCGATCGGCACATCATAGGCTAGGCATCTGTAAATGATTCTCGTAATGGCACAGCAACCATTCAATGAAGGCTTCCTTACTCCTCCTTTGCTTGCTTCATATAATTGGTCGAGGATCCACACTAGTACTTTAATAGGTAGACTCCCTATCTCTGCTAGGTATAGCCCATACCAAATCTTTTTATGAGGCACATGCGCAATGGTATGGCAATGTTTGGGATGAGGGCACACATCTCTTTCAACTTCTTCATAGACTCCGGTATCAAAGGGTCTCGATCGGAGGGTACATGGGTGTCATACATCTGGAGGGCCTCCTTGATTAAAGTTATGTTCAGCTCGAACTTTTTCATCTCCTCAGGGTTTGATAGAGAGGGCGAAAGGAAGGTGCCTGATTGATCTCAATCTCCTGTCCCTTTAAGAGTTGCAATCAAGTAGTAACATCTAAGGAAATCTGGTTTAGGGAGGGATGCGCTAAAGTAGTCCTTCAATCCCGCTTTCAACCAAATATCTTGAAGAGGTGCTATGTTTTGTAGTGCTTCAAACTCTCATGAGAAGAACTGAAATGTCCACCATACTCCTCCAAATTCCAACTTAAGACTCCCATATGTGGTCTGCATCACCTAAATCTCTTGGCATCTCATTGAATCAATGAGAGTGTCCTTTTACTCTTTCTGTTAAACCACTTGGTGGATCCAAGATGGGAATTCGTCTCACATTGAGATACACTTCAGGCCTAGCTGTCAATGGGGCCTCCACGGGCATGGTCTCCCAATTGACTTGAGAACTAGTGCCTACCTGAGAGCTCGTGCCTGCTGCTTCTGCCATGGAACTGTTTGTAGCTAATGATGCTAATCTACTAGAAGAAGAGAGGCACATTAGTGTTGCATAGGAAACATGATGTAATGGTGTTCCCTCCACAATACTAACATGACATTCCAAGTGGTTAGGGGTGAAGTGTTTGTGATGGGTGTGAATGTTGGTTAGTGGTTAGTGTCACCCTAGATGCATACTTTGGATATGCAATGTACTCAGAATGCACCTACATCAGAGTAACCAAATTTAGAAAATTGGGTCAGGGGTTTGATGCGTGGTTTAAGTCTCCAAACTTTGATTGTGGAAGCCTAGCTTTTAGGGGTGATGACATGTAAAGGTCTATGGTCTGGATTGTGTTGGATTTGGGACATTTTGGGTACCCATTTCCCGATATTCCTAGGTTTGTCCAAAGATGTAATGGTGTGGGGTAAAGGTGTCTGCCCTAAGATGTTTGCCAAGAGTGCTTGTGAGTGTAGATTCATTCTTGTGCCTGGAGGTGAGGCTATTTGAGCTTGCAAGCTTTGGAAAAGAAGGGGACTCCTCCTTGAATTCTGTACCTTCGTCTAGAGTGATAATCTTCTACACCATAGAACTTTGGACAAGAATCGCATCGTTATCTTCATGTGGGTTCCTAGAGGGACCAGGAGTTGGTGTCTTTTCTAATGTGACCAACAAATTCTATTCCCCACTTGGAGAATGCACGTCCATCTATCATAGGTTTCATTGGCATCTCATCTTTACGTATAAGGTACTGAGTTTGCTGACAAACATCACATCTCTTCACATAGGCATGTGCATCCATGTGAAATGTGGGCCACCATAGACCTGCAAAAAGTATCGCCTTGATAACTATGTCTGGTCCAAAGTGTCCTCCTGCTACACCTTGGTGAGCAGTTTCCAAGATCTTGAGATATTCACTCTCATGGACACACAATCTAAGATACCCATCTTTTCCACTTCTGTATAGATTATCTCCAAGGAGCGTATAATATATAGCCTCTTGTTCTAAGCTCCTTTGTCAAGCCAATGTTATATCTTGGGGAAAGGTTCTTGTCCTCAAGAAGGCTATTAAGGGCTATTTAGGGCTCACTCCAATCTGACATTAAATGTTGAAGATAAATGTACAAGCTCATTTTCATATGAGCCATGCTTGGATAAATTTACCAAATATAAAGATAAGGAAAAAGTAGAGAAAAAAAAGGAAAAAATAATTTCTATTTTGGTGAGTTGAGTTCCCTGACCAAAATGCATCCAAATTACTTGTTTATTAGCTTGTTGGAAAGCTATTTGTGTCTACTTTTTTGTGTACCAAATATTCTTTTCAAAGGATATATATTTAGAGAAATATTTGTCTGCGAGTGAAGATCAATTCTTTAGCATACCTGTGTGGACAGGTAGTTCATCTTTGTTCAGTTGTGTTTCTTAATCAAAACTTGTCCAAATTATGTTATTTATAGCTTGTTACAAAGATCTCTTTGTCTACTTTGATTGACTAAAGGCTCAAGTCCATTTGAGTTTTGTGTTGAGAGCAGCAAGTTATCTAAGGTGCAGTTGTTTGTCCAAGTGCTCGACATACAAGGTTTCACTACACATTTCGGATGCGCATAGGAGAACTCATTCTCCACAGTTGGTATCAGAGCGAACTTGGTGTTGAAGCTTCATCATCAGAGCTAAGAGTTGAAGCAAAGCAAAAGAGGAGCTAAAAAATAGGAGGGAGCTTCACAAACACAAGAGCAAAGGACTATAACTATTTGAGGTAACTCTCAAAGTCTTTGATACTCTTCAATGGCTAACTTGGGTCAACAAGTAGAGAAGTTGGATAAGGATAACTATCCCATGTGGAGGTTTAGGATGACCAACTACCTAATGAGCAAAGGCTTATGGGGTATTGTGAGCAGCGATGATTCTCAACCTCAAATCAATCAAGCTATGGCCACTAAAGTCCAAAGGAGGCAAGCAAAAGAAAGGGAAGAGAGGAATAGGAGAGTCATGTTCCTCATTTTGCAAGTCATTACTAATGCCATGGTAGGGCATATTCAACATCTAGAGAAAGCTAAGGATGCTTGGGAAGCTCTTGAAAGGATGTATTCAACAAATACCAAAGCTAGTAAACTTCAACTCAAGAATGAGTTGAACACAATCAAGAAAAGTTCGAGTCAACCCATAGCTGAATATACTTTGAAGATTAAGGAGCTAAGTGATGATTTAGCTTCTATTGGCACAACGGTTGAAGACGAAGATCTTGTGTGTTATACTCTCAATGGATTGAGAGAAGATGAAAGATGGAAGCCTTTTATAACTTCAATTAACTTGAAAGATGCATATCCAGGTTTTGAACAACTAATCCCTCATCTTGTCACAGAAGAGCTTAGCTTTGATGGTCCCAAAGGAAGGGACAGCCACAATGAAATGTTATATGCAGGTCAAGGTAAAGGAAGGAACTCAAGAGGAGGCTCAAGAGGAAAAGGGAGAGATCACAACAACTCCAACTACAACCAAAACAGTTCAAAAGACAACAAGGATGTATCAAATGCCAACACACAAGGAAGAGGTTGAGGTAGAAGTAGAGGAAGAGGCCGCGGCTCCTACAATTCTCATAAAGGTATAACATGCTATCATTGTGGTAAAGTAGGACACTATGCATGTGATTGTTGGCTGAAGAGTGGAAGACCAAATGGAGGCAATCAAAGGAACCAAAGCAACTATGCAAGCACCTCAAGTGAAGGAAGCAAGGACACACTACTTGCAATGAGACATGAATACAGAAGCTCTTGTGAAGATGACAAAAAAATGGTACATTGATTCAGGTTGTAGTAACCATATGTCATGCCAAGGAAGTTTGCTCACTAATCTATAGGTACCAAGTGGAAAAGGAGGTGTTCACAGGTGATGATACTCAACACATGATTGAACATATTGGAGATATAAGGCTTGGAGATACAAGTAGAGCAAAGGTACTATCTAATGTTCTTCATGTTCCTACAATTTCAAAGAACTTGATTTTAGTAGGAGAAATGGTAGAGAAGGGTTATCATGTCATATTCAATGATAATGGGTGCTTCATAAACAATCCGAAGGAAGGCTTCAAGGTCATTGCTCGAGGTAGAAGAGAAGGAAGGATGTTCACTTTGGATGTCCAACATCCACATGGAAAGGTCATGTACATTCAATGTGGGAACAAGAAGATTTCAGAGCTGGACTTATGGCACAAAAGAATAGGACACATCAACATTCCAAAGTTGAAGGACATGAGCAAACATGAAGTGGTAAGAGGTCTTCCAAAATTTAATAGCATTGGACGACATGAGTTATGTGAAGCTTGTCAACTAGGAAAGAAAACGAGGCAGCCATTCAAGAGGAGCAATTATGTGGCTCCAAATGCCTTGGACTTGATACATACGCATGTATGGGGACCAACCCAAGAGGCATGAATGGCTGGTAATAGATTTTTTGTCACCTTCATTGATCATCACTCAAGAAAGGTATGGCTCTTTTGTATGAAGCAAAAATCAGAGGTGTTTTCTATTTTCAAAAGATTCAAAGTTGAAGTTGAAAAAGAAACACGAAGGTCTATCAAATTCTTAAGGTCGGATGGTGGAGGAGAATACTTCTTTGAAGAATTTTCAGATTTTCTACAAGAGAATGGGATCAAAAGGCAATTCACTTGGTATACACCACAACAAAATGGAGTAGCTGAGAGGAAAAATAGGCAAATTGCTGAAATTGCAAGATGCATGCTCAATGAGATGAAGGTACCATTGTACTATTGGGCTAAAGCTACAACAACCGCCATTTACTTGATGAATAGGTGCACAACATCGGGAATACATCACTTCACTCTAGAAGAGGTATATTCTAGAAAGAAACCTGATCTTACACACCTCAAAGTGTTTGCATGTGTTTGCTTTGTTCACATTCCACAAGAAGTTAGAAAAAAGATGGAACCAAGATCAGAAAAATGCATTTTCATCAGCTACTCGACGGAGCAAAAAGGATACAAGTGTTACAACCCTAGAACAAAGGAATTAAGAGTCTTGCGAGATGTTGTCTTTGATGAACTAAGACCATGGTATGAAGATAAAGGAAAGGAAAAGATTCTTGAAGAAGATTGTGATGATTATGTAGGAAAAAATCAAAGAGAAGTTCAACAATCAAGCACAAAGCTTTTAGGTCCAAAGGCATCTACATCAAATGAAGAATTTTCAACATGGAGGGGGAGTCATTCTTTGTCTCCAAATTCAGCTCATAGTAGAGCCAAACAAGCAAGTGCTACTCCAAACAGTGAGGTAGATGCAAGTGAAGAAGAATATGAAGAAGAAATCACTCCGATGGTAAAGTTGAATAGGTTAAAGAAGCAACTTTCTAAAGGCAATGAAAGAAGATCTTCAAGGACAAGGTATCCAACTCAAAGGTTGAGTTATGATAGTTTTATGGCAACACATTTTGCATACATGATGCAGGTTATCAAAGACAAAGAGTCTGAGACATATGAAGAAGCTTGCACACAAAAGGAATGGAAGCAAGCTATGAAAGAGGAGATCAAAGCTCTCAAAGATAATCAAACATGGGAGCTAGTGCCAAAGAAAGAAGGTATGAAGATTGTTCCAAACAAATGGGTGTTTAAAGTAAAGAGGAATGCTGATGGTTCACTAGCTAGATATAAAGCTAGATTAGTTGCCAAAGGATTTAAACAAACACAAGGCATAGATAATGATGAAGTTTTCAGACCTGTTGCAAAGATGGGAACTATCAGAACCTTAATAACAATTGGTGCTTAAAGGAGATGGCCACTATATCAACTCGACATCAAAAATGTTTTTCTTAATGGAGAACTAAAAGAAGAGGTATACATGAGTCAACCGGTTGGATTTGAAGATGAAAACCATCCAGATTTTGTTTGCAAGTTGAAAACGGCACTTTATGGCTTGAAGCAAGCACCAAGAGCACGGAATCAGAGATTGGTAGAATATCTAACTAAGTGTGGATACAACCCAAGTAGTGGAGATCCTTCATTATACATGAAGAAGGAAGAAAATAGAGAGGTATATATTTGCATAAATGTGAATGACCTCATCATAAGAGGAAATGATGTTATAGGGATTAAAGATATCAAAAGGAAGCTTGCTAAGGAGTTTAAAATTTCAGATCGTGAAGAGCTGAAATATTTTTTAGGATTTGAAGTTGTTTATGGAAAGAGTGGCATCTAATTGATGCAAAGGAAATACTTGTTGGATGTTCTTTTCAGATTTGGAATGAGTGAATGCACACTCAACCCATGGACACAAATACAAAGATTTGTTCAAATGATGGAGAACCATTGGAAGATGTAACAACATACAGAAGCATTGTAGGATCATTAATCTATGTAAACATTACAAGACCTGATTTATCTTATGTTGTTGGTGTACTCTCTCAGTTTATGCAAGCCCCGACAAGTGAACACTTAAATTCAGCCAAGAAAGTGTTGAGATACATAAAACATACAATTAATCATGCTTTGTTTTACAAGTTTGATGAAGAACTGTAGGTCAAAGGCTTTAGCGATGCTGATTAGGCACGTTCAAAGGAAGATAGAAGATCAACCTCAGGTTATGTGTTCATGATAGGAAGCAAACCTATCACATGGAGCTCAAAGAAACAACCTATTGTTGCACTTTCATCCATGGAGGTTGAATATAGAGGATTAGTATTTTCCACATGTGAAGCAATGTGGATTAAAAAGCTTTTGGTTGATCTTGGAGTGCAAGTTGGAACCATCCCTATATACAGTGATAACATGTCAAGTATTTACTTGGCAAGCAATCCTATGTTTCATGCAAGGAGCAAGCACATAGAGGTCCACTACCATTATGTAAGGGAGAAGGTATTAAGCAAAGATGTGGAGATAAAGTTCATCAGAACCAAAGAGCAGGTTGCAGATATGTTTACAAAGTTCTTTGATGCTTCTAAACTCAAAGGTTTCAAGGATTTGATAAATTTGCAGGACATGGATGAAGATAACTCCCAAATGAGCTTGAGGGGGAGTGTTGAAGATAAATGTACAAGCTCATTTTCATATGAGCCATGCTTGGATAAATTTACCAAATATAAAGCTAAGGAAAAAGTAGAGAAAAAAAAGGACAAAATAATAAAAGAAAAAGTCTAGTCAAAGTTCATGATGAGTAAGAGATACAATATCTTGCCTTGTAGTTAGTGGCATGTAGTGGACAAAGTGGTGAGTTAAGAAGTAGGCACAAAATTCTTCACATGCTCATTGGTTATAAAACTGAAGTGGGAGCACATTGAAAACAAGGAGAGAAAGAGGCAAGAGCTCCTAGTAGTCGGATCTAGCCATTTTGTCATTTTGTCCTCCCTTAGACTCCTTCCAGCTGCACGTCATTTTGTACACAGCTCTATTGTGGAGCTCATATCTCATTGCATATGTAACCATTTTGTGTGTTTAAACATTCATTGGAAAGCTTATCTCATGTAACTATTGTATACCAAACATCGCTTTGAAAGCTTATATATTTTGTGAGATATCAATGAAAGACTGAAGTCCAATTTTTTAGTATACGTATGTAGATAAGTAGTCTATTTTAGTTGGTTACGTCTCCCAACCAAAACATATCCAAATTGCTTGATTTTTGTCTTTTTGGAAAGATCTTGGCGTCTACTTTAACTTTCCAAAAAAAATCACTTAGAAGCTTTATATTTTGTGAGATATCTGTTAGAGAGTAAAGTCCACTTTTATAGTGTACTTATGTGTGCAGGTGGTCTATTTTGGTCAGTTGAGTTCCCTGACCAAAACTCATCCAAATTACTTGTCTTTAGCTTGTTAGAAAGATATTTGTGTCTACTTTCTCTGTACCAAATATCTTTCTCAAAGGATATATATTCAGAGAGTTATCAGTCCAAGAGTGAAGCTCAATTCTTTAGTATACCTGTGTGGACAGGTACTTCATATTTGTTAGTTGTGTTTCTTAATCAAAACTTGTCCAAATTAAGTTATTTATAGCTTGTTAGAAAGCTTTCTTTGTATACTCTGAGTGGCTAAAGGCTCAAGTCCATTTGAGTTTTGTATTGAGAGCAGCAAGCTATCTAAGGTGCAACTATTTGTCCAAGTGCTGGACATACAAGGTTTCACTACACATTTTCGTTGCGCATAGGAGAACTCATTCTCCACACTAAAGACACTCGATAAAGAGTGGCATGTTCCACTGGTGGTTTAGTGTGGCATATAGGCCATTCCTCACACATCCTATGAACATTTGCTTCCATAATGGGCCAGTGCACACCAAGTCTCCTCAATGTCTGTAAGGTTCTTTGTCTGAAGTAGTGTTGCGCTAATGCACCCTCATGTGCTAATTGCAACCACTTTGCGTACTCATCCTCTTCCACACAATAGGCTAATACTCCTTGATGTGTATGTTTGTACATACGTCTTGCCATGTATGATACTTTTGGGCTTTTACTACTTCCCTATCTTGAGTGTTTACTATTGGATGTTTAGGCCCATATGTCAATACTAGCACTAAGTTCTTGGCCCACTATGGTACAACCTCTAAATTAAACAAGCAAGCATCAGGAAGGTCATCTGATACTTCTTGTGGGGCCTCTCTGGATGTGAGCCTCGAGAGATGATCTACTCTTAAGTAAGTCTTGCCTTTTCTCACCACTACCTCAAAGTCATATTCCATTAGTAAGAGGAACCATCGTGCTAATCTACCTGTGTTGTAAGGCTTGTTTACCAAGTAAAGTAGAGCTTGGTGATCAGTAAAAAATTTGAACTTATTTGCCAGCAAATATTGTCTAAATTTTTTAATTGCATACACCATGCCTAATCCTTCTCTCTTAGTGGTGGTATAATTTTGTTCAGCTGCATTTAACTGTCTACTAGCATAGGCAATTAGAAGATCCATATTACCTTCATCCGTAGGTTGTGCAAGTACACACCCAATAGCATAATTGGATGCATCCACATGGACATGGAATGGCTTGTTCCAATCTGGTGTAGTCAAGATTGGTGTTGAACACAATCGCTATTTAAGCTCATTGAAAGATTTCTCACATTCCTCAGTCCACTCAAAATTAGTCAAAAGTCTGTACAGAGGCTTTGCAATGATGGCATACATGTAAATAAAACGTCGGTAATACCCACAATGTCCCATGAAAGCTTGTACTTCCTTGACATTCTTTTGCCTAGGTAGTTCTGTGATAGTTCTCACTTTCTCTTTGTCAGTGGATATGCCGTTCATTGACACTATGTTTCCTAGAATCTTGCCTTGTCTGACCATGAAAACACACTTTTCTGGGTTCAGGCAGACTTGATATTCTCTACATTTGTCGGAGTTCAGGTATATGTGTCTGTCTAATGTTAGAATGAGCACAGAGATCATCATTATAGACTTCCAAATTCTTCCTCAGGAAGTCTTTAAACACATGGCACATCAATCTTTGGAAGGTTGCGAGTGCATTGGTTAGACCAAATGGCATTACTCGAAAAGCAAATATGCCCCACTCTGTGGAAAAAGCCATCTTATGCTGGTCTTCTCGTGCAATGGCCACTTGATTGTAACTAGAGAACCCATCTAGGTAGTTGTACACTTCCTTGCCTGCTACCCTTTCTAATAGATGCTCAGTGATAGGAAGCGGATAACTACCTCTCATAGTGGTTGTGTTAACCTTCTTCAAGTTAATGCATACATGTAGCTTGCCATTCTTCTTGGACACCACTAGAATGGGGGATAACACTTAGTGTGCTCAATTTCATAGATAAATCCAGCTTCTACCAAGCGATCTATCTCTTCTTTGATCTTGGTAGCATAATTATCATTATATGTGTATGGCTTTTGCTTGGAGGGTCTGGCATCTGAGGTCATGGGGATAGTGTGTGAGCATATGTCAAGGTCTACACCTTTCAAATCCTTATTACTCCAAGCAAATACATCTCTGTGTTCCCTTAGCAAAGCTATCAACTCTTGCTCTTCTTCTTCCGTCAGGTCATGTCCTATGTAGGTGCATCTTTCTTCTCCTTCTTCTATGGCTACAACTATTTTCTTGGTGGTTTCCTTGTTGTCATAGGCCTCTCTTGATTGGGCCTCACATTTAGGCATTCTTACCATGACTCTCCTATCTTCTATTTCATACTTCTTGAAATTTTCAGGGACCTCAAACAAAGATTCTTCTTCCTCTGTTGTGACTTCTTTCTTCTGTCTTTTCTTTCCTTCACTCTTGATGATCACTTGTGTGGTTAATCTCACCTCATTCATACCTTCCTCGTGTCTCTAAGGGTGAGCTTCTACCTCGTGGAAATATTACTCATCTGATGCAAAAGGTGGGTCCATAATGATTGACTCTAGATCAGAGTCACTTGCATCCTCAACTACATCAGTGCTAGGTTCACATTCTTCAATAACCAAATCACACATGATTGGCTCTATTGAGAAGACTGAAATGTCATAGCCATCCTCATCACAGTGGGGTTTCCACTATTCTTCATTGATGGCTACATCCATTGTTGCTAAAATTTCCACCCAACCGTGGGGTTCAAATTCTTTATCAGGAAATACTACAAATGCATAGGCTAGGTCTTGAATTGATCTATGAATTTCCTTCGCACCTAACTCTCTGGCTTGTTCTCTCTTCTCTTCCTCTACTTCTACTTTGCACATCCATAAGTGTGCGTCTTCATGCATCCATGAGGATCCTGATCCTATGGAATGCACTGACTCCGTGTCATCCTTAGCTCTATTGATGGGATTCCATTGAATAGGCGGTACGTCTCGATGAGAGTAATCCTTGAGACTGACTTTGGTTGTAACACCTAGGTGTTGCAAATACAAGGAATTGGTTCCCCAATCTTGTACCACTTGCAATTGCCACATGAATGGCCTTCCCAAAATCATCTCGTAGGCTTGATTTCTGCTAAAGTTGCATATAGCAAAAGTATGCTCAAACTCTACACCACATGTAGTGAGAGTTATTCCTTCTAGCAATCCTAAGGGCCTCTCAATATGACCATCGGCCATCTGCAATTTCATTCTCGTTGGCCTGAGTGCTGGCTTGCCCCAACGCTTCCATAGGGAAGTGGTAGCAATTGCAACTCCTACACCTAAGTCCAAAATTGCCTTGGTTTTGTATCCCTGATGGGTAACTGGTAGATAGGTATTTCCTTCTTCTCCTTTGCTCATGTCTCCTATCTTATCCAATGGTATTTCTGGCACTGTTCTATGAGATCCTACCTAGGAATGAGATTTTGCTACATCTGGCACTTGTTTGGCTACATGTTTCCACAATTCGGGCCTAACCTTGAGTAGCTCTTTTAAGGTGAGGTTGCACTGCACCTCTGTATCCCTAGGTATGATCGAATCTTCATTTCCTATCATGACCGTGGGTGCTTTCATGCAGGTAGACTTAGTTTACCATGGGCCTATGAAATGGGGTAATTCCTGCAAGGAATTAGACTCGAAGTCTAACCTCTCATGAGATTGGGCACCCTCTTGCTCTCGATAAATGGAAGGAATGTCTTGTGGGAGTTGATCGTGCGCATCATCCACAAGTTCAATTGGTGGAGGATCTTCACTTTCTTTAGCCCATTTATCTTCTTGAATCTCTCGCAAGAATTCTAGTTAATATCGATTCATAGAAAAAGAGGTGTCTGGTTCAATGGAGTTGGGTACATAAGCTTCTTTGGGAGGAATGCTGATTCTATCACTTGCCCGCTCCTTAGCCTGGGAGGTGGCTCCATTTCCAAACTTTGCAAGTAACCTCTCCAACCTATCTAACAGACCATCAAAATGCAATGGTGTTCTAGTGGAGCCAGAGCCATTGAACGAGCGATTGGCCTCAAACAAGGCTTGCATCAATTCTACCATCTTAGCACAAAGTTTTGTTCTCTCTATCTCCAGATCAGCTCTAGGGTAACATTTGTCATGATCTGTCATATTTGGCGCTTCTTGGATTTTGGCTTGATATACTTTAAGCATCATCTCTAGATCCTCAGGAGTGGGATCAACTAAGACTCATCCTACTTTGGGTGGTGGGTGGGTTATGTGTGGTGGATTAGAAGGTTGGGGGATGGTAGGTGATGGATTGAAGGGAGATGGAAATGGTGGTGGTGGGGTAGTGTGTGAGTGAGTTTGAGATGTGAGTTCACTTATCTTTGCTTTTGTTTCTCTCAAGCTTTCCTCAAATTTGCTCATTTTCTATGACCATTGCCTTTTCATTCTCTCCCGGCTATCTCTCCAAGATCTTGTCCTTTTCTTGGTTATACTCTCTGTCTCGCTAACCTGAGAACTCTTTTCATGCCCTACACCTTGATTTTGCTTCAAAGCTTGAGCTCTAGTGACTACATGCACTGGGGCTATGGAAGTTACACTTCTTGTCGATTCTACTACTAACCCAATAACATTGATTGGAGTGATTTTTGGCATGTTGATGGGGTTCTTGGGAAATTCTCATAACAAATGCTCCTTTTAATTTGGGCAAAAGCCTTGAATTGTCATAGATTGGGTTTGTGTAGGTGCCGATAGAGGGCAATCATGAATGAGGTGATCTCCTTGACATCGGAAGCATGGCCCTCTAGGAAATGGAGGTCTTATTTGCCTAGGCTGAGGTCTAGAGTTGGGGTTTGCGTACATGACATTCGTATAATCTGGCTCCCAGCTAGATTCATTGGGTTCTTCATAATAGTATGACTCATTATGCTCGGGTGACTGCATGTAGTAAGCCTCTGGGCTATCCATATGTGTGGAGTCAAAACTATGATCACTTGGATCGATTTCTGATAGCAATGGTGTTACTGGGTCTCTCGCTCTGTTCAGATTTTCTTCTACAGATGCATATTTCACTAGAATCACATTGGTAGGAGCAGGGGCTTGCTGCGCTAGAACTGGTTGAGATCTCTACTACCCTTGATAGGGTGGTTGGTAGGGTTGCTAGAACCTACCATACTATTGTGGTGGGTACTGTTTCTAGAATCTGCCTTGTTGTGGATATGGCTGAGGGTAATTTTGCCTCACAGTTTGTTTGTTATAAGAACAATCTTGTGCGGTGTGGTTGGTGTACCTTCTCTCTATGGTGCAGTACTGGTTACGAGGATTCACTCTGGATTGAGCCATAATGGGACATACATTCGCCATATGGTCACCTCCACAACTATAAGATCTTTTCATTGGGGCAAACCTTGGTATTTTTTTTACTAGAGACTCCTAGCTTCTGAGCTACTTTCTCAATGAGTTCCTCAATAGATGTGGATTGCGAGGAAGAGAGGCTAGTAGAACTATCTAAATCTTTGTAGATTTTTGAAAGTTCTAATTCCTCCCCTAGGTTATCCTCAATGTCGATGCACATGCATACACACTCCTCTATGATCCTAGGGTCCTTTAGGTACACATAGGATCTTAAGTTGGTACTCAGCAATCCATCTAAGAACAAAGCCACTTTTTTGGCTGGTGTGGGTAACTCAGGAACAAGACATCTCTCTAGATATTGCTTGAATCTTCTTCCTGCAAGTCTCATGGTCTATTGAGGTGTCTGCTTGAAACTATGAATCAATGAGGAAGTATTATGTCATATACCACTCTTAGAGAATTCAGTAATGAATTCGTCTAGAAGTTGGTCTATGTTCCTGAAGTGTCTCTCATTTAGTGGTTGAAACCACGTAAGGGCTGTGTTCCTAAGGGTTAGACCAAAAGCATTGTATTGCATGAAAAGGTCCTCAACGTTTTTAGCTCTCAAGACTTGTCTAAACTCGGCCACATGATCGTATGGGTCTCTAGTGCCATCAAGTCATTCTTCATGGACTAAACCAGTTGAGTTGGCCTTAGGGTCCTATGTGTTCTCTAGGCCTTGGCAAGGAAAAATCATCAACATTTCTTTGGTTTCTTTGGGCTCCAAATCTCTCAGTCTCTTCTCTATCCATTTTTGTTCTCATCCACTCTCTCCCTAATGGGTTAGCAAAGCTCACCTCAGGTCTATCTCTAATCCTTTCTCTTTGAGTCCCATGAGCTTGAGATGTTCCATCTCCTTGGTGACCATAAGACACATTGGACCGAGGCTGGGGAAAAACAAATTCACCCTTCCAAGTGTAGGCATGTCTCCCATGCTCTGAGACAACATAGATCCTCTCTAACGTATTGTCTAAGTTGGTCACTTTGCCTGGGCTCTCAGGATCTTTAAACTCATAAATTGTGAGAGCTCCTACTCCATGAGGCTGGTCAGGCTTAAAGAGCCAAAAAGCCTCATCGGTTTCTCGATTTAAAAGCAAATCTATGCTTTTATTGTCCTGGGGAACCCATTCTAGAGTCATGATTCTAGTCAGGACTGATTTGCCATGGGGAGTCCTCGGCTCTCTCCCTAAGTTCCCTTGCTCTATGTCACTCATGTTAGTCTCTGCGATCACATTGCCGAACTCCTCTATCCTATCTGGAAGGGTGGTGACCACATAAATAGTTCCTTCTTTATCTAGGTATGCTCCATTCTCGAACTTGACCACCGGATGTTCTAGTCCATGGGTGTAGTGCCCTTCTTTTTTTTTTCTTTTCTCTCCTTGTGGCATGTAAGTAGTGGGCCCCAAGGACAGAGGTCAGAACTCACTGGTACCCTGAGCATGAAGTCTGAAGAAGATAGAAGAGAAAGAGATTGAGAGGAGAGCTCTCAGATGCCTTGGGCTGTAGCTTCAGGGAGTGTCCGTCCCATTTCTTGGACATATTTGTGTCTCGGCAGTTGATGCTTTCAGTACTCCGGGCAGGTTGTTGCTTTCATTTCAGTTGATTATTTTTCTCTCTCTCTCCTCCACCCCCGCTTAGCTCCACCCCGCCCCTCCATTTAGCACCACCCTCACCCCACTAGTTCCCCCTCAGCCACCCCCGCCTAGCCCCCCTCTAACCCCCCTCAGCCCTCCTCGCAAGCCCCTTCACGTACCCTCTCTCTCTCTCTCTCTCTCTCTCTCTCTCATCTCTCTCTCTCTCTCTCTCTCTCTCATCTCTCTCTCTCTCTCTCTCTCTCTCTCTCTCTCTCTCTCTCTCTCTCTCTCTCTCTCTCCCCGCTGTCCCACGTGAACCCCCCCTCCCTCTCTCCCTTCTCTCTCTCTCTCTCTCTCTCTCTCTCTCTCTCTCTCTCTCTCTCTCTCTCTCTCTCTCTCTCTCTCTCTCTCTCTCTCTCTCTCTCTCTCTCTCTCTCTCTCTCTCTCTCTCTCTCTCTCTCTCTCTCTCTCTCTCTCTCTCTCTCTCTCTCTCTCTCTCCCCTCCCTCCCCCCAAACCCCCGCCAACCCCACCATTCCCCCCGCAACCCCCCGCCACCCCCCACCATTCCCCCCCGCAACCCCCCGCGCCCCCCCACCATTCCCCCCCGCCACCCCCCACCATGTCCCCCCGCGACCCCCCGCCCCCCCCACCATTCCCCCCCCGCGACCCCCCGCCACCCCCCACCATTCCCCCCGCGACCCCCCGCCACCCCCCACGTGAACCCCCCCTCCCTCTCTCCCCTCTCTCTCTCTCTCTCTCTCTCTCTCTCTCTCTCTCTCTCTCTCTCTCTCTCTCTCTCTCTCTCTCTCTGTGTCTCTCTCTCTCCCCTCCCTCCCCCGCGACCCCCCGCCACCCCCCACGTGAACCCCCCCTCCCTCTCTCCCTTCTCTCTCTCTCTCTCTCTCTCTCTCTCTCTCTCTCTCTCTCTCTCTCTCTCTCTCTCTCTCTCTCTCTCTCTCTCTCTCTCTCTCTCTCTCTCTCTCTCTCTCTCTCTCTCTCTCTCTCTCTCTCTCTCTCTCTCTCTCTCTCCCCCCTCCCTCCCCCGCGACCCCCCGCCACCTCCCACCATTCCCCCCCGCAACCCCCCGCCACCCCCCACCATTCCCCCCCGCCACCCCCCACCATTCCCCCCCGCCACCCCCCGCCCCCCCACCATTCCCCCCCCCGCGACCCCCCGCCACCCCCCACCATTTCCCCCCGCGACCCCCCGCCACCCCCCACGTGAACCCCCCTCCCTCTCTCCCTTCTCTCTCTCTCTCTCTCTCTCTCTCTCTCTCTCTCTCTCTCTCTCTCTCTCTCTCTCTCTCTCTCTCTCTCTCTCTCTCTCTCTCTCTCTCTCTCTCTCTCTCTCTCTCTCTCTCTCCCCCCTCCCTCCCCCGCGACCCCCCGCCACCCCCCACCATTCCTCCCCGCAACCCCCCGCCACCCCCCACCATTCCCCCCCGCCACCCCCCACCATTCCCCCCGGCGACCCCCCGCCCCCCCACCATTCCCCCCCGCGACCCCCCGCCACCCCCCACCATTCCCCCCCGCAACCCCCCGCCACCCCCCACCATTCCCCCTCGCAACCCCCCGCCCTCCCCCCGCTCAGTTCTCCGCAACCCCCCGCCCTCCCCCCGCTCAGTTCCTCGCAGCCCCCCGCCCTCCCCCCGCTCAGTTCCCCGCAGCCCCCCGCCCTCCCCCCGCTCAGTTCCCCGCAGCCCCCCGCCCAACTCCACCTCCCCCTCCCCCCGCTTAGTTCCCCGCAGTCCCCCGCCCAACTCCCCTCCACCCCCCCGCTCAGTCCCTTCACCTCCCCCTCCCCCCGCTTAGGCCTCCGCGGCCCACCCCCAACTTCCCTCCACCTCCTCCTCGCGACCCTCCACCTCCCCCTCCCCCCGCTTAGCCCCCTCAGCCCCCTTGCACCACCCCCACCCCCTCACACCACCCCCACCCCCTCGGGCCACCCCGCCCCCTCACACCACCCCCTCACCTTCTCCCACACCCTCCCCCGCCTCCCCTCACTTGCACATACACACTCCGCCACACACACACACATCCCCACACACATATCCGTGCACACCCACTCACACATACTCACACACTCACATACAAATCACGCACATGAACACACACACTCTCACACCCATACATATGCACACACTCCCACACACACACCGACATATACACACATGCATCCCCACACACATACACTCTCACCCTACATATAGGCCCACACGCACCTACACACACATATTCATACATGCACACACCCGTAGATGACAGAAGACACTTGGCTTTGAGGAGCATGCAGAAGCATAGAAGAAACATGACATCTAAGCCAAACATGAAGGAGCTCTTCTCAGGTTGACATGGGTCCAGAAGTACACAATGAATCAAAAGCAAGATTGGGTCTCGCACATCAAGCGGAGCAGAAGAAGGCTCAAGATAATGGTGCAAAACGCTCTATTACACATTATGTAGTTCTATGGCCAAACATCCCACGGTGGTCTCCTCCTATCCTTCCAGAGTGGACAGGGCACTTCATGTTAAAATTCTCGGATTAAATCAATGATAATCTTAGATGGCAGGTGCAAAGGTAAAAGGTAATTGTTAGAAGTGGAAGTGGAACTGACACCAACCATTCACGGCGACTACCTATTTTTGTGGATCCAATTCAAATCAAGGGAATATTGGACCTACCCCTCAAATTTTGGGCAATTCCACCAGCGCGTGATCAGTGGACGTGAAGATTCGGCAAGGCTCTCTTGACCTATTGAGGCCTATAAAAACAATGGATTTATGCTCATTTGGTACAATTTTAGAGATACAGAGGTTCGTGTATACGTGCAGAAGTCCTCTCTTGCACTTGGTGGTTTCAAGCCTATTGTAGGAGCTACTCTGTAGTGTGTATACAGAGGGTAGGCTTCTCAGTGGAGGGCTATGAGCACTATAGTGTAAGAGAGTAGCTTGGATTCTTCTTCTTTTCTGTGAGTCAGTGTTGTTGATTAGGTTCTATCCTCTTGAGAAATTCTTTGTATTGTTCTGAGTTAGTCTGCGTATCAGTGGCCCCTTATGCTGATGGGAAGAATCTGTTGTGTTAGAGTTATTTACTTTTAGGGTGGCTTGTTAGCCCTAAGCTTGCGGCTCGTTAGCAGAAAGTTTGCACTTTTTAGCACCACTCTGCCCAACCTTGTAATCACCTAATTTGAATCAAGAAGTGTACGGTCTTCTTTGGTCATTTGTTGCCCATATTTTTCGAAGTATTTACCACTCTGTGCAATCCGTGTTATCTACCTGCTCATAGAAATGTTAAAGGGTATACTTCCCTAAAGAGAACCCCCCTTGAGTAGGCGACGTACTGGAAGTGTTAATCTTTAATCTTTACTCTTGTTAAAAGCGGATACCCCAGTACCTCCTCTACAGTTTGGCACGCCCGGTGGGACCTTTGCATTTTTGTGAGAGGTATTTTTGCCCTATTACATTTGCAAGTAGGTACATGACCCATACACGGGCAGATAAGGAGTCTCTTCGTGTTCGGAGGAGCCTTAACAAGTTAGCCATAACCACGACTAGTGAGTCTACCTCCCCTCTGCCCTCCCTAAATTTATCAATTGATTTGGGTGCGACACCATTGTCAAAAGAGGGGTATAGGAGAACTCTAGACTTCTCCTCAGATACGTCTGAAGAAACACCAGTACAAATGGAGGATCTCTCTCATTTACTCTCCAGATTAAATATCAAATTCCCTACCTTCAAGGGATAAGCCTATGAGAATGCTGATGATCATGTGAGAAGATTCATCTCTTTATGCCGTGGACGAGGTTTGCAAAATAGAGAGGATGCAATGCTGGCACTCTTTCCATCCACATTGGAGGGTCTTGCAGATAAATGGTATAGTCAATATGCAGATGGCCATTTCACTACATGGGAGGCTTTGAAGGCGGCGTTCTCACAGACATTCCGACCAAGTGATTCCTCGGAAAGAGCTCTAGATCAGCTAGAGAATTTGAAGCTAAGACTAGGTGAGTCCTTTCATGAACTTCACACTAGAACAAAAGCACTTGTTGCACGTCTGCCACATGCTCCAGGTGACTTTTTGGTTAAAAAGTGGATCGAAAAGGCTCTGCCTAGGTCATCTCAGCAGAAGCTTCGTGAATCTCTTAGATTGGATGCGACCCTCAATGATTTTGTTGCAGCGGCATCACGCATTGAAGAAGCAAGGCAACATTTTGAAGGGGATACACAACAAAAGTATGATGCAGATCTGGATCCTATTGAGCAACTAAGGAGGGAACTGGAAGCATTGAAGATGCAACAAAATCAACAAGAAGAGAAGGTCTTGCCACCACTGCGTCGCACTGATGATGAAGTAGCTCAACTTCGCCGAGAGTTAGAAGATTTGAAGACCACTCAGGATATAAGGAGACAAATTTGGTGTACAATCTGTAACAACAATGGACATTCCAATGCTTTAAGGTAAGCTGTCAATTTTGTGGAAAAGATGGTCATGAAGCCAGAGATTGCTATTACCTCAAGGGTACACAGCAGAGAGGTAACCCTCAAACTTTGGATTCATACTATGCTAGTACTTCAAATACATCTAATAGAGAGGAGAATAGGCCTGCAAAGCCTAGATATAATAGACCCTTGATGTGCTATCGTTGTGGTGAATATGGCCACATGCAAAATAGGTGTTCCCTCCCAGAAGATGCACCTCCTTGTCAACATTGTCCAGAGGCCAAGGATCATTATACCAAAGATTGCCCAAGAGGTCGTCCTGCTCCAATTCATATGATTGCAGTCTCTCCACATGAAGAAGGAAAAACCACTCAGACTTATGCTGTTTCATCCTCTACAATGCCCATGATGACTAGAGCTAGGCAAGCAGCTGCAACCCAGAGAGATGAACAACAAGAAGGATTTCAGGATAAAGAGGAAGAAAAGGAGTCTGGATGGAAAGACCAAGCACAAATTGAAGGAGCTTATAATAAGATGACTACTTCTCTAAAGGGCCAACCAACAAGTCTGCAAGAAAACACTCAGGAGGTAAACATTGAACAGATCTTGAAAGGTATTCATCACAAGGTTAGTCTATATGAACTTATAAGGATGGATTCAAAAATAAGAAGTGACTTACTGAAGATTATACACTCTGCTCACTTGGTCCAATCACCTAGTATAGATGGTTTCATGGTTGATTTTCCCCTTGCACCCTTAGCAGACTACCAAAGCTCAAGATTATCTGTTTGTATAAAGGATGAAGCTCTCACAGGTGTGATCATAGATGGAGGCTCTGGTATCAATTTAATGCCAGATTTTACAATGAAGAAGCTGAAATTGAACCCCACCAAGTTGGCACCATTCACGGTTACATTGGCAGATCAACATCGGGTTGCGCCACTGGGCATTATTGAGAAGGTACTGATGGTAGTACAGGGCTGCCATTTTGTTCTAGATTTTGTTGTTATTGCACTTCCACAGGAGACTTCTTACCCTCTACTCCTAGGGAGACCTTGGCTGAGACAAGCAAAAGCTTTGCAAGATTGGGGGAAAAATAAACTATGGATTTCAACAAGCACCAATAGCCAACTGCAACTACACTTGGAAGAAGGATTTGATTCAGGAAAAACCATTGGATATACTGTGGATACTCAGGTAATGCCCTCTCTACCCCAAGAAGATGATACATTGTTAAATTGGATGATGGGAAGTGCAGAGTGTTGCACAGTGGAGATCAATGAAATTGAGGAAGAATTTGCAGATAAGGAAATTACAGAAAAGGGCAATAAAGACCACAAGGTGTTGGAGAATGAGCAACTGAAGGAAAATACAATCTTTGAGGAGGCTACCAATATAAAAGCATCAGAGAGGGAAGATTATGAACCTAAGAGCAGAGAAGATCTCCCTTTTGCAGATATACCTCAAGGTTGGATGAAAGAACATGTTGCAGAATATAAATTAAAATCCACTCCTGCATATAGTGGAGATGATTTCTCAAGCAAGACCAGTCCTGAAACATTGGTTCAAGAAGTAAATTTAGGGGATGAAGAGAACCCTCAAATGGTCCATTTGGCATCGTGGTTGTGGCATTATCCTCCCTTGCTACAGAAGGTAACTTCTTTGCTTTTTACTTATAAAAGTGTCTTTGCATGGTCCTACAAAGATCTAACAGGGATACCAGAAGAGCTTGGGTTACATCGGATACCCTTAGTTGAGGGAGCCACGCGTGTAAGAAGTAGGCCATATCGACTCAATCCGAAGTATGCAGAGGCGGTAAAAGCAGAGATTACAAAACTAGAAGAAGCGGGTATAATTGTTCCAGTAGAACATTCCAGGTGGCTTTCTTCTATGCTTATTGTGCCCAAGAAAAATAGTGGAAAAATAAGAGTATGTGTTGATTTTCGTGCTTTGAATAAAGTGACTATTCAAGATGGATTTCCTCAGCCCTTCACAGAGCAGGTGCTTGAGGAAGTAGCTGGTCACACTTTGTATAGTTTCTTGGATGGTTTTAGTGGCTACAATCAGATAGTGGTCCATCCTGATGATAGGGACAAAACAACCTTTGTCACTCCCTAGGGCACTTATGTCTATACTCGAATGGCTTTTGGTTTGAAGAATGCACCGGCTTCATTTAATAGAACGATGTATCTGATATTGGGCAAATGGTTAACAACCTTTCTACGCATTTTCATGGATGACTTTTCAGTATTTTCAGGTACAGATAGAAGGGCAGCAGTTCAAGATTTCCATGACCATTTGGAAAATCTAAAAGAAATCTTTGAGCAATGTCTCAAAACAGGTTTGAAATTGAATCCTGATAAATGTCACTTTTTGGTCACTAAGGGCACTCTTCTTGGTCACATAGTATCTGCTGAAGGCGTAACTATTGACCCTTGAAAGGTTACAGCTATTCTTTCCATGCCAATTCCACAAAGCCCAAAGGAAGTGCAAAGTTTCTTGGGCCATGCAGGGTATCACAGAAGATTCATTAGGATGTATTCGGAAATTGCTAAGCCCTTGTCAAGGCTTACCAGCAAAAAGATCCCTTTCTCATGGAGTGCTGAAGCTGACAAAGCATTTTGTGAACTAAAGTTGAGGCTATGTACTGCTCCACTTTTAAGTGTTCCTAATTGGTCATTGGAATTTCATGTGCATACAGATGCTAGTCTTCATGCTGTTGGTGCAGTTCTAGCTCAACCATCATCTCACAAAGTGGATAGACCTATCTCTTATGCAAGCAGACTACTCAACCAAGCTGAAAGAAATTACAGTACAACGGAAAGAGAAGGTTTGGCTATCGTATTTGCTCTTCAGAAGTTCCGACATTATCTCCTTGGTGTACATTTCATTGTTATTTCTGATAATCAGCCCTTGAAGTATTTGATAAACAAGCCTAGAGTAGCTGGAAGGATTTGGAGATGGTTACTCCTATTTCAAGAATTTAATTTTGATATTCATATTAAGCCAGGAAAAGAGCACTACATGGCAGATCAAGTGTCCAGGACGGCAATGAGCGAAAAGGCAACAGGTATTAATGATGAATTGGTGGATAGCAATCTTTTTCTGGTAGCAATCCGGACTGGTTGCTATGATGAAATTCTCCATGTTCTTACTAATGGAAAGATCCCAGAACACTTGACACCTGTAGAAAAGAGAAGATTGCTCCTGAAAACCAAAGCATATTCTCTTATAAATGGAAATTTATATAAATACTGTCAAGATGATATATTGAAAAGGTGTGTCTATCCAGAAGAGGTAAATCTTCTGCTAGAGGCTGCACACAATGAAGGACATCTAAAGGGGGAAGAATTGGCTCATAGAATCATCCACAAGGGTTTATGGTGGCCTCATATTTTCAAGGATGCAATCAAGTTTTCTAAAGAATGCCACGTCTGCCAAAGATGTGCTCCCGCGCCAACCAGATTGAATTTCCAACCATTAGTCATATCTACCGGATGGCTTCCATTTGAACGATGGGGTCTTGATTTCATAGGACCAATTAGTCCAACTGGTCAACCTGGAGGAAAAAAGTATATTTTGATGGCCACGTGCTATGCCACTAAATGGATAGAGGCTAAAGCTACTGTGGACTGCACGGCTTTAACAGTAGCTAAATTTATGTATAAACGTATTTTCTCAAGATTTGGTTGCCCACTGGAAATTACTAGTGATAGGGGCACACATTTTGTAAATCAATTGCTCCAGTTTATATTTGACAGGTACAAAATCTTCCATAAAAAATCTTGTGCCTATTACCCAAGGGCAAATGGCCAAGCAGAGAGTTCCAATAAGATTTTGATTGGACTACTTCGCAAATTATCTTTTGATCATCAAAGCTCTTGGCCACTAGCACTAATTGGTGCAATTTGGGCTTTCAGAACCACGAAGAGGGGAACCACAGGCGAGACTCCATTTCGCTTAGTTTATGGAAAAGAGGCATTGGCACCATTTCAGTTCATTATCAGAAAGGAAATAAGAATCAAAACCATTGGAATTGAACCCCCCATTCAGAGATTGGTGGCATTAGAAGAATACAGAGAAGGGGCAATGCAAAAACTTCAAATAACACAAGAAGAGCGCAAGAGATTGCATGACAGGTATCTGAGATCCAATGAAGTTCAGAAAGGGTCTATGGTTTTAGTGCATCAGGTTCCACCAATTCAAACTAAATTGGCACCCAAGTGGATAGGACCTTATAAGGTAATCAAGGTATTGCCACATGGCGCAGTGCATCTGGAAGATCTGCAGGGTAAAAGGATTCCCCTGGTCAACATCTCCAGGGTGAAGAAGTATCTGAAATAGATCAAAATGGAAGCATTCCACCCCTTGTACATACCATGTTTCTTTTCAGTAATTGCAGAATAACTAGATCTCATTGGAATGAGTACAATAAGGGAGAAATTGCACCAGGGACGGTGCAAAAGTTTGATGTGGGGGTCTGTAGTGCCCTTCTTTTTTTTTTTCTTTTCTCTCCTTGTGGCATGTAAGTAGTGGGCCCCAAGCACAGAGGTCAGAACTCACTGGTACCCTAAACATGAAGTCTGAAGAAGATAGAAGAGAAAGAGATTGAGAGGAGAGCTCTCAGATGCCTTGGGCTGTAGCTTCAGGGAGTGTCCGTCCCATTTCTTGGACATATTTGTGTCTGGGCAGTTGATGCTTTCAGTACTCCGGGCAGGTTCTTGCTTTCATTTCAGTTGATTAGTTTTCTCTCTCTCTCCTCCACCCCCGCTTAGCTCCACCCCCGCCCCTCCATTTAGCACCACCCTCACCCCCACTAGTTCCCCCTCAGCCACCCCCGCCTAGCCCCCCTCTAACCCCCCTCAGCCCTCCCTGCAAGCCCCCTCATGTACCCTCTCTCTCTCTCTCTCTCTCTCTCTCTCTCTCTCTCTCTCTCTCTCTCTCTCTCTCTCTCTCCGCTGTCCCACGTGAACCCCCCCTCCCTCTCTCCCTTTTCTCTCTCTCTCTCTCTCTCTCTCTCTCTCTCTCTCTCTCTCTCTCTCTCTCTCTCTCTCTCTCTCTCTCTCTCTCTCTCTCTCTCTCTCTCTCTCTCTCTCTCTCTCTCTCTCTCTCTCTCTCTCTCTCTCTCTCTCTCCCCTCCCTCCCCCCAAACCCCCGCCACCCCCCACCATTCCCCCCACAACCCCCCGCCACCCCCCACCATTCCCCCCCGCAACCCCCCGCGCCCCCCCACCATTCCCCCCTGCCACCCCCCACCATTTCCCCCCGCGACCCCCCGCCCCCCCCACCATTCCCCCGCGCGACCCCCCGCCACCCCCCACCATTCCCCCCTGCGACCCCCCGCCACCCCCCACCATTCCCCCCGCCACCCCCCACGTGAACCCCCCCTCCCTCTCTCCCTTTTCTCTCTCTCTCTCTCTCTCTCTCTCTCTCTCTCTCTCTCTCTCTCTCTCTCTCTCTCTCTCTCTCTCTCTCTCTCTCTCTCTCTCTCTCTCTCTCTCTCTCTCTCTCTCTCTCTCTCTCTCTCTCTCTCTCTCTCTCTCTCTCTCCCCTCCCTCCCCCGCGACCCCCCGCCACCCCCACCATTCCCCCCGCGACCCCCCGCCACCCCCCACGTGAACCCCCCCTCCCTCTCTCCCTTCTCTCTCTCTCTCTCTCTCTCTCTCTCTCTCTCTCTCTCTCTCTCTCTCTCTCTCTCTCTCTCTCTCTCTCTCCCCTCCCTCCCCCGCGACCCCCCGCCACCCCCCACCATTCCCCCCGCCACCCCCCACGTGAACCCCCCCTCCCTCTCTCCCTTCTCTCTCTCTCTCTCTCTCTCTCTCTCTCTCTCTCTCTCTCTCTCTCTCTCTCTCTCTCTCTCTCTCTCTCTCTCTCTCTCTCTCTCTCTCTCTCTCTCTCTCTCTCTCTCTCTCCTCCCTCCCCCGCGACCCCCCACCATTCCCCCCCGCAACCCCCCGCCACCCCCCACCATTCCCCCCCGCCACCCCCCACCATTCCCCCCCGCGACCCCCCGCCCCCCCACCATTCCCCCCCGCGACCCCCCGCCACCCCCCACCATTTCCCCCCGCGACCCCCCGCCACCCCCCACGTGAACCCCCCCTCCCTCTCTCCCTTCTCTCTCTCTCTCTCTCTCTCTCTCTCTCTCTCTCTCTCTCTCTCTCTCTCTCTCTCTCTCTCTCTCTCTCTCTCTCTCCCCTCCCTCCCCCGCGACCCCCCGCCACCCCCCACCATTCCCCCCCGCAACCCCCCGCCACCCCCCACCATTCCCCCCCGCCACCCCCCACCATTCCCCCCCGCGACCCCCCGCCCCCCCCACCATTTCCCCCCGCGACCCCCCGCCACCCCCCACCATTCCCCCCCGCAACCCCCCGCCACCCCCCACCATTCCCCCCCGCAACCCCCCGCCCTCCCCCCGCTCAGTTCTCCGCAGCCCCACGTCCTCCCCCCGCTCAGTTCCCCGCAGCCCCCCGCCCTCCCCCCGCTCAGTTCCCCGCAGCCCCCCGCCCTCCCCCCGCTCAGTTCCCCGCAGCCCCCCGCCCAACTCCACCTCCCTCTCCCCCCCGCTTAGTTCCCCGCAGTCCCCCGCCCAACTCCCCTCCACCCCCCCGCTCAGTCCCTTCACCTCCCCCTCCCCCCGCTTAGGCCCCCGCGGCCCACCCCCAACTTCCCTCCACCTCGTCACTGCGACCCTCCACCTCCCCCTCCCCCCGCTTAGCCCCCTCAGCCCCCTCGCACCACCCCCACCCCCTCACACCACCCCCACCCTCTCGCGCCACCCCGCCCCCTCACACCACCCCCTCACCTTCTCCCACACCCTCCCCCGCCTCCCCTCACTTGCACATACACACTCCGCCACACACACACACATCCCACACACATATCCGTGCACACCCACTCACCCACATACTCACACACTCACATACAAATCACGCACATGAACACACACACTCTCACACCCATACATATGCACACACTCCCACACACACACCGACATATACACACATGCATCCCCACACACATACACTCTCACCCTACATATAGGCCCACACGCACCTACACACACATATTCATACATGCACACACCCATAGATGACAGAAGACACTTGGCTTTGAGGAGCATGCAGAAGCATAGAAGAAACATGACATCTAAGCCAAACATGAAGGAGCTCTTCTCAGGTTGACATGGGTCCAGAAGTACACAATGAATCAAAAGCAAGATTGGGTCTCGCACATCAAGCGGAGCAGAAGAAGGCTCAAGATAATGGTGCAGAACGCTTTATTACACATTATGTAGTTCTATGGTGTTAGCTCCGGAAATGGTTGGTTTTGATGCACTAATGTGGTTCTATTTGGCAGGAAAATATTTTTTGCTTTCAGTTTGCAGGAGCTTTCGGCATGCAATGTCGCATTAAAATTGGATACTTTGAAGCAGAACATGAGGCCTGGGAACTCTTTGGTAACATAAGAGGAGCTGGTGGTGATAACTAGGACAAGGGGCAGAGGACCTCTTGCAGGTGGTCTTGGTGGTTGGAAGCATGAACGATTTGTGGACATCACAATAATGATACGAGAAGTTCAACGCCCATTTTGTGAAGGATTTTATGATTCTTTGATAGAAGTGAGCTAACCCCCAGCACAAAGTTCACAAAGATCTGGAGTATGTTGAACAATGGTTCTTTGCCTTGGCCTCAAGATACTGGGCGATCTCTTTTTGATGTCTAGAAGATCACGGGAGGTCTTGGTGGTCCCAGTTGCTGGAGTGGATGAAGTTAAGCAAAATTTCATGGAATACTAGAAAATGTTGCTAGCCAAAGCCATTGTTGGTGGAGGGTATAGCTGAATCCTACCCAGCTAGCAAAACAATTGCTCCTCAACTTGTAGAATGGATATCTACAAAAGGTTTGGTGTCAGGTGTAACAGCAACAGCAGCAGCTAAGGGGACTTATTTGTGCAAGTAGAAACCTTATGAGTAAGTTGCTTCGAGAAACCCAAATTTTATTCATTACAAATAGATGACTTTCTAAGGTTCAATCTTGAGGTTGCAAGAGACGGCGGTGGTGCCTCTTCTCAAAGTGCAAGTATGGGAAATCAATGGTATATTATTTAAGAACCTCAGGCATATCTCATGAAAGTTGAACATTCTTATTACATAAGAAATGAAAGAGATCCTCTTTCTTCTTTTGAGTCTTCCATTGGACATAGCCACATGCTATATGGTTGTTGAGTCAATCATTGATAAGATTGATGCAGTTCATACAGAGATTGCTTTTGATGACAAAGGAGTGCTCTCAAATGAAACGAATATCATGCCAAATCTTGGGTCCGTGGATATTGTTACATAGATTGCAGAAATCATTCGGTGTAATAGACTTTCATACAAACAGTAGGGAAACTTGTCCCTTGCTCTCGTTTACTATGCAAAAGCTGTAGTTATGTCCAATTTGCAGACAACTCAGCAAGGTAGAAACCTCTGGAAGGCATTCTATTGGTGTTCCTATGGCTCCTTGGAGAGGAACTCATGCAGTGCATACGAGTCATGGGCAGCCCCATTCAATGATGCATGGACGAATGCATTTGATCTAGCAAGGAGATACATCTAGTGTGAATATGAATTGTGTGTGCAGTATGTTAGGCATAACTGAGGTATCCCCAATTATGTGAAGAGATGGATAGGTATGTGTTGAAGATGAAGAGGTGTTGCAAAATCTTTGCTCTACACCACCCAAATGAACTCCAGGAGTAGATGGTGGGCCCTTTTAGCTTGCCAATGGATGTATTAGACACCCTATGTACCTTGGAAGATCACTCTCAAAAAGATAGATCAAAACAGATAAGTTGGAGTTAGCTCAGAGGTGAAAACTTGCTATTCTTGGTTGATACACCTGTCCAGTGTTTTACATAATTCTCTGAGCACAGCAGCAATTAGATTAATTCCTCTTGGGGAAGGCTAGGTAGCTTAAAGAGCTAACTTTAGAGAGTAATCTCATCAAAAATAACAAACCACACACTGAGAATGACTTTTAACAAGTGATGACATCATCCCGATTTTCACGGGCTGCTACAGAAATAGACCAGTGAGTAGAAAAATTAACATAACTCAAGATGTAAGAATGCAATGATCATGAAAATTTGTATGCTTATACTAGACAGTAAGCTGAATCCAACAAGCTTGAAATCACTGAATTTTGATGAGTAAACACTGCGAAATGACTCTGACAAGATGACTGAAAAAGTCGGGTACCTGACAGAGAAGTGAAGATGAACATACCCTGTTGACTTCAAATGAACATAACTGAAGATTCCAACATCCAAATGACATGAAAATTTGTGAGCATATAGAAGCCTTATAGAGCTAACTTTACCAAGTTAAATCACTGAAAATGATGAACCAAGTGCAGAGAAACAATCTCTGCAAGCTGACTGAGAAAAACTGAAGTAATGGCAGTGAGTAGTACACATCACAAGAACATGGAAAGATGAACTCAAATAATCATGAAAATGAAAGTATATTGCTTGTACAATACAATGACTTACTGATACATATGTGTGCCTTGTAATCACACCTTGATATGGCATAAAGCTCAGCTCTTGGAGGTCTTCACATAGGTCTCTCTAACCACGACTAAAACTGCCATCTATTTATAGTTGAGTTTGGGAGGCTAACTTCCCTCAATCACTCTCCAATCAATCAATGATTGATTTGATTCTCTACCTACCACAAATCACGAATTCGTGGCTCCTCTTTCCATTCTTGATCATGTGGGCTCAACCACTTAAGATTCTCTTACTTTTACATTAAGTAAACTCTTCAAAAGTTACAAGAGGTAGTTCACAAGTGAACTTTACATAGTCTTCATTTTGAAGCTTCTTTAATGACTTTGTGAGACTCAAGCCAATACTTAGGCTTGTCATAGACTTGCTCCAATAGCTCCCCCTCAAGCCAAGTATGCTTGAGGTCTTCAATCTTCCAAGATTACCTGCAAACCTATCATAGCCTTGAATTTGCAAAGCTTTGTACCATCCAATGCTTTGGTTAGAATATCTGCACATTGTTGATGAGTGGACACATATGATATTTGAATCTCCTTGCTTAGGATCTTCTCTCGTACATAATGATAATGAACTTCAATATGTTTATTCCTTGCATGAAAAATAGGATTAGCAGCCAAGTGAATAGAACTCATATTGTCACCAAAAATAGTTGGAGTTCCAAACTCCAATCCAAGATCTTTGAACAATGTCTTCATCCACATAGCTTCCTGTGTAGCTATGGCAAGACCTCTATATTCAGCTTCAGTAGAAGAGAGAGCAACTGTGGGTTGCTTCTTGGATGACCATGAAATAAGCTTTGAACCTGCAAAGGTAAGATAACCTGAAGTGCTCCTTCTATCTTCCTTGGAGCCAGCCCAATCTGCATCAGAAAATAGCTTCAAACCTAAATCAGATACATAAGGATAATAAAGTCCTTCATTTATGGTTCCTTTGAGATACTTGAGAATCCTTTTGGCAGCATCCATATGTGGTTTCCTTGGTGTGTGCATAAATTGGCTTAGCACACTCACACTGTAACATATATCTACTCTTGTCAATGTGGCATAGTTGAGACTACCCACTAGAATTTGATATGATGTGATGTCCTCTATGAGTTCACCTTCATGTGAGCTCAATTTGTGATTAACCTCCATTGGAGTACCTGCAATCTTACAATCTTGCATCTTGAATTTTGCCAACATGTTCTTAATGTACTTTCTTTGAGTGAGAAACAAACCATGATATTTGTAGACAACTTCCAAACCTAGGAAGTAGGTAAGTGAACCCAAATCACTTATCTTGAACTCTTCTCTCATCTGATCTTTGATCTTCTTCATACCATCTGCATCATTTCCTGTCAATATAATATCATCTACATATACACATAGGTAGATGACCTCAGAATTACTCTTTTTAATAAAGAGTGAAGGATCTGCTTTGCTTGGTTGAAAGCCTTTGTCCTGCAAGAATGAAACAAGCCTGAAATTCCAAGCTCTTGGAGCTTGCTTGAGACCATACAATGCTTTGTTAAGTTTACACACATAATCAGGATAAACTTGACTCTCAAAACCAGGTGGTTGTGCCATATATACCTCTTCTGTTATCCAACCATTCAAGAATGCATTCTTTACATCTAGTTGAAGTATCTTCCAATTCTTGGAAGAGGCAATACTAAGCAAAGCCCTAATAGTAGGCATCTTTGCCACAGGAGAGAATGTCTCCTCATAATCAATTCCCTGAGTTTGTGCAAAGCCTTTTGCTACAAGCCTTGCCTTATACCTGTTAATGGAACCATCAGAATTCTTCTTGAGTTTATAGACCCATCTTGAGCCTATTACCTTCATGGATGAAGTCTTGGGCACCAAATCCCAAGTGTTGTTTTCCTCAAGTGCTTCAATCTCTTCCTTCATTGCATGCTTCCATTCTGTTTTTGCTTTGGCCTCTTCAAATGATGATGGCTCCTCTTGGTTTATGTCCTGTGCTATGTAGATAGAATGTTTAGTTACTAATGAGGTGTCAAACCCATACCTTTCTGGTTTTTTCTTTTCCCTCATAGATCTTCTTAGGCCATGATGTGATGATTCTGCCTCATGTCCAAGTTCCTGCAATTTTGCTTTACCTTTAGACTTCCATGCTTTGATCTTTTCCATCTGACATTCTTCATCATCCTCTGAGGTGTCTTGTTCTTCAATCTTTGATTGTTCTCTACCAAGCTTTGGAAAATCTTCTTCAAGATCATATGGTAAATTGATCTTCCTGCATGAATCTTCATACCATGAATTGTTCTCATCAAAAACTACATCTCTGCTTACCAAGAATCCTTTGTTGGTAGGGTTGTATAACCTGTAGCCCTTTTGATTGTTGTCATATCCAATAAATACACACCTTTCTGCTTTTGGATCCATCTTGCCTCTAACCTGTGAAGGAACATGAGCAAAAGCAATACATCCAAAAATTTTACAATGATCTAAACTTGGTCTTCTTCCATTCCAAGCCTCATATGGAGTCATCCCATCAAGGGATTTTGAAGGCAACCTGTTAATCAAGTAAGTGGCTGTAGATACAGCCTCAACCCATAAGTAATTAGGTAAATGCTTTTCATTTAACATAGACCTTGCAGCTTCAACAATTGTCCTGTTCCTCCTTTCTGCCACTCCATTTTGCTCAGGAGTGTACCTTGTAGTTACCTCTCTTTTGATTCCTCTTTCTTGAAGAAAAGAATCAAACTCATGGGAGAAGTATTCTCCCCCTCCATCTGACCTTAGCCTTTTTAGTGATTTACCTGTTTGATTCTCCACAAGAGCCAAATATCTTTTGAAACATGAAAAAACTTCATCTTTGTGTTTCATAAAGAATAGGATAGTCCATCTGCTGCAATCATCAATAAAGGAAACATAATACCTTGATCCTGATATTGAAGCTTCCTTGCTTGGTCCCCATACATCTGTATGAACCAACTCCAAGAGATCTCCATGCATATAACCTTTCTTCATGAATGGTAACCTGTGAGACTTTCCAAACTGACATGCACTACACTTATAAATCATATGTTGTTTTGACAAGTTAGGGAGTCCAAGTACACTTTGGTCCCTGCAAATTTGCTTTAATGACCTTTCGCCAATATGTGCTAACCTTTTGTGCCATACTTCCAATTCTGTGAGTGTCTGACTGCCATAATTAAAGAGAGCAATGTTTCTAGTGTTCTGTAATTCAAATGTGAACAATCTACCTGTCTTTTCACCTTTTGCAATTCTTCTGAATCCTTGACTTGGATCTTCAACAAATGCTCCTGCCTTTGTGAACCTGACTTGCAACCCTTTCTCTACTATCTGCCCAACACTTATCAAATTCTTTGTAATGGTAGGGACATAGAGTACCTTACTGAGTAGGTTGATGTTTCCATCAGGTGCTTTGACATTGCCTATTTTCTCCACAGGATGTTTTGTATTATCTCCTGTTTGTACCTCATGCTTATTCCTTGGATCTTCTAAATCTGATAGGAGTGCCACATTTCCTGCCACATGATTTGAACAACCTGAATCTATGTAGAAAACATGCTCATCAGATTTACCTTGTGGCATAGCCATGTTCATGATCAATAATGAATCCTCTTTGTTTGAGTCTTCTGTGTAGTTATTGTAGTCTCTCCTTCCTTTGTAGCCTCCTTGATAGTTTGAATGATTGTAGTTGTTGTAGTTGCCATGATAATTGTTGAACCCTCCTCTTGAGTAGCCATAACTTCCTCTATTGTATCCTCTGCCTCTTTGATTCCTGGAATTCCTAAAGCAATTTTCAGTTGTATGATTAGTTAATCCACAAATAGAACATGAGTTGGAGTCTTGGGATCTCCCCCTGCCTTGTCTACCTCCTCTTCCTCTACCTCTGCCATGTCTTCCTCTACCTGCATAGTTAGCTTGATATGTACCTGCTTCATCATCCACTTTCTTTGCCTTTCCTTTGTTATCTTTAGACTTGCTTTTATCCGTGTATAAAGCTGAAGATTGATTACCTTTAGAGCTTTCTCCATTTTTGATAAGCTTTGCCTCTTGAGTAAGTAATTGTCCAATGAGTGTGTTGAAATCAGGTACATGCATGTCCATGTACAAATCCATAGCTGTGGTGAATGCTTCCCACTTGTCATCTGCCTTCAAGCCATTGATGACCTGCCTTAAAATTTGCTCTTCATCTATTACCTCTCCAATGCTTCCCAACTGATCTGCTATGTCCTTGAGCTTTGTGACAAAATCAGTCACATTTTGTTTGGGAGCCTTCTTGAGAGTTGTGAAATCCAGCCATAGTTGATGCTTCCTAGCTTTAGTACTTGAAGCAAAGAAAGCTTCAAGTGCATCCCACACTTCCTGAGATGTCTTACAACTTCTAATGTGAGGCAACAAAAAATCTGAGATAGAGTTGAGGAGATAAGACCTTGCAAGTGCATCCTTGGAGCACCATGTGCTCAATCTTTCTTGCTCTTCTTGTGTTGGTTGACTTTTGTTCCTGAAACTTGGCATAACTTCATCTCCAGCCACATAACCATATAAACTTCTACCTTGGAGATAAGCTTCCATTCTTAATGACCAAGCTGAGTAGTTACCTCTGTCCAATTTGTCAATTGATGAAGGAAATCCATCTGCCATGTTGTCCAACCTTGCTCTGATACCACTATGAAGAGATGGATAGGTATGTGTTGAAGATGAAGAGGTGTTGCAAAATCTTTGCTCTACACCACCCAAATGAACTCCAGGAGTACATGGTGGGCCCTTTTAGCTTGCCAATGGATGTATTAGACACCCTATGTACCTTGGAAGATCACTCTCAAAAAGATAGATCAAAACAGATAAGTTGGAGTTAGCTCAGAGGTGAAAACTTGCTATTCTTGGTTGATACACCTGTACAGTGTTTTACATAATTCTCTGAGCATAGCAGCAATTAGATTAATTCCTCTTGGGGAAGGCTAGGTAGCTTAAAGAGCTAACTTTAGAGAGTAATGTCATAAAAAATAACAAACCACACACTGAGAATGACTTTTAACAAGTGATGACATCATCCCGATTTTCACGGGCTGCTACAGAAATAGACCATTGAGTAGAAAAATTAACATAACTCAAGATGTAAGAATCCAATGATCATGAAAATTTGTATGCTTATACTAGACAGTAAGCTGAATCCAACAAGCTTGAAATCACTGAATTTGGATGAGTAAACACTGCGAAATGACTCTGACAAGAGGACTGAAAAAGTCGGGTACCTGACAGAGAAGTGAAGATGAACATACCCTGTTGACTTCAAATGACCATAACTGAAGATTCCAACATCCAAATGACATGAAAATTTGTGAGCATATAGTAGCCTTATAGAGCTAACTTTAACAAGTTAAATCACTGAAAATGATGAACCAAGTGCAGAGAAACAATCTCTGCAAGCTGACTGAGAAAAACTGAAGTAATGGCAGTGAGTAGTACACATCACAAGAACATGGAAAGATGAACTCAAATAATCATGAAAATGAAAGTATATTGCTTGTACAATACAATGACTTACTGATACATATGTGTGCCTTGTAATCACACCTTGATATGGCATAAAGCTCAGCTCTTGGAGGTCTTCACATAGGTCTCTCTAACCACGACTAAAACTGCCATCTATTTATAGTTGAGTTTGGGAGGCTAACTTCCCTCAATCACTCTCCAATCAATCAATGATTGATTTGATTCTCTACCTACCACAAATCACGAATTCGTGGCTCCTCTTTCCATTCTTGATCATGTGGGCTCAACCACTTAATATTCTCTTACTTTTACATTAAGTAAACTCTTCAAAAGTTACAAGAGGTAGTTCACAAGTGAACTTTACATAGTCTTCATTTTGAAGCTTCTTTAATGACTTTGTGAGACTAAAGCCAATACTTAGGCTTGTCATAGACTTGCTCCAACAAATTAGGCATACTACTTGGGCCTATGGTTCAACTGGTGGAGAATTGCCAAGCTATGAATGCCATCCATAAAATCAAGGCATCACTTTGTGGCAGCTGTGGGTCAGAGTTTCTGTGGTCATGTTGGATGCAAAGGAATAATGCATTGTTTTCTTGAAAGAAGAGTCATATTGACTAGGATGTGAAGGACAAACTTCAATAGTCTGTCGGCAATGTTATACGAAGAATGGAGGACGTTCAACAGTTCAACATAAATCTATAGTCAAATTGGAGGAATGCTCTGCTAAGGATCTACTCTCCCAACGTGTCGTGATGTGCCACTTTATATATGAGGAGTAGCTTTTTATGCTGTCCATTTTTATGAATTGTTGCACCATGTATATTGATTGATGTAGTCATCTGCCTGCATATCAAAATGATAATTAGCACTTCCCCTTATGGACACCAAGGAATCTTACTGTGTCAAGTGGTCCCCTAAGGCAGCAGGCCCAAGTCACCCTAACTCATCTTCAGTTCTCGTCAATGCACCCTTGATACTACAAAAAATTTTGGAATATCGAGTGAGAACTACAATTGTTCGGCCTGATCAAATACGAGGCAGTGGAGGTATCATTGACACCCCCCCAACACGAGGGTCTATGGCTACCTTTTTGTGGCTTTACAGCTGTCTGAAGGTCATAAGAGTTTTTATAAATGAATCAAAAGGTCTTGTTCCCTTTTATGCATTGCTTCACAATCGTACTCAAGCACAGATAGAGAACTGGCCTGATGCTTGTATGTGGCAGCCGCGAAAAAGGGGAGCTCTGACGAAAAAACGGAAAAGGAGGAGTGGGGGGGGCAGGTCCGTTGTGTCGCAGGCCTGACGAGCGCAGAGGAGTGGGCGGCCGTGGCTGGTGGGGGGGGGAGAGCCATAGCTCCCATACGGGAACCGGATTTTGGGGGGGGCATTAAAAAAGATTATGCAAGGGGGATAAGTTCCCTTCCAAAAAAGATTGGCGCAGAGGAGGATGTTTCAGGGGTGGCATGCAGCACGACTCCAGCCTTCCTCCAGTTCTTCGTGATTCGTGAAGCATGCTGTGTGAAGCTACATGCATAGCACCCTACGGTCGGTCTCCTACACCAGAGGCTTATTACAGAGCTGGACGACGCCGCTATATCGCGGCTTGAGGGCTCCATCAACATTATCTTCGGGAATCGGCAATGCACCATCATTTTATGTGGTATGAATCATGATCGATCTTCTATTTCTGGTATTCATGTCTGCATTTGTTGAGGACACTTGTCTCATGGAGAATGCACAGATGTAGTGGGGACTGGGAATGGCAGCATAGACATCGTAATTGTTGATTTGATTGTGGGCAAGCTCTTTGTGGTTCTAGCTCACTTCATGCAGAGGCTATTTTGGGATAGAGATATTATATATGCATCATGCATGTTATGAAACATGTATGATTATGGGATGAATACAGAAACATGCAGGTTATGAACCATGTTATGCATCGAAATGTAGTTCTTGCCATGAGTATGTGAGCTATCCTGGGAATCTAGAAACCAATGATATTTGTAGGTTACATGGTATCTCGTTCTCTCACACTCACACTCTAGGATGAAGAGACCGTTCTTACTAGATGAGATGCATTGTGTGTGGGGCTCGCTGATGTAAATATTGACTATTAGAATGAATGGGCACGAAATTTTGAGTCTGAATGAGTACTCTCGGAGCTCAAATCACGTATGGCAATTCATCTCTATGGATTCAATTTACATCTTGCGTACAAAGATTGACTGCTAAAATGTCTTTGATATTTAAAGTAATGGCAAAAGTGAAGGATGCAGGTTTATGAATTGATGCAGGCCTGTCTGTGTTTTGAATACCCTCGCTATGTAAACTTGGGCACCTTCATTGCAGCTAGGAAGGACAGTAATACTGATAGCAATGTCATTGTATATGGTCACTTACTGCAAAGGAATGTAATGATACTGTAGCTGTATTCCCCATCTTTGGTGGGTAGGATTGTCTTCTAATGATGCAATATTGATAGTGATGCCATTGTATACAACTCCGTATGACCAGGAATGGTAGTAACACAGTGGTATGTGCTCGTCATTTTCGGGATAAGGACTTGAAAATTTTGTATGGTTAAGTATTGGAGCTAATCATTTATTCATTAATGCTTGCATCATACTCTTCAATTGATATTTAAAATGACCTGCAGTATAGAAGGTGCATTTGAGCCAGTATTTAATAAATCCACTCCGTACTTTTGGAATTATATGCTGACAAGAAAGACAGGAAAGTACAGAGTTGGAATTAATTACCAAAAGACATGAAAGTCCAACGAAATCTTTGTATTTTTTGTATAACTGAACCGAGTACGTCCTTTTTCCGTTTATGATTTGATGAATGTCAGTCGTGGTCTTGTTTAGTCACTGTAAAAACTTGAGAGGTTGTTGGTCTGCTTTGAAGTAGTAGATAGTCGGAGAGTGCGTGCGAGTGTCCATGTGGGAGAGTATGTGAGGAGGTGAATGCACGCAAGTTTGGGTTTATATGGACAAGAAAGTAGAAGATGTAAGTGTACATAGGAATGTGCATGAGTGAAAAGGATCTTGGAAGAGCAAGCGTGCATAAGTACGAGGGTGTACGAGGTAGTTGTTGAGGGAGTGAAATTACATATTGAAGATATAATTGCGACCTTCAAGCAATAGGACTCGACTGACTTCCAGGAGTTTGGGCGGAATATATATGTATCTTCCCCGTGGACTGAGAGGCGTATTCATTTGGTGCGTCTGCCGGGAACTTATGAGCTAGTGCATAGCCATAAGAAAAATCCATTTCGAGATAATTGTGGGCTCTAGGTAATCCAAGTAGACCGATTCCGAGGGATTTAAACCGAATAAAGTCTTGTAAAATCATTTTTTCCGTGGGCTTAAGAGCCGATTCATATGGCCAAACATCCCACGGTGGTCTCCTCCTATCCTTCCAGAGTGAACAGGGCACTTCATGTTAAAATTCTCGGATTAAATCAATGATAATCTTAGATGGCAGGTGCAAAGGTAAAAGGTAATTGTTAGAAGTGGAAGTGGAACTGACACCAACCATTCACGGCGACTACCTATTTTTGTGGATCCAATTCAAATCAAGGGAATATTGGACCTACCCCTCAAATTTTGGGCAATTCCACCAGCGCGTGATCAGTGGACGTGAAGATTCGGCAAGGCTCTCTTGACCTATTGAGGCCTATAAAAACAATGGATTTATGCTCATTTGGTACAATTTTAGAGATACAGAGGTTCTTGTATACCTGCAGAAGTCCTCTGTTGCACTTGATGGTTTCAAGCCTATTGTAGGAGCTACTCTTTAGTGTGTATACAGAGGGTAGGCTTCTCAGTGGAGGGCTATGAGCACTATAGTGTAAGAGAGTAGCTTGGATTCTTCTTCTTTTCTGTGAGTCAGTGTTGTTGATTAGGTTCTATCCTCTTGAGAAACCACCACAAATTCGTGGGATTTTGGATCTATCTTTCTACCTTTACGTGTGTAAAGCTCAAGCCTTTTACAACGGTAAATGAACCATCAAAAATCTATCAAAAAAATACAATAAATGAGCATAAGAAAAAGAACTCTCCAACGGATATTCTTCCGACGTGATAGTCTTTTATGTAGATCAAATCGACCTCAAGCATAATGTAAGCTTGATGTTCCAACAGCTCCCCCTCAAGCGAAAGTATGCTTGAGTCTTCATTCTCTGATAGGTTGAATACCTCCCATAGCTTTGAATCTACAAAGCTTTATTCCATCAAGTGCCTTCGTCATCATATATGCTACTTGCTTTTCAGTAGGAACAAAAGAAATGTCAATCTCCTTTGCCATGAGGTTCTCCCTGATGAAGTGGTAATGGACTTCTATGTGCTTGGTTCTCGCATGGAAAATAGGATTTGCCGCTAGATGCATGGAACTTACATTATCTTCAAATATGTGAGGTTTGGAACTCACAAGTCCCAAAATTGTATACAATGATTTTAACCATATTGCCTCTTGAGTTGCTATGGTCAAGCCTCTGTACTCTGCTTCAGTTGAGGATAAAGCAACTTTTGGTTGCTTCTTGGAACTCCATGACACTCGCTTCGAATCTCCAAATGCTAAGTAACCAGATGTACTTTTTCTATCATCCTTAGCTCCTGCCCAATCTGCTTCATCTGTATATATCACCTGCATACCTAGGAAATATGTGAGCTCACCTAGGTCACTGATTTTGAACTCCTCTTGCATGTGTCTCTTAATCCTTTGAATGCCATTTAGATCATCACTTGTCACAATAATATCATCTACATATACACATAGATAGATAATCTCATTCTGATCCCTTTTGATGAATAGAGAAGGATCTGAGCTGCTAGTTTTAAACCCTTGATCTTGAAGATATGTAACCAACCTGTAATTCCAAGCTCTAGGAGCTTGTTTCAATCCATACAATGCTTTCTTAAGTCTGCAAACATAAGATGGATGATTAGGGTTTCCAAAACCTAGTGGTTGTGACATGTATACCTCTTCACTTATCCAACCATTTAAGAATGCATTTTTCACATCAAGTTGGAGGAGTCTCCAATTCCTTGCAGCAGCTACACTTATCAATGTCCTGATTGTAGTCATCTTTGCAACTGGTGAGAATGTTTCCTCATAGTCTATACCATGAGTTTGTGAGCATCCTTTGGCAACTAATCTTGCCTTGTACCTGCAAAGTGATCCATATGAATTTCGTTTAACTTTATATACCCATCTGCAACCAATTACCTTTTGATTTGGCGACATTGGAACCAAATCCCAAGTGTCCATTTCCTTCAATGCATCTATCTCTTCTTTCATGGCCTTTTCCCAATTAGGGTTTCGTTTTGCCTCTTCATGGGTTGAGGGTTCCTTTGAAATAGAGTCTTTTGCCAAGTATATTGAATGCTTTGCAACAAATGTGGAATCATATCCATACGTTTCTGGTTGTTTCTTCTCTCTTGCTGATCTTCTAGGTGCTTGTTTGGAGCATTCTCCAATCTCTTGCATCTTTGCTTTGCCTCTTGACTTCCATAGCTTGTAATCCTTTTCCCTTTCATCTTGGTCATCATCTGTATCACTTCTTGGATCCTGGACTTGTGTATCATGCTTGCTTCCTAATTGATGAGAGTCAGAATCAAGATCATATGGTAGTGTTACCTTTTGTTTGTCTTCATCATACCAAGACCTGTGTTCTTCAAACACAACATCTTTACTTGTAGTGAATTGCTTGGTTGAATCATTGAAGAACTTGTAACCCATCTAAGTTTAATCATATCCAATAAACACTGCCTTTGTTGCCCTTTCATCTAGCTTACCTCTTATTTGTGATGGTACATGAACATAAGCTGAACAACCAAAAACCTTGCAATGTCCAAGACTAGATTTTCTTCCATGCCATGCTTCATAAGGAGTCATACCTTGAAGTGATTTGGATGGAAGTCTATTGACATGGTACACAACAATTGAAATAGCTTCTGCCCATAGATAATGTGGCAACTTCTTCTCTTCAAGAATTGTTTGGGATGATCCAACCAATGTCTTGTTTCTCCTCTGCAATTCCATTTAGTTGAGGACAATACCTAGTAGTCACTTCCCTTTTGATACCTTTGTCCTACAAGAAGTCATCAAACTCTTTGGAGAAGTATTATCCCCCTCCATCAGATCTGAGCTTCTTTAGTGATCTACATGTATGATTCTCCACATATGCAAGATACACACTTCAATCTTACTCTTGATAAAGTATAGAACAGTCCATCTACTATGGTCGTCAATAAATGAAACATAATACCTTGATCCTGCCAAAGAAGGTTCTTGACTTGGTCCCCATACATTTGTATGTACTAAGTCCAATAAGTTGTTGTGGATGTAGCCTTTGTGGTCGAATGGTTGTCTTTGTGCCTTCCCAATCTGACATGCATCACACCTGTTGATCATGTGTTGCTTTGATATGTTTGGTAGTCCTAGAACACTTTGATCCCTACATATATCCTTCAAGGTTCTTTCATTCACATGAGCAAGTCTCTTATGCCACACTTCAATCTCACTTAGGGTTTGAGACACAAAGTTGAATAGAGCGATGATCCTGGTTTCTCCTACTTCAAAAGTAAAGAGCCTACCATGCTTCTCACCTCGGGCTATCTGTTTGAAGCCTTGACATGGATCTTCCACAAAAGCTCCATCTTGGGTGAACCTAACTTGCAAGCCTTTTTCAACTATTTGGCCTACACTTATTAGGTTTTTAGTGATAATGGGTACATCGAGAACCTTACTCAGAATGTTTGTCCTTCCATTGGAAGCTTTGACATTACCAATCTTCTCCACATTGTGCTTTGTGTCATCCCCTATTTGCACTTCATGTCTATGCTTTGGACTTTCTAAATCGGATAGAAGGGCAATGTTGCCTGCAACATGATTCGAACATCTTGAATCTATGTAGAACAAATGATCATCTTCTTTACCTTCTTTGTGGCTTAGATTCATAAGAAGAAATGAGTCTTCATGTGGTTGATCTTTTGAATAATTGTTGTAGTCCCTTCTATTATAGCTTCTATTGTTATTGTTGAAGTTGTGTCCACCTCTGCCTCTAATGCTGCCATATCCACCTCTTCCACATCCTTTCTGGGTCTTCCCATTGAACCAACAATTTTGAGTGGTGTGGTTGGTCTTATCGCATATGGCACAAGGTTGAACATTCTGACGTTTGGCTTTGTCTTTCTTTGGTCCTTTCTTCTTCCCTTTCCACTTGCTCTTGCTTGCGAAGTTGGCTTGAGAAGTCTCTTCTTCATCTTCTTCCTTCTTCTTGCCTTTCTGCTTCTTATCCTTCTTATCTACATATAGAGCACTCGTTGAATTACCATGATAAGAGCTACCTTCCTTTATGCAATTGTTCGCTTCTTGATTGAAGAGTTGTCCAAGAAAGATGTTGAAGTCTAGAGTTTGCACATCCATGATGAGACCATAAGCCGTCGTGAAAGATTGCCATTGCTTATCACTTCGAATGCCGTTGAGAATTTGCCTCATGATGACCTCTTCTTCAATCAGTGCTCCAATGGATGCTAAGTGATCTGCAACCTCCTTGACCTTGGTAACAAACTCTGTGATGGTTTGTTTAGGTTTCTTCTTCATTTGGTTGAACTCGTTCCAAAGATGATTCTTTCTTGCTTTGGTACTAGCAGAAAAGAAAGTCTCGAGGGCATCCCAAGTCTCTTGAGATGTCTTGCATCCTCTAATATGTGGTAATAGAAATTCAGAGATAGAGTTTAGTATGTACGACCTTGGTTGAGCATCCCTTATGCACCAAAGTGTGAGGTTATATGTCTCCTCTTGTGTAGGTCCTCCTTTGGATCTCGGAATAGGCATAGCTTCATCACCTGCTACAATTCCATAAAGATTTCTACCTTGCAAATAGGCCTCCATTCTGATTTGTCAGGCCGCACAGTTGTGTCCATCAAGCTTCTCTATCATTGAGGGAAATCCGTCACCCATCTTGATCTAGCTCTGATACCACTGAAAGAACTTGGAGAAGCTTGTAGAAGGTAGAAAAGTGCATTTCGAAGCAACGAAGTTTGGTCAAGACAACTGGCACAAGACCAGCCCTTGAGCTTATGGAGACTCAAATAGACCTTATAGGCATGCAATAACTGCAACAAAACACACTATGTACTTTGGAGCATCAAGGAGAATTAGTCGATACAAAACAGATAGGTTCATAGGTCGACTAGCTCAAAAAACTTACTATCTATGGAAGAGTCAATGAACTTCAAATGCCCATAGCATCCAGTGTGATTACAATTAGAAAAAATCCTTTTATGGGAGTGATACACATAGGGTTAAGTGTATGGAATGCACAAAATTATAAGGAATAAGCAAAATATGCTATAGGAATGAATGCAACATTCACCGGTGGTGTTAAAAGTCAAGCTTCAAGCTAAAAATTCATGGGGAATCTTTTATGGACATGTGGAGCAATCAAAGGAAGCCAAAAGCCACGAGATTCCATCAACAAAAGTCACTCAACCACTCCCCAAGTCATCTCAACTAATTCCTCCAAGTTAGGAGGCTGATTTGGAAAGGTAGTTCCTAGATTTTAGGGGCACACCTCTCACTATAAAAGGAGCATGTATCCCGACTTCTTTTGGGCCATCTTCTTGGAGTTTTAGCTCATGTAAAGTGAGCACTAAGTGCTGGAGTTGTGATAAGCAAGCCCCTTGCTTAAGCAACCCCCTTGCTTGCTTGTTTGTTTTCTTTTAGTAGGCATATCTATGTGTGTGCGCAGGCAGTGTTGCAACTCTCTACCCCTGAGTTGTTAGCATTGGTTCTCCCTCATATGGTATCCATTTGATGTAATTCTTGTCTCATTGGATAGCTATAAGAGTCTATTTTATGCTTACCAATTCTCTGGAGCATTCTTTGAGTAAGCTGGGAGCAACATTCATTTTAGTGAAGTTGTGTGATTGATATCTCTCTCTTTGTGTAGGCTCTATTGGAAATATTTTGCTCTCTGTTGTAAGGGCTGGTTCTCCTTCTCTATGTATCCATTTGCTATGATTTGGGTGTCATTGGGTAGCTATTAGAGTCCTCTAAAGTTGACATAAGTTTGAGATTCATTCTCTGTATAATCTCTGAGAAAAGTTTGCTGGAGTGAAGTGAGGTCTCTGCTTGACTAGCAGTTGTGAGCATTCAACTAGCTCATGTTGTAGACATTGTTTCTCTTTGTGTAAGCATCCATTTCAAGTGAAATTTGTTTTGTTGGAAAGCCCTTGGTGTCTACTACAGGTCTACAAAAGCTCACTGGAGTTCTCTGCATAAGCTGTGAGTAAGAGCATTTTTGGTGTGCAGAGGTCAAAGAAGGATACCTGTGGAGGTCATTCACGCTTCATCGTTGCTTAGGGGTTGAGATACTTCCCCCATCAGGTGGTACTTCCTATTTTTCAGGAATACGTAGAGATTGAACTCGAGACATAGAAACTCAGATTTCTCCCAATCTACTGAACCAAATGCTTTGAAAATTTTTATGCATAAACTAGACACTAATATCTCTCCAATGAGGCATGTTGCACTCAACTTGAAGCTTTGACAAGAGAGCAGCAGTCTCTGCAAGATTACTGTTCGCAAAGAAGATGATGCAAAGAATTGAAGGTGCAAGACAATGATGGTCACAAGTGTATGTATATTGCTTCCATGTATTGTACAAGTGATGTCAAGTCTTTATATAGACTCTAGGAGTGTTCCACAACTTCTACAAGTGGATTTTAAACTCAAATTAAGGTGGGAATGGTTGTTGGAGGGAATCAATTCACTTTCCTACAATCTAGGAAAAGTGAAGATCTAGTTTGATCTACTTTTAGGTGATTTGATTGTTTGATTGAATGCAACTTCCACCACCACAAATTCGTGGGATTTTGGCTCTATCTTTCTACCTTTACATGTGTAAAGCTCAAGGCTTTTGCAACGGTAAATGAACCATCAAAAATCTCTCAAAAAAATACAATAAATGAGCATAAGAAAAAGGACTCTCCAACGGATATTTTTTTGACGTGATAGCCTTTGATGTAGATCAAATCCACCTCAAGCATAGTGTAAGCTTGATGTTCCAACATTTAGTTGGAGGAAGGACTTGGTAGGTGGCACATTATGATACATACGCATGTACATCCTTCTTCATCATAGATAAAAGAGAACCTAATCTCTCAGGATTCTATACAGTTCTAGTTTAGGGGACATTTCATCACAAAACCCCTTTGTGTGCTTCAACTTTCAGATCCTTTTGTGATTATCCATAGATCACAACAAGATGCCAATTGGGTCTTGGTAGTACATACTTCTTGCCAAGTTATGGAATCTTCTAGAAGCAAGAGGTCCCTTAATGTATTTGAGCAAATAGTTATGATGAGCTCCATGTGTAAGGGTAGGAAGAAGTACTTTTGCCCCCTTCAAAGCTGCTTCTAGATTTAACAAATGTGACTCCGGGAGATCCACTCCCACTCATAATTCTCTAGTGTTCAAATGTGATAAGGTAACCTCTAAGGTGTTTCTTTCCTTTTTTTTTTACAACTGCTTCACATGAAACATCCATGAGAAGTAGATACCATATGACTAGTCTCCTTGTAACACAAGTTCTGTTGGCAAGATATAAAAAATGTATGGTGAACACTAAAGAACTACCATTTTCATTCCTTCACATTACGTGATTGCATAATTCCATTCAATGTTGTTTGAGATCCTAACACTAGCATAAGGGATTAGAAAGTCCATGTTTCCACCATTAGCCAATTGAGATAAAACACCATCGATGGCATAGTTTGATGCATCACATGCACACGGAATGGTTTAAACCAATCCACAACTTTGAAGATTGGTGCTAGAGTGGGAAAAGTTTTATGATAATGGAATTCTTTCTCACAAACATCAGTCCATTCAAATTTGTTTAATATTCATAAAAAAGGTATCTAAGTCTCATAAAAATCTAGGACTTCTCTAGGGCCTTGGAAGATCCACAATGACTTTGATTCTATCTTTGTCTATTGGGATTCCATTTTTGGAGACAATGTGTTCCAAAAGTTTACCTTGTTGCACCATGTAGACACATTTCTGTAGGTTTATACACACACAATATTATCTACACTAGGAAAAATCAATTCAAGTTAGGAATATGCATGATGTGTTCTTTTGCAAAAATAGAGAGGTATCTAAGTACACTTCTAAGAACTTATAGATAAATTTGTTAAGCATGTGACACATCAAGAATTCAAAAGTAGATTGGGCATTGGTCAAGACCAATGGCATGGCACAAAATACAAAGACTCCCCGTTTTGTAGCAAAGGGTATTTATGCTAGTCATGCATTTGCATCATAGCTAGCATAAGTTCATTCTCATTTGAAGTATATGCATAATTACCTTTTCCTTTTTCAGTTTGATTTGTCTTCTTCTTTTGATAGCAATCCCTTCCATATTCACCATACTTGCCACAAATGAAACAACCTTTTGAGTTCCAGTTGTCTATATTTTGATTGTTCATTCATCCTTTTCCTCTAAACTGGCTCTTCCTCTTAGTGAAGAGAATTTGCTTCCTTGGTCTTGATTAGGATCACCATTTGATCCTCTCTTTTCCCAATATTCCTTCCTCTTCCTCTTCCTTTACCTGCATAGAATGTTTGGGATTCATTTCCCTTTGCCCTTTAGTGACCATCAAGGCCACCAATTTTCATAAACCTGAGAAGAGTGTCTTTGATATACACATATGTTGTAAAATAATTCTACTTCTTATCATCCCTTTGCACATTCAAGGTGTATGCAGCTAATTCATCATCATCCATGTGACAAACTATAGGACCTAGTGCATCATTCACTACTTTGGTTTTCAAAATTTAGTCATTCATATTGCTACTAGGTGTTTTCCTCAAGTTTTTGAGTTCATTCTTCAATTGGATCTTGCTGGCCTTGGTTCAAGTGGAGTAAAGTTTCTCTAGGCTTTTTCACACCTGCATGGAGGTATCTAAATCTCGTATATGCCCTATCATGGCATTGCTAATGTGCTGACATAATATGAGGATGAATCTCTTATCTATCTCACTCAACTCTTTGAAGTTCCTTAATTGATCAGTCATTGGGTTCTCACCCAACCTAGGTGTAGCATTAGTGCTAATAATGAGAGTCCATAATCCTTTCTACATGAGATAGCTAGACATTCTAAATCTTCATGGTGCATAATTGTTTTTGTCCAATTTCTCAATTTGAGTTCTATAGTCTAACATCATGTCCTACAATGTAACTTCATAGATCCCTTTTATACAAGAGGAGTGAGAAATAACAATAGCTTTTACTTTTGTACCTTACAAGTACCAAATAGATGAACTAGATGCTCTCCTTCTCAACTAGTAGACTCCCCTTGTCTTGGTTGTTTGCTCTTGAACTTGATCCAATAGCTCTCTTGCCTTGAGATTCCTTCAATGTCTTCTTGTGGTCCTCCTTGAATGTCTTTGTATGTTGAAATGCTTCGATAACATTGAATGGAGAATATAGAACTCCACTATGCAACGTTGAAGTATAGATGGCCTGCACACTCACAAAAACCTATGTTCATTGAAAACCCAAGAGCTTTTGTAGATGCAAAATATATTATATCAACTTGCTAATTTAAATGCCTCCAAGATCGAATAGTTATTATCTTCACTAGGCATGCACATAGAGACCACTATTCACTCATGGAGGGATTTCTCTTAGAATATGCAGATTTTGGACATGCAAGAAAATTTTAGGAGACAATGATATCTTTCAAACAAATTCAAGACGACAAGAAATGAGTACAATGTGATAAGGAAGTGCACAATGTGATGAGGAAGCATTGCTCAACACTCATAGGTATCTAGCTCCTACACACAGAAATCTATGAGCTAGATATGGCTATTCAAACTCTACAAAAATCACTAAAGAAGAAAAGAAGCATTCTAATCAAGGGGTCTACTAACTTATTCAAAACCTAAGTGAGCTTACACACATGTGGGATCATTGATTCAATGTATAATGTATGTATATATTAGCTTGAAAAGATTCATGGGATGATAAGGAGCTCTTTTCCTAAATTATAGGCTTTATTATACATAAGTGGTGATGAGGCAACTTTCAAATTCAAATTTGAACTCGAGTCTCTGTGCTTGATCTCTTTCTCCTTGAGGCTCGAAGTGCCATCCATCCAAACGGTCCATAGGTGCTAAGGTTGGAGCTTGAATTTCAACAATCAACATACATCTTTTTTGGAGGATCAATGTTGTTTTACAAGGCTAGCTCATACTTTGAATCTCTTAAAAAAAGAGAGAGAGAAAGTGTGGCTCTCGTCGTTCACAGTTTTGCGATTTTGAAAGACCAAAATCCATATATTTTGTTCTTCATTGCTTTACATGTCTTTATCATTGGTGGTTTGAATCAACGTTGATTTGTTATTCTCATTCATTATAGGCTATAATGTACCGAATTCAATCATCCATAGGTCTAATAACAATGCCAATCAATATTGATTTGCTATCCTCATGCATTATATGCTATAATCTACCGAATTTAATCATGCATAGCTCTAATAAGAATGCCAATCATTGCATACTTTAGTGCGTACATCAATCTTCTTATGGAAATCAATGATGCATGGGACCCTTTATTTCGATGTGAATAATCCTTTTCATAAACCTGAGGATACTTATAGGTAAATTCTGCAGGAATAAATAGGTAGATCTGGAAGGAGTTGTGCCTCATCCTCAAACTAAGTTATGAAAGTTAATTTCTTCTTAGAAGTCATATAATTTAAGAGGGATGGTAAATATCACATTATTGCAGTTTTTCAGTGAGACGGTAAATATCACACATTATCGGGAGTACGATTGGATGCGAAGCCTTTTGAAGGAATTGAGAAAACAGAAATACCGTGAACTTTGGTGGAAATGTTGTTGTTGCAAGCAAACGAAAACATGTCGATCATACGTATGCATGAAGAAATTCGGACACATGTGCGCAAAGGTAGAGGTCGTGACTCGTGACAAATATGCAAGTGTTGTTGAGAAGACAAAGAAGGTGATGATGATGATGGTGGGCATGTACATCGGGATAAAGAGGAAAACGTCGAAACCAACATTCTCTAATTTCGGAAACACTTCCCCTTAGCAGAGAGAGAGAGAGAGAGAGAGAGAGAGAGAGAGAGAGCTTTCTTCTGTGTGGGCATGGAAGGAATTAAGTAAGGACTGATAGACTTTCCCTTGCATTCACATTCATTGTCAATCAATCTCAACTGGATTTAATAGGAGTTGTATGCAAATTAGTTGATTCAGAAATATGAAAGTGATATTCATAACTTCTAAAGTTGGTGAACTGTTCAAAATTTCATCAGTTTTTTGCGCAAAAAAAAGAAGTATTCTTATATATATATATATATATATATATATATATATATATATATATATATATATATATATATATATATATATATATATATATATATATATATATATATATATATATATATATATCTGCAACAGTTAAGTATGAACTTTGTAGCTCTTGTTATCAACGGATATCCACGTTCTAATCTTTTTAAAATGTTCATTGTTTGGTATGCGAGTTTAAAAGTGAAGTGAAAGACCCTTTCAAAGAGTCTCTCCCATGTTCATGTATTCTGAACATATAATATTGAACTTCTTTGTAGTAACGTCATCATATAACATAATTATTGATTCAAAACAATATGTCTTAATCTCGGACAAAAAAGGGCAGACCAAAAAAAAAAAACTTCAGCATTCTTAGAATCGAACTCCGTATTTCTTTTTCGCATTAAATCATTGAACAACTACACTTAGAAAAGTTCACAAGGAATCAAGTATCTCACTCTCTTACTCCTTTGTATTCACCAAGTTCTGTGCCAAAGTTTGCGACCAATCCTTATTCCACATGTGCACTTATAACTACATCATTAAATAACTGACTATATTAAAAACTATCAACCTCCATGTTGTGGTCCTCAATACTAAAATTGAGATCAAATCTCTACTTTTATAGACAATGGATTGCTAACAAAAAAAAACAATTCTTTTGGTTGGATAATTAAATTACCAGAGTTGCGCCTCTTGTACGCTAAAAATCCATGCTTTTGCTCGTCGCCAAAAAATACATCTTTTGTGAGTTTGCTCGTGCTTTTTGTTCAAAAAACAAAGCTTAAAAAGATGTTTGATTTTCTTTTTGCTTTTGCATTAAGATGTGGGTGGGGATTGTGCCCAACCCTTTTCAATGATAAAGCCTGTTTATATACTTCCATCTTCCCTTCACAATTCCCTACATAGGATGTGGCTTCTTTATCTTTGATATAGTTTTACCAAGTAATTACTTTCTCTTTTCAATCTCAATGCATGCATGGACTCTTTTAAACCTTTATTTTCAAGCAATTATGAGGATTGATACTTCATACTCTGGCTCTTCTAGTGAGTAGCATGACCAAAGGCTGAAAGGACATTGATAATAAAAAAATGGCTCAAATTTAGGTTATATTTTTTTGATATGTGCAGAAGACAGCAATGCAAGATTTGAATATGGTTCAGAACATATTGTAAATACAATGTAGAGATAAAATCTCTACAACACACCCCCTCCAAATCTGCACATTCTCCTTGATGGGCAAAAACAAATCCTTGTTTTGTCTTCTTCAAAGATAAAGTAAAATTGCATATGAACATTGAACTTTGATAAAAAAATATTAACGAAAATAGAAATGATCACATGGTCTTAAGGATGCATTATTTTGGATGTAGTTACATCTTTTATTTTTAACCCACATTTTCCGCCTACATGAACAGCTTAGCAACACATAACTCAAATCCGTTGGACTGTAAGCTCCCAAATGTGAGGTGCTGACCCCAGCCATAGTGAATGTCTCTCTCTCTCTCTCTGACACGCAACAAACAAAAATAATAAGAGCACGTCCGTAAGCTACAGCTACACGCGAGCTAGTACAATCCATAGACAAGACACAAGAGAACACCGCTCATAAAGAACTATGCATGCAGACAAACAGAAGAGAACGCCGCAAGGTTGTCTCAATCGATGCTAACGTAGCTCAAAACAGGAAAACGGAATGGACACACCAGGCGTGTACGAAGAGTAAGACCACCGTTCTAGAGAGCTACGGATGAAAACAAGCAGACTCAAAGACAGATGCGCAAGGTTGTCTCAATCAATGTTCAAGTGGCTCAAAGCAGGAAAACAGAATGGACACGCCAGGCATGTATTAAGAGCAAATGGGCATGCAGGGAAGCCACATGTGCAGATTCGCAGAAGCTCGAGGACCGTGGAGACTAAACAAGTGGGTAGTTGAGGAAATCAACCCACGTTATATCGATGGCGGTTTGAAGGGGAGGACATGAAAGTGATGATCGGTGAATTAGAGACCTATTGCACTGATAGAGGCAGAGAAGCATGTCGTCAGTGTAAAAGACGTCAATATATGTAACGAATCTGTATATACATCTTCGTGTACATACATATCCACACAAATATCAGAGAGAGAGAGAGAGTATGTTCACTTGTTCACACTTTGCTCTGAACGTAGCAACTTAACATCTGCAACTTAACTTTAACTTTGTACTGAACGTAGCAACTTATACGTACATATTCACACAAATACTCACACAAATATGAGAGAGAGATTGAACGTTTGTCTTCACTTGTGCACAATACACACCTTTGCATAGAACGTAGCAACTGTATGAACATCGGCGCATACGTACATATTCACACAAATATATGAGAGAGAGAGAGAATGTTTTCACTTGTGCACAATGCACACCTTTGTATTGAAGGTAGCAGCCTATCTGAACATGTACTTATGATGTATTAAAACGAGAAATTAAGTAGCTATAAGATCAGGTGGAAGCTTATGGCGATTAGAACTATCGATGCATTGTTGCTTTTTCTAAGGGGCTTCTTTAGTTCATCATTGCTTTTGTGTATGCATCCAATCTTAATGTGGGAAGACTAGCTAGTTGGCAATCGTTGGATTGTTTGTCCTCGGAAGTTCAATTCGATAATATGGTGGAAATTCAATTCTATAGATCAGAACAAAAAAGCAAGTTATCAACGGTCTAGGGAAAGACGTGCGGGACTAGGTTAAGCTCCACCATGATTTGGTGGAAGTCAAACATGAATATTGTTGGTGCAGGACAATCAACAATTGAAGTGTTAATGAAGGTTTGGAAGTCAAGGGCTGAAGGAAAATTCAAGTTGTGAAGCATGAAGGAAGAATACATCCAGAAGATAAAAGGTGTACACATATGTACATTAATACAGAGATAGTTCACTTATACTTTTGTATAGTCATGATATTGTAAATATTTTCCTTTATATACAGGTAAGGGGCAAATATGAGAGAGCATGAGAATAGAGTAATCAGTAGTTGTATGAGTCATTAGACATCTTCGAAGTGAGTCGAGTCTCTCTCATCACTCAGTTGTAAATTTCTTCAGAAATGGAAGAAAAATTGCACCCGATGTTTCTTTGCAGTCTCCTTCTATGCTTGATCATTTTGAGAATCCTTTTGTAGATGTCTAAGTCCATATTTATGAGTCTATGGTTAAAGTTTGAGAGCCTAATTGTAAAGAGGTTGTGAGAATTATGTGTAGGAACATTCATATGTGAAGAAGTGTTCACTGGTTCCTGAAACAGGTGCAAAATTCGATGTTAATGTTTTGGTCAGTTCTCCTTCCACAGTGTAAAGTTTTGAGCAAGCAAGCACTCAATCTTTAAGTTGGAAGGCAAGCTATCTGTGGATAAAAGCATTTTCATAAACGGGTTCTAGATTGAGAGAACCAAGTGTTAAAAGTTATAGGTGTCTAAATCAACTTCTCAGAAGAGCAGTTTTAGACATAGGTAACTTGTTGAGTCCATTTCTCAAGATACACTAGATATTTTGGAGTGATTCAACTTGGAGAAGGTGTGCAAACTGTAGGCGAAACCTTGTGCAAAGTTTCATAAAAAACTTTACACAATTGCTAAGGTAATGAGAGAGATATGTGCAGTAGACTTTCTGTGTAGTCATCTCCTTCACATATTTTTCAAAATCTTCATAATGGTGAAAGGTTGAGTTACTCTTGTTATAGAGGTGCTCTAATTACAAGAGTAGCTTGTTCTTTTGGAGATTAACCCTCTCCATCAGTGTTATCAGAGCAGGAAGCATCAGAACTGAAGGAAGGAGGATCTCGTCTACTGCAGGTGCAAAGATTTCAATATCTGAAGGTTCAAAAGGTGAAAGATTGAGGGCAAAGCTTGAGAAGGAGGTCATACGACATCAGGGAAGATGAAAGGAATATTATTCGAAGTAAAGGTACATCTATTACTCATAAAGATTGAAGAATTCAATATACAGGTGAAGAAAGGGTGGGAGATTCTCTTCAAATAGAGAAGTTGGATAGAGAGAACTATCCAACATGTTCAATGAGGATGGAAGCTCATCTTATGAGCAAAGACTTGATAGCCTACATCACAGGTGAAGAAGAAAAGCCTCAGTTCAGAGATGCTAGTGTTCCAACTAGGGAGGAATTATCAGATTTGAAGAATTGGATGAAGAGAGATGCTCAAGCTAGGAGCATTATCTATACGGCAGTCAATGACTACTTGCTACCTCACATTAGAGGTCTTGAAAGTGCAAGTGATATATGGAATGCTTTGGAGGAGCATTTTCAAAACACCACAAAGTCAAGGAAGGCATCTTTGTGGGCAGAATTTACCACTTTCAAGAAGAAGGCTTCTCAATCCATCTCAGACTATGTAACAAGGATGAAGGACATTGCATATGCATTAGGAGCAGTTGATGAATACATTGAGGAGGATAAATTGGTAAGGTAAATCCTCACAGGGTTGAGAGGTGATGACAAATGGAAGCCATTCATTTTGTCTATTGAATTATCACTTGATCATTTTACTCCTCACTTAAATCAGTTGCTAGGACATATGTTAACCTTTGAGCAGGATGTCAAAGGTGAAGGTGACAAGAGTACAGGTCATGCAATGTATTCAAAGGATAAGAAGAAAAATAGCAAAGGGAAGGAACAAACAAATGAAGATGAAGGCACAACTAGTCAAGCCAACTTCCTAAGAGGAAGAGGAGGTGGCAAAGGTAGAGGAAGAGGCAGGAGTAATAAAGATGGAGTCAAGGCTTGCTGGATTTGTGGTAAGACAAATCACTTAGCTAATGATTGTTGGCATAATACTCAGAGTAATGGTGGATATAATCAGAACTTTAATTCAAGAGGAAGAGGTGGCAGAAATCAAAGAGGTAATTTCAGAGGTAGAGGTAGTAGGGGTTACTTTGGAAGAAATGCAGGTAGAGGATTCCAAAGTCGACAATACAAGAATACCTACTACAATTATGCTTCAGATCAGAAGGAGGATTCAACATTGAAAATGAATGCAACTTGTGAAATGCAAAGTGAAGACCAAAGAGTCTTCTACATTGACTCAGGGTGTAGCAGTCACCTGAGTGATAACATAGCATTGATGACTGATATGGAGAATAAGATAACTAATCATGTAGTTCAAACAGGTGACAATACAAAGCACAATGTGAAGTCAATTGGATCAGTGAAGGCCAAGGATGGAAGTACCCTCTTGAGTAAGGTCTTGTATGTTCCTACAATTCCTAAGAATTTGATAAGTGTAGGACAAATTGTTGAAAAAGGTTATGAAGTTAGATTCACTAATGAAGGAGTGTTTGTGGAAGACCCTAGCAATGGGTATAAACAGATTGTTTCAGGTAAGAAAGAAGGAAGATTATTCACATTGAAGATCCAAGGTAATGTTGGTCATGCCTTGTTCACCTATGGAGGGCATAAGATCTCTGAGTTAGATCTTTGGCACAAGAGGCTTGGACATTTCAATGAAAGAGGTATCAAAGATATGGTTAATAATGGTTCAGTGCTTGGATTGCCTAATGTTGCAGGTCAACATATGACATACAAATGTGAGGCATGTCAATTAGGTAAGGATCATAAGCAATCTTATTCCAAGCATGGGTTTATGTATTCAGAGAGGCTTGAATTGGTACACACAGATGTGTGGGGACCATCAAAGGATTTTAGTATCAATGGCTCAAGGTATTATGTAATTTATGTTGATGATGCTACGAGATGGATCACTATCTATGTGATCAAAGATAAGTCAGAGGTATTCAATACATTTAAACATTATCATGTGTATGCAGAGAGAATTACAGGTCATGAGTTGAAGAGACTAAGGTCAGATGGAGGGGGAGAGTATTTCTCTAATGAGTTCAGTGATTACTTGTGGAATGCAGGTATAAAGAGAGAGGTTACTTGTAGGTACTCTCGTCAACAAAATGGTGTAGCAGAAAGGAGGAATAGAACTCTTGTTGAGTTTGCAAGATCCATGATGAAGGAGAAAAATTGCCCAAATTACTTGTGGGTTGAGGCTGTAAATACAGCTACTTATTTGGTTAATAGGTTACCATGTAAAGCTTTGCAGGGTATGACACCATATGAGGCATGGTGGGGTAAGAGACCTACATTAGATCATTGCAAAGTATTTGGATGTTTGGCATATGCATATGTGCCATCACAATTAAGGCACAAATTGGAACCTAAAGTTGAAAAGTATGTATTCATTGGTTATGATGATAAGCAGATGGGATATAGGTTGTGGAGTCCATCCACAAATTAATTTCTTGTATCAAAGGATGTTACATTTGATGAGCAAGGTACCTGGTATGCAGGTACAATCAATATTAATGCAGATGATGAAGAAGTTGTGAACCAAAAGAAAGGTAAATCAAAGGTTCAGATATTTGATGAAGAAGAGAATAATGAAGTACAGGTTGAAGTTGAAGAAATGCCAAGATTTGATCCTGAGTGTGATGAACCAAAAACCTCAAGGAGTGGAGAACTTAGAAGGTCATCAAGACACAAGTGGTAACCTACAAGGTATAGCTATGACACTTCTTTTTTGGCTACAAAAGATTATGCTTATATGATAAAGGCAGATGAAGACCCTTCTACATATGAACAGGCAAAAGGTAAGGAAAATTGGGAGAAAGCTATGCAAGAAGAATATGATGCATTGATGGAGAATCAGACATGGGATTTGGTTCCTAAACCAAATAGCCAGAAGATCATTGGATGCAAGTGGGTCTATAAGACAAAAAGGTATGCAGATGGAAGTGTGTCTAGGTATAAAGCTAGACTTGTTGTGAAGGGTTTTGCTCAGACTTATGGTATAGATTATGATGAGACCTATAGTCCTGTGGCAAAGATGACAACCATCAGGACACTCATAGCTATTGCTGCATGTAAAGGTTGGAAATTTTGTCAATTAGATGTGAAGAATGCTTTTTTAAATGGCTATATTTCAGATGATGTTTTCATGGAGCAACCACAAGGATTCAGAGATGGAAGATATCCAGATCATGTGTGCAAGCTCAAGAGAGCTTTGTATGGTTTGAAGCAGGTCCCAAGGGCATGGAATTATAGACTTGTGAAGTTCTTGAAAGAACTTGGATTCCAAGTATCTAAAGCAGATAGTAGCTTGCTTGTTAAAGCAAGTGATGATGGGTTCATATACATGTGCATATATGTTGATGATATAATTCTTACAGGTACAGATGAGAAAGGCATTCAAAGCCTAAAGAAGCAAATGGAGAAAGAGTTCAAAATCAGTGATTTGGGAGACTTGTCATATTTCTTGGGCATGGAGATTTCATATACTCAACATGGAGTGTATGTGACTCAAGAAAGGTATTTGAGAAACTTGTTAATCAAGTTTAAGATGAATGATTGCAGGGTAGCACCTACTCCAATGGAGGTGAATCATAAATTGAGCAGATATGGAGGTGAAGAGTTCAAGGACATGAAATTATATCAGAGTTTGGTTGGTAGTCTGATCTATGCTACATTAACTAGGCCTGACTTGTCATATGCAGTTCGAGTTTTGTCTCAATTCATGCATTGTCCTAGGAAAGAACATTGGATTGCAGGTCAAAGAGTGTTGAGGTACATTAAGGGTACACTCAAAGAAGGTTTGTATTAAGGTTTTACATGAGATACAAACATCAAGATATATAGTGATGCAGATTGGGCAGGTAATCTTGATGATAGGAGATCAACTTATGGATACTTGTGTTATGTGGGAGATAAGTTAATTTCTTGGTGTTCAAAGAAGCAACACATAGTTGCTTTATCATCTACAGAAGCAGAGTACAAAGGGATGGTTGAAGCTGCAAAGGAAGTGATATGGCTTAAGACTATGATGAAGAGTTTTGACATCATTCAGAGTACTCCTACTATTCATGGAGATAACATGAGTTCATTGTATTTAGCTGCTAATCTTGTTTTTCATGTCAAGACTAAACACATTGAGATTCAATACCATTTCCTAAGAGAGAAGGTGATGGATAAAGAGATTGAAGTCATACATACTTCAACAAAAGATTAGATAGCTGATATGCTAACCAAAAGCTTGGATGGACCAAAGCTACAAAGATTCAAAGACAGGGCAGGTATAAAGAAGATAGAGAAAGCCTCAATTGATGATTGAGGGGGCGCTGTTGGTGCAGGGCAATCAACAATTGAAGTTTTAATGAAGGTTTGGAAGTGAAGGACTGAAGGAAAATTCAAGTTGTGAAGCATGAAGGAAGAATACATCCAGACGATGAAGAGGTGTACACATATGTACATTAATACAAAGATAGTTCACTTATACTTTTGTATAGTCATGATATTGTAAATATTTGCCTATATATACAAGTAAAAAGTCAGGGTGAATATGAGAGAGCATGAGAATAGAGTAATCAGTAGTTGTATGAGTCATTAGACATCTTAGAAGTGAGTTGATTCTCTCTCATCACTCAGTTGTAGATTTCTTCAGAAATGGAAGAAAAATTGCGCCCGATGTTTCTGTGCATTCTCCTTCGATGCTTGATCATTTTGAGAATCCTTTTGTAGATGTCTAAGTCCATAGTTAATGAGTCTATGGTTAAAGTTTGAGAGCCTAATTGTAAAAAGGCTGTGAGAATTATGTGTAGGAACATTCATATATGAAGAAGTGTTCACTGGTTCCTCAAACAGGCACAAAATTCAATGTTAATGTCTTGCTCAGTTCTCCTTCCACAGTGTAAATGTTTGAGCAAGCAAGCACTCAATCTTTAAGTTGGAACGTAAGCTATCTGTGGCTAAAAGCATTTTCATAAACGGCTTCTAGATTGAGAGAACCAAATGTTAAAAGTTGTAGGTGTCTAAATCGACTTCTCAAAAGAGCAGTTTTAGACATAGGTAACTTGTTGAGTTCATCTCTCAAGATACACTGAATCTTTTGGAGTGATTCAACTTGGAGAAGGTGCACAAACTATAGGCGACACCTTGTGCAAAGTTTCATAAAAACCTTTACACAATTGATAAGGTAATGAGAGAGATATGTGCAGCACACTTTCTGTGTAGTCATCTCCTTCACAAATTTTTCAGAATCTTCATAATTAATCATTGATCCTCTAAACTTGGTGAAAGGTTGAGTTACTCTTGTTATAGAGGTGCTCTACTTAAAAGAGTAGCTTGTTCTTTTGGAGATTAACACTCTCCATCAAATATGGCTTCTCTTATTCGAACCTACAGTTGGGTACTGATGAACAAAAAGCTAAACTTTGAAAACTCTCCAAAAGAATGGTAAATCCAAAATTCTCTTGGTCTTTTAAGGAGAAAAAGTTATAATTGTAAGAAGTCCCGTCCCTTTAGACACCATAGCGTATTCATTTTTGAAGATAACAAGATCAAAAGTAATTTAACCCCCCAATGAGAGAGACAAGAATTTTATTAATCTTCTTTGTAACTCTCTCTAACACTCGTACTGATGAGAGGGATGAAAATATTATTGAGCTTCTTTGTAACTCACGCTAATACTATTCTACTTTTATCCTTTCTTCAATTTAAAGTGATTTTGATTTAAAAAAATAAAAACATATCAATTAACTATGCTATAATGAAAGCAAAAATTAGGAAAAAAACTTATGAAGAGAAAAAAAAAATGGTTCCAAAGTTGTGCTTTACGAATTCTGGAGAAGGGACTTCATTTGACCTGAGTTGACTACTTAAAATTTATTAAAAGTTTCCTTCATACGTAGGGATGAAACACATTCATATTGGGCAGTAAAGAAGTTAATAACTGAATTTATAGCAATGTAAAAAAATTATGAACAAAGTCAAGCAGTCCTCACTGTTTTTTATTTTCCAAATTTGTGTGATTTGTAACACGTGAAATTTGAAAAGAAAAAAGACAGTTTGCCAATGACAACCAATATAAAAATATATCGCGTACAACATTTTGATTTCTCCTCGAGTCTATTACAAGTATAAAAAATTAAAAGTAAAGGATGGAATAAAAACAATAAGCATATGCATTCGTGCACATTTAAGTTTGCAGCTAATAAAGGAGAAATCCAACGATAGAATCATGTTGTCCCCATCTATAGTAAGGAAAATTTCCTAGTGTAAGTTTTGTGGATGGTTTGACAGTATAGTGGTTAATCAAAGAGCTTTTAATGCCTACCTTAAGCGCAAGATTCTTCATTTTAAGGGAGAGGAAATATGTAAAATTACAGAAGTGGCATGACTCTACTAAGAGTGTTGTATGTTGTTTTACTCTGTTGAACTATCTAATAATCTTTATGGCAATAGTTAACAATAGTTTTAAAGGGAAAATAAGTTTTTTATTCATCTTGTGCTGGTGTCAAGAGACACAATGGATGGTTTGTGTTCACTAGATTGTTCATATGTAATTCGAGTTTTTTCTCTATCTTTGGATGTACCTGATAAAAATGCAATAATGTTGACTCCATTCAATGCTATTACCAAGCCTACAGAGTTCAAGAAGGTTCATCTGAAATGGATGCAAATTCTTTTACTTGTCATCAGGAAAATTGAATATAGGAACTTTTAGGAACACCTATGCTGTAATAAAAGAGGAAATTAGGTACCTACACCACAAGACACTCTCCAAACTTTGCACATGTGAAACGTATGACGAGAAATAAAGTAAAAGGTTCCAAAGTTGTGTTATAGGAATGTTGGAGAATAAGGTTTCATTTAAGTATAATAGACTAAATACAGCTTTCAAAAAATTTTCTTTATACATAGGGATGATACCATCCCACATTATGTAGAAAAAATTCCTTAATTGCATTTATAAAAAATGTCTAGAAATACGAAGAAATTCAAGGATTGCTCAAAGTTTTTTTTTTTAATTTGTGTGATGGTACAGAGCTGAAATTGTCTTGGCCAAAACATGCTCAAGACCTACCTTTGTAACTTCAAAGACACTCAATATACTTCTTAGGCTTCCACAATATGCACTTACACTACCTAAGTCCTTTGGATCATCAATATCAAACTTCTGTGTCAAAGGGGATGAGTTATGAGTTAAAAAATCTTAAGAAACTTCCTATTTTAAAAATAGAAGCTCTTGGCATTTTGTTCACTGCTCATATTCTAGTGGTAATTGTCTAGAGAGATTTTTCTCACCTTCATTTGAAGTTTTAAGCTACCTAAAAATTTCATGAATTTAGACTCACCATACACTAATAATTCTAAGAAGTCTAGGGGGTAAACCCAATTTTTTAGGAACTCAATGGCACATAGACACAATCATGTACAATCACTCATATCTTGAGTCCTATGACTCTAAGTTTAGCCACTTTGGCATACTTTGTGCACTCTTGATAGACATGCCTTCATTATGTAATACATCATCAACATTTATATCATGTGTGGGCTGAATTTCATGCTCATTTTCAGCCATATTTTGATCAAATGTTCAGCCATATGTGGCTCAAAATTTCCAGCAGTTTTGATATTTTTTGGCTGATTTTTTTCAGCCATGTTTAAGTAGAAATTCTCTGCATTTTCAGCCCTATTTAGGTGATTTTTTTTAGCCCTTTGGGCCTCAGTTGGCTGTTCTACATGGCCATAGTCAAGCGCACCATTTTGGAACAAATGCATTGTTGGAGATAGATGTCTACGGAAGCACCCGAACATCACAAGGAAGAAGAAGAAACTGGGAGCACAAACACACAATACTGAATGTATTACTAGAGAATGTACAAAGATAAGTAGCCCATTAGGGCAATAGGCATATATACAAGCCGGGGGAAAAAACCTCCTAAAGAGGGAAAAAAGTGCCCCTGCGGTCCTAGTGTGTTCACACACATCACTACCTAAATATATCAACAAATCCCCCCTGGGAGTGATGCGGTGAACAAGGAGCTAGCACTCATGTATAAGGAAGTGCCAAGCTATGTGGAAATCACTCCACAAAAGGAAGTAAGCCCAAAGCTTTGCGGAAAGCTTCAAACTTCTCCCTAGGCAGAGCCTTCATGAAAAGGTCTACAATTTTCTCCTGCATGGGCACATATGCCAAGCTGATCTCCCCAGCAGAGAACCTCTCCTTGATGTTGGAGTTAGACGTCTGCAGAAGCACGCGAACAGCACAAGGAAGAAGAAGAAGCTTGGAGCACAACACACAAGACTGAATGTATTACTAGAGAATTTACAAAGATAAGTAGCCCATTAGAACAATAGGCGTATATACAAGCCGGGGGAAAAAAACCTCCTAAAGAGGGAAAAAAGTGCCCCGACAGTCCTAGAGTGTTCACACACATCACTACCTAAATATATCAACAAATCCCCCCTGGGAGTGATGCGGTGAACAAGGAGCTGGCACTCATGTATAAGGAAGTGCCAAGCTATGTGGAAATCACTCCACAAAAGGAAGTAAGCCCAAAGCTTTGCGGAAAGCTTCAAACTTCTCCCTAGGCAGAGCCTTCGTGAAAAGGTCTGCAATGTTCTCCTGCGTGGGCACATATGCCAAGCTGATCTCCCCAGCAGAGAACCTCTCCCTGACATAGTGATAATGCACCTCAATGTGCTTAGTGCGAGCATGGAACACAGGGTTCCTCGCAACTGCCAATGCGCTCTGACTGTCAGTGAAGATGGTGGTGGCAGAAGACTGGCCAACACCCAAATCAGCCATAAGGCGTCTGAGACACACACTCAACAGTCGCTGTGAAAGCTGCCCTATACTCAGCCTCACAACTGGAAGTGGCCACAGTAGGCTGCTTCTTGCTCAACCAAGATATACATGAGCTACCAAGCATGAAGCAAAAACCACTGGTGGACACACGAGTGTCATAGCAACCAGCCCAATCTGAGTCAGAAAAAGCATGCAAATCTGGCGGTAGTGATCCCCCCTTGGGATAAAACAACCCAAGTAGCCGAGTACCACTCAAGTAGCGAAAGATGCACTTAACCGCTTTCCAATGCGTGACTCCTGGGCAATGCATAAACCTGCTCATCTGTAAGACAACAAACTGAATATCTAGCCGAGTAATGCATAAGTAAATCAAGCATCCAACAGCCTACTGATAGAGAACAGCATCAAATGCATCTCCAGCATCATGAAGACTCAATCATAAACCTGTCTCCATAGGAGTGGCAATGGGCTTATAGTGTTCAAGGCCAAAACGCTGCAATAATGTGTCAATATATTTCGTTTGACACAAAGCCATTCCACCATCAACGTGCATAAACTGAATGCCCAAATAGTGATGCAAATGCCTCAAATCAGACATCTCAAATGAGGCATGCAAATCAGCCTTAAAATCAGCAATATGTGTCTCAATAGGACCAGTGAGAAGCATGTCATCAACATAGACAACAATGATCAGAAGCACATCATTAGCACGCTTAACATATAAGGTGCTTTCAGTTGGACTGTTCTCAAAACCATGTGTTGCTTTGAGTGGATATACCCATGCATGCCTGGAAAAATCATCAATGAAAGTCACGAAGTAAAGGTAATTTCCAAAAGAGGGTGTCTGCATAGGACCACAGACATCACTATGTACAAGCTGCAATTTCTGCGTAGCCCGAACTGAACCATATTTTGGAAAGGAAGAATGCTGCATTTTGCCCAAAATACAGCCTTCATAAACATGTTTTCCAGGTGCCTCAAGTTTGGGCAAAGAGGACACCATTTCAGAATTCTGCAGGCGTAACAAACTAGCAAAATTCAGATGACCAAATCGTGCATGCCAAAGCTTTGCATCTGACATAGCCTGAGAATCATGAATTGCACATGCCGAATCATTCACAGATCTTTCATAGTCTATGAGCTTATACAGCCCACGACATAAAATGCCAGAAGCAATAATCACATCGCCATTTGAGAGATCATGGATTGTACACCTGTCATCAACGAATTTCACAACCAAGCCAATCTTGGCTAATGCAGAAACTGATAACAGGTTCTTTTTGATCCCTGGCACAAATAAAGCATCTGACAAAGTGAAAGAACTACCATCAACAGTAGTCAGAATGATCTTACCAACTCCCATAACAGGATAAGAGGAGTTATTGGCGCATGTGACAGTATTCCCTGTAGGGGCAGGCTCGAGTGAAGAGAAGAAACTGCGCTGCGAGGTAATATGTTTGGTCGCCCCACTGTCAAAGTACCAAACATCTGAGTCTACTGCAGACATGCACTGATCATGAGAAGATGGGTCAAAACTGTAGACAGTAGTAAACGCCCATTCTTCTTCCTGCACAAGATTTGCAGACTCTGTTTTTGGTGTAGAGGCCTCTCCAACAACCATTCCAGCCTCTTTCTTCTTTGCCTCTTTAGCAGCCAGTTTTGGACAGTTCTTTATAATATGATCATTTCCTTTACAGTACTTGCAGAATAATTTCTGCTTTTCTGATTTCTTTTCATCTTTATCCTGGTTCTTCGATTGTGCAGCATTTGCAGATTTCTGCTTACTAGTAGAAGAGCTCCATTTTCCTTTGCCCTTTTGACTAGCCAGGAAAGCTTGATCTGCAACACGCATAATGGACCTGTTCTGCCTGGACTAATCTTCCTGCAACAGAACAGAGACTAATTCCTCAAATGACAAGGCATTCGGATTGCCTTTCATCATCAACCGAAGAGTAGAGGCAAAACTCTGATATGAATCAGGAAGACCATTCAGAACGGTCTGCACAAGTGAGCTATCTGGTATAACCTCAAAAGCAGAAATCAATTGTTCCTTCAGGTCTTTGATCTTTGTAAGAAAACAGTCCATAGAATCGCCTTCAGTCATGTGCTCGCTCTCCAACTGTTTTCGGAGGTAAGCAACACGAGCCTCATTCCTAGCCTGGTACAAAGTGGTAAGTGTATCCCAAGCATCCTTTGCTGTTCTGCAAGAGCGAATGTGAGGAATAATGGCATGTTTGACAGACAAAGCTATCAATGCATGTGCCTGGGCATGTCTGCCATCCCAACGAATCTGCTCTGCAGTAGGTGCAACAGAAACAGCAGCACGAACAGGAATCTGCGGAATATCATCTTCGACACCATCTTCATCAGCTCCAACACCTGTATTTGCAGTACCTGTCGTTACATGTGTAACAGGACGTCTTTCAACACCCTGCACAATGTTCCACAATCCTTTTGCAACCAGTACATGTCGCATCATATAAGCCCATAATGGGTAGTTGGTACCATCCAACTTATCCTCAACAGCCAACATATGGAATACATCACTGCTTTCAGCCATGGCCGGTGACTAAAAATACCTTGATGCAGAAAATTGACTGTATCTCAAAAAGTTGAACGGAACTGCCCAAACGAGTTCTGCTAGACCTGTAGCAGACTTCGAGACGCTTAAACTAGCAAACAGAAACTGGTATATACCTTTGGCACAAAAGGACGAAATAGCCTACACAAGCGCTGCGATAGTGCGTTCGGAGGCCGAAACGAGCTCTGATCGCGATTTTGGCACCACAGAGCAAAGCGGTTTTTATCTCGGAAACACCCTGAGTATGCTCACCAAATTTCGTGCGAATCGGAGACTGCAAACGGAGGAGTGTCGACGGCGCCCTAGAAGAAGCGACCACCTGCTCTGATACCAATTGTTGGAGTTAGACGTCTGCAGAAGCACGCAAACAGCACAAGGAAGAAGAAGAAGCTTGGAGCACAACACACAAGACTGAATGTATTACTAGAGAATGTACAAAGATAAGTAGCCCATTAGGGCAATAGGCGTATATACAAGCCGGGGGAAAAAAACCTCCTAAAGAGGGAAAAAAGTGCCCCGACAGTCCTAGAGTGTTCACACACATCACTACCTAAATATATCAACACTTGACATAGTGATAATGCACCTCAATGTGCTTAGTGCGAGCATGGAACACAAGGTTCCTCGAATTTGCCAATGCGCTCTGATTGTGAGTGAAGATGGTGGTGGCAGAAGACTGACCAACACCCAAATCATCCATAAGGTGTCTGAGCCACACACACTCAACAGTCGTTGTGAAAGCTGCCCTATACTCAGCCTTACAACTAGAAGTGGCCACAGTAGGCTACTTGTTGCTCAACCAAGATATACATGAGCTACCAAGCATGAAGCAAAAACCATTGGTGGACACATGAGTGTCATCAGCCCAATCTGAGTCAAAAAAAGCATGCAAATCTGGCGGTAGTGATCCCCCCTTGGGATAAAACAACCCAAGTAGCCGAGTACTACTCAAGTAGCGAGAGATGCGCTTAACGGCCTTCCAATGCGTGACTCCTGGGCAATGCATAAACTTGCTCATCTGTAAGACAGCAAACTGAATATCTTGCCAAGTAATGCATAAGTAAATCAAGCATCCAATAGAGCAAGTACCATTCTTCATTATTGCATCATATTCGGATTGCATAGCAGCCATCCAATTTTCTGAATTTTGTGCTTCATCAAATGAAACAGGCTCATTCTCATCACAGAGACTAGATGCAGCCATAGCATAGCAATCTGATGCAAAAGAGGCACTATGAGAGCCTGATCGAGTACGATATGAGAAAGGTGCATCTAATTTGCTATCACGCAAACTCTGCACCAACCATTTTTGCATAGTTTTTTGCCTGCACCAACCATTTCAGATCTTTGTAGGCACAGAAAACTAGCCAAATTCAGATGACCAAATCGTGGATGCCAAAGCTTTGCATTTGACATAGCCTGAGAATCATTTACTGCACATGCCAAATCATTTGTAGATCTTTCGTAGTCTATGAGCTTATATAGCCCACGACATAAAATGCCAGAAGCAATAATAACATCGCCATTTGACAGATCATGAACTGTACATCTGTCATCAAGAAATTTCACAACCAAGCGAATCTTGGCTAATGCAGAAACTAATAACAGATTCTTCTTGATCCCTGGCACAAATAAAGCATCTGATAAAGTGAAAGAACTACCATCAGCAGTAGTCAAAATGATCTTACCAACTCCCATAACATGATAAGAGGAGTTGTTGGTGCATGTAACAGTATTCCCTATAGGGGCAAGCTCGAGTGAAGAGAAGAAACTGCACTACGAGGTAATATGTTTGGTTGCCCCACTGTCAAAATACTGCAAACATCTGAGTCTACTGCAGACATGCACTAATCATGAGAAGATGGGTCAAAACTATAGACAGTAGTAAACACCCATTCTTCTTCCTGCACAAGATTTGTAGACTCTGTTTTTGGTGTAGTGGCTTCTGCAACAACCATTCCAGCCTCTTTCTTCTTTGCCTCTTTTGCAGCCAGTTTTGGACAGTTCTTTATGATATGATCATTCCCTTTACAGTACTTACAAAAAAAATTTCTTCTTTTCTGATTTTTTCTCATCTTTGTCTTGGTTCTTCAAATGTGCAGCATTTGTAGATTTCTGCTTACTAGTAGAAGAACTCCATTTCCCTTTGCCCTTCTGACTAGCCAAGAAAGCTTGATCTGCAACACACATAATGGACATGTTCTGCCTAGATTGATCTTCCTGCAATAGAACAGAGACTAACTCCTCAAATGATAAGGCATTTGGATTGCCTTTCATCATCAACCGAAGAGTAGAAGCAAAACTCTGATATGAACCAGGAAGACCATTCAGAACGGTCTGCACAAGTGAGCTATCTGGTATAACCTCATCAGCAAAAATTAACTGTTCCTTCAAGTCTTTGATCTTTGTTAGGAAACTGTCCATAGAATCACCTTCATTCATGTGCTCACTCTCTAACTGTTTTCGGAGGTAAGCAACACGAGCCTCATTCCTAGCTTGGTACAATGTGGTAAGTGTATCCCAAGCATCCTTAGCTTTTCTGCAAGAGCGAATGTGAGGAATAATGGCACGTTTGACAGACAAAGCTATTAATGCATGCGCCTGAGCATCTCTGCCATCTCAACGAATCTGCTCTACAGTAGGTGCAGCAAAAACAGCAACACGAACAAGTCTATGGAATATCATCTTCAACACCATCTTCATCAGCTCCAGCACCGGTATTTGTAGTACCTGTAGTCAGAGGTGTAACAGGACGTCTTTCAACACCCTGCACAATGTTCCACAATCCTTTTGCAACCAATACATGTCGCATCATATAAGCCCATAATGGGTAGTTGGTACCATCCAACTTATCCTCAACAGCCAACATACGGAATACATCAGTGCTTTGAGCCATGGCTGGTGACTAAAATACCTTGATGCAGAAAATTGACTATATCTCAAAAAGTTGAACAAAATTGCCCTGACAAATTCTGCTAGTCCTGTAGCAGACTTCGAGATGCTTATACTGGCGAACAAAAACTAGTATATACCTTTGGCACAAAAAGACAAAATAGCCTGCACAAGCACTGCGATAATGCGTTCGGAGGCCGAAACGAGCTCAGATCGCAATTTTGGCACCACAAAGCGAAGCTGTTTTGATCTCTGAAACACCCTGAGTATGCTCACCAAATTTCGTGTGAATCTCAGACTGCAAACAGAGGAGTGTCGACGGCGCCCTAGATGAAGCGACGACTTGCTCTGATACCAATTGTTGGAGATAGATGTCTACGGAAGCACGCGAATAGCACAAGGAAGAAGAAGAAGCTTGGAGCACAAACACACAATACTGAATGTATTACTAGAGAATGTACAAAGATAAGTAGTCCATTAGGGCAATAGGCGTATATACAAGCCGGGGGAAAAGAACCTCTTAAAGAGGGAAAAAAGTGCCCCGGCGGTTCTAGTGTGTTCACACACATCACTACCTAAATATATCAACATGCATGAGTGTATCGAACACCTCTTGTGAGCTAACTGTTGGCTGTTTTTTGCATTCGAGTAGAGGAAAAACTGAATTTTTGGCAAATACCACATCTCAAATCACAATAATTGTGTTTTTCAATGGATGGTACAAACGATATCCCTTACTTTCAGCACTATAACCAACAAATATACATTTCTTTGCCTTGTCATCAAGTATATGATGTTGTTGTGATGGCACGAGAGCATATACCAAACAACAACACATGCACATATGACTAACCATGGGCTTATGTCCATTCCAAGCCTCATAAGGAGTGATGACTCTCAATGCTTTTGTAGGGCAGAAATTCAACACATAATTTGCACACATGACCCCATCCATTCAAAACTTATCAGGAAGATGCTTTCCTTTAACCATACATTGTGCCATTTCAAGTAGAGTTCTATTTTTATGCTTGGAAACACCATTTTGCTGAGGTCTATATGGTACCATAAATTGGTGTGAAATACCTCTTTCACAAAGAAAACCATTCAACTCATGTGGCATGTATTCACCACCACGATCCCTGCATAGAGTCAAAAGCTTTTGTGAAGAAAAGTTTTCAGCCATAGCTAAAAATGCTTTGAAGCAAGAGAATATCTCATTCTTTGCTTCCATAGGATATGCCCATGTCTGCCAAGTAGCATCATCAATGAAGGTAACAAAATATACATGCTTCCCAAAAGATTGAGTCTTGATGGGACCACATACATCACTATGAACAAGCTACAATTTTCCTATACTGTATGTATCACTATCTTCTGGAAAAGAAGCACGATGCATTTTTCCAAGAATGCAACCTTCACATGCATGCTTTTCAATGGACTCAAGTGTAGGCAAACCAATAACCATGTCTTTCTTTTGCAAGTAAAGCAAACAATTTAAGTTCAAGTGACCAAAATGAGCATGCCAAAGTTCCATTTCAGCCATGGAAGAAGTATGAGCACTCATCATGTAAGCACACATCAGATAGTTGGTCCCATCAAGCTTGTCTTCAGCTTGAAGCATGCCAAACATGTCATTGTTGCCTACCATTTCACTAAAGAACAAGAATGTGATAAAATCTTCGCATCGACGAAAGTTGAAATGAATGTTGAAACTTTAGCTCACAAACTATCACTCAAATAGCGATTCTGACTGCACAAATGGCTTTGAAATGGGGCTAAAACTCCAGTGCCACTAGTACAAATGCTTCTTGGCTGCTGAAACTCATTGATATATGCTCGAAAGTCGATTTGCACTTTTAAAAGTGTGTGCACACCATGACACAAAAATCCGAAACTTGAGAAGGAGTTGAACCTGCTCTGCTACCATAGTTGGCTATGTGTAGAACTGTGAGAGACACACGAGAAGCACACACAAGGCGCACAAATGTAGCAAGACACATGGGGAAGATGGATGGCTGGAATAGCTCTCTCTATCGACGATGAACTGAGCTGAAGTAAGAGCTGAATAATATCCCTAAGTACAAAGTACCACCACATATGAGTGAATCATGTATGTGGTAACATGGGGAAAAAACCTCTAGCCAGTACGAGAATAAAAAGTTCCCACATATAGGGAAGAGGTTCACATCAAAGCTACTCGAGGAACACATAAGTGTAACACCCTAAACCTAGAGTCAAGGCACCTAAATTTAGAGGTAGATCTTGATAAGATGCGCATTGTCATGTTGCTCAATTTGAAATTAAATGGGAAGCTAATGGTTACATGGCATTGAATAATGATGCCATTAACTTGGAGCGATTTATGGAAATATTGCTACGGAAAGCCATGAGCTGGTTTCCCTAGTATAGCATTGCACATTTGGCAAAGGATTTCCAAATTTTTTGTTTTCAACTATACAACAGTTGACTTTACTCCTTGAGACACTTATTGGTGTGAGCATATACATTCTCACTTTTTTTTTTGTTTTCTTCATTGTCGTTCATTGATCCATTTTTTTCTGGGAAGGTTCTACTAAAATTTTGCTAGATTTTGATACTTGGTCATTTTTTTGAACCTTAGTGACAATTGGACTATTCTAACTCCATTATCATTTTGGTAAGTTCTCTATCATCATGGCATCAGATATTTCATGCACATCTAGTGGATTAGGGTCTAGTGCTAGTGGACAAGAAATTTCTATTTAATTGGACTAAAAACTAATTGATTCCTTTGTACAATGACAAGCCAAGATTATGTCTTTGGGATTGGGATCATCCCCTTAGTGAGCATGCACCACATTTCCTATTGCAAATTGGGACATGGCTTGTGGATGGAGTCCCTTTTCTCTTACGAAGAAGAAGGAGAAGAAGCTAGTATTATGGTGTGGACTCTATACAAGTGAAAAAATATTATTTTCTTGGCAAAACCTTGAAGCCTTCCCATTGTGAGAGGGGACTTAGCCTTGCCCATGGAGATGTTGGGATGACATGAGGGGAAGGGGGGGACCGTCCCCTTTAATAAGGAACTTCCAACATTGTGCCTTATAAATTGGGATATAGGGGGATGTGTGTGGACGATGGTATCTCTTGCTTTTTAGAGAAATATTCTTTTTTGCCTTAGTCTTCTAATCACACGGAATAAGTGCTAATAAAGTGTTTAAATATGAGGATTTTGTATTAAAAAAACCTATGATCCTATGATTCCGCTTACGTTTATTTCCTTTAACGTATATATTCAAGTCTTGAGAAACATATGATCATTGTTATAAGCCTCATCACGTTCAAGTGAGTCGTTGGAGCATTCTGCAACCATTTTCTTGCCACCTTCTAGGCTACTCACCTCTCCTAAGCTTTCCATCTTTTCAAACTTTTCTTTCTCTTAATATTAAAATCTCTTCCATATGCTCTATCTTCTTCTCTCAACTTGTCACATCTACGAAGTTGTTCCTCCCAAACCCCTCACCTTTTTCTTCAACCCCTCTCAATAATAATCCATGCAATCTTCATCTCAAAGGTCTAGATCTTCTCAATATAAATCTTAGAGTGAGTCCACAACTTCATTGTCAAGACGACAATGAAGAAGATACATGGATCTACATTGATGGTCGTCATGGGATCAGCTTGGTTGCACCATGTATGCATTTGGAGGTGGTACAAGAGCATGGGTTTGCAAACTTTGTAACTTTGTTGAATATCCACAATCTATCAATGTACTATTTTTAATACTTCCAATGTCAATATGTCTACATATTCCTCCTCTTTTTGGTAAATTTTTTTAATATATACTGCTTTTCTTTATCTTAGATTAAATTTGTGTCAAAAATCCCATAAAAACTATTTTTAACTTGATGATTTTTACTTCCATTCTAAAGTTTCTCTTTTGGCCTAGTTTCATTCCTCCCCCCATTCCCTTCCCATTCCTTACTCATTCTTGCCATCAACCTTTGACTTGTTGAAGGATATTTTGATTCTAATTTTAGCAATGATCTTAAAGGATGTGAAAAGTCATTTGGATGTTAGTGTGATGCTTTTGGAAGCAAACATCAAATCTTTGAGAACTAGTGACAAGTGTATTATAGTCAGGTATGGCCCCCCAAACATCTTAGCTTTTTTTTCTCAAAGCGTAGTGAGACTAAATGCATGAAATGAATTCCTTTCATTACCTTAAATTTTCAATTGGAAGTGTGTAAAATCTCTCTAGATAATTTTTACTAGGTGGAGAGCATTGAACAAATCTCTGAGAGATTCTCATCCATAAATAGAAGGTTTCTTAGCATTTGCGATCTCCAAACTTTTTTTTGACACTGAAGCTTCTGGATGATGTTCCAAATGTCTTAGATGGTTTCAATGCATATTGTGGAATCTTAGGGGCGTGCACTAAGTGTCTGTGAAGTTACATAGGCTTTTGCTAAGCAGCATTTTGTCAACACACTCTCATCCCTCCAACTCATTCATTACCTCTTCACAATGGTATCAGAGCATAACTAAAGATTAGGGATTATGGGTGATGGATTCCCCTCATCTGTTGACAAGCTTGATCTAAGTAATTAATCAGATTGGTTTCTTAGAATGGAGCCTTCTCTACAAGGAGGGAACATGTATTGATATATTTATGGAGATTAGATGATGCCAATACTCAGAAGCAAGGTCAAACCAACACAAGAAGAACAGGAAAGGTTGAATGCATGGTGCTCAAATGATGCCTTGGAAAGGTCATACATTCTCAATTCTATCTCTCATTTTTTAACTCCCTCACATTAGGAATTGTAAAAGTTCTCAAGAGATCTAGAATGATTTGGAAGCATTCTTCTCCTCAAGTACCAAAGCTAAGAAGAATCCACTATGGATGGAGTTTAGAACACTCAAGAAGATGCCGAAGCAAAATGTGACTCATTTTTCACTAAGATGAAGGATATTTTCAACCAACTTGGGATGATTGGAGAGATTATTGATGAGTAGTGAATTTTGAGGCAAGTCATCAATGGGATCAAAGATGATGAAAATTTGTAGGCGTTCACCATAGCTATGGACCTCTACATGGACATGCACATACTTGACTTCAACACACTTATGGGGCAACTTTTACACATGAAGCAAATCTTATGAAAAATGTGAGAACGAGGACGGTGGCCGATTCTCTCCCCTTCTATACAAATAAAAAAAAAAAAGACAAGGACAACTAAGGGAAAGGTAAGAAACTTGAGCATGAAGGAAGTATCTCTCAAGCCACTTTTGTAGATAGAAGTAGAGGCTCAAGAGGAAGACGCAAAGGAGGTAGAAAAGGTAGGGGGAGAGCTCAAAGCTCATCACTCTCTGCTATAGTTGGTTTATCAAATCATATCATAGAGATTTGTTTGAGGAACCCAAGGAATCAAAGAGGAAGAGGATACAAGAAGGGAGTCTATGGAAGTTAAAGAGGTAGAATTAATAACTCCTGTGGATATAATAAAAGCCCATACAACAAGTATCAAGGAGGATACAAAAGAAGGAGAGACTACAAAAACTATACAGATGATCAAGCTCAAGAAGATTCACTTCTACTCATGAACATGAGAATGAATGGATGGCAAGTTTGATGAGCATGTGTTCTCCATAGACTCTAGATACTCAAATCATCTAGCAAGAAATGTGGCTTTACTCTCATACATGGAAGATCCAAAGAACAAACATGAAGTCCAAATAGGAGATGATCGAGGACATCAAGTTAAGAAGATAGGTAATGTGAACACATCTAATGGTAACATGAATCTACTAAGTAGATTCCTTTATGTACCTACTACCATCATAAAGAACCTTATTAGTGTAGGTCAGATTGTTGAGAAAGGATTGTAGGTTAGATTTAAGAAGATAGCAAAGGGATAGAAGATAGGTAGGTTTTTCATCGTTGAACTCCAAGACACCAAGAATATTGCCTTGTGAGGAGATGGTTGGATACAATCTAGAGATGAGCTGCTGTTGGAATAATTCTGCTCTACACCTACCAATGTGACTTCAAGGCACCTTAGTAGACACCTTTAGCTTTTGAAAGTATGCATTTAGACCAACTAGGTACCTTAGATCACCATTGTCAAATGTTTGTGTCAACATAGATAACTTGCACATTGATACACTATGAAAAACTTGCTAATTTTGGACTTGTGCCTCTCAGAAAAATGTTTAGTTCTCCTTCTTTGATAACAATTGACCTGAGAAATTGTAGATGCATCTAGTTGAAGAGATTAGCTAACTATTCCAAGTTATTTTAGTAATTTAGAGTGAGTATATACTGAGGTATGTGTTTAAGAACTCGGGGGTGTAATCCCGACTTTTACAGGAAGAAGACAATGTGTAGACACAAGTAGCTTCTATGATTCATAACTCAAGATCTAGTACACCAAATGTAATGAAAATTGATACACAGAAACAAGACAAAATATTCTAACTATACCAAGTTAAAGTAACTCAAATGGTCACGTACTCATAAAGAGCATGATCAAACAAAATCATTGAATTGAAGAGATTGTAGTAGAGAATAGTAGATAGAGATTATCATGATCAAATCAATCAAGTTATATGTGCTAATGAATTTATGATACAAAAGAAATTTAGTGAACTTACTCATACATATGTGAGCTCAATGTATGCTCAACCATGAGGCTTAGTGGCTCTCTCTTGTCTTTCATATCTCAAGACTAAGTGGCACCTCTATTTATACACATAGAGAGAATTTGAAATTTGAATTTCCTTTACCTAAATGTGTTCCTACACTTTAGGTGTTGATTGAGTTGATTGCAACTACCAAATAGTGGTGGTTCTTGGACCTTAGCATCATGAGATTCCTTATCTCATTTTCCTTTACTTTTAACTAGTGAAGTAAAGTCCATGAATTTTACAAGAGGTATTCATATGTGAGCCAAAGTGAGCATGTGAGAATTCATGATCATTTGGTCAAGCATCTATGGTTGCCAAATGGACCAAAAATTCCCCCTCAAGCCTAAGATGCTTGAGTCTTCAATCCTTTGGTATCTCCTGCAATCCAATCATAGGTTTAAACCAGTTTAATTTTTTTCCATCCAATGATTTGGTCATCATATATGCATATTGCATATGAGTAGATACATAGGAGATTTGTATCTCCTTACTCACAATCTTTTCCCTAACAAAATGATAATGGACTTCTATATGCTTGGTCATGGCATGAAAGATAGGATTAGCAGCTAGATGAAGTGAACTCATATTATCTCCAAATATGTATGGAGTGCCAAAATCTAACCCTAAGTCTATGTATAGGGTCTTGATCCACATAGCTTCTTGTGTTGCATTTGCTAACCCTTTGTATTCAGCCTCAGTTGAAGAGAGAGCAATTGTAGGTTTCTTCTTTCAAGACCAAGATATCAGCTTTGTACTTGCAAATGAGAGATATCCTGATGTGCTTCATCTATCATCTTTTGAACCTACCCAATCTACATCAGCGAATAGCTTTACATTCAAATCAGATGTGTACAGGTAATATAAACCTTCATTTATTGTCCCTTTCAAGTACTTAAATATCCTCTTTGATGCATCCATGTTTCCTTGGGAAGTGCATGAATTGACTAAGCACACTTACTTCAAAGAAAATATGAACCCTAGTTAGAGTAGCATAGTTCAAACTCCCAACTAGGCTTTGTGATGTCTTCAATAAGTTCTCCTCTTGAGCACTTAATTTGTGGTTGACCTCCATGGGAGGATGTGCAACTTTAGCTTCTTGCATTTTTAACTTGGTAAGCATATCTTTTATATACTTCCTTTGTGTAAGGAACATCCCTTGATCTGTGTACACTACTTCTCTTAAAATCCTCCTTCATTTGTGCTTTGATCTTTTTTATTCCATCAGTATTATCACTTGTAAGGATTATATCATCTACATACACACATAACTTTATCATTTTATATTTACTCTTCTTAGTGAAAAGTCAAGGATCTACTTTGCTTGATTGAAATCCTTTCTCCCTTGCAAGAAGGTAACAAGTCTATGGTTCCAAGCTCTAGGAGCTTGCTTCAATCCTTATAGATCTTTCTTGAGTTTACGCACATATTTAGGATGTGACTCATCAATAAATCTAGGAGGTTGTGCCATGTATACCTCCTATGAGATCCAACCATTCAAGAATGAACTTTTTAAATCTATTTGATAAATGTTCTAATCCTTTGAGGAAGCTACACTCATAAGTACTTTGATTCTAGGCATCTTTTCCATAGGAGAGAAAGTTTATTCATAATATATACCTTGGGTTTGAGCAAGCCCTTTGACCACAAGCCTTGCTTTATACCTATTTTTTGGTCCATCTGAGTTCTTCTTTACCTTGTAGATCCATTTAGATCCAATTATCTTCATGGGTGGCTTCTTGGGAACTAATTCCCAAGTCCGATTCTCTTGAAGAGATTCTAGCTCTTCTTCCATTATTTCTCTCCATTGTGATTTCTTCTTAGCGTGTCCAGATGTTGATGTTTCTTCTGAGCTCATATCCTGAGCAATATAGACTGAGTCCTTAGTGACCATAGAGTTTCAAATCCATACATTTCTAGCTTCCTTTTTTCTCTAGTTGATCTCCTTATTGTTTATTGATTTTCCCTCTAATGGATTCAAGTAGCTCACTAGTGGTCTAAGTAAAACTTAGTCCATTGAGCATAGGCATGCGGCTAAGTGAATCAGCCACTACATTAAATTTTCCCTTCCTATACCTAAGCTCATAATCAAACTCTTGAAGGGTCTCTACCCATCGCGCCTACAACCTTTAAGGTCTATTTGATTAGAAATCCACTTAATGCTCTCTTGATCAAACACTATCGTGACTTTGGCACCATATAGATAATGATGCCACTTCTTCAAAGCATGGACAATTACATACACACTCCTTCTCATAGACGGAGTAATTCTTTTGAGCCGATTCTAGTTTCTTACTATCAAACGCTACTAGTCGACCATCTTGAACTAAAAGCACTCCTATAGCAAAATTACTTGCGTCAATCTCAACCAAAAAGCATTTATTGGGATTTGCTATATGTAAAAGTGGAGTTGTAGCAATTGCTACTTTCAATCTCTCCATACTTTGCTTATGTTCATCTCCCCAATGAAAGCCTTTCACTTTCCCTTTGATTTGCTCCATTATCAAGGCAACAATTTTTGCATAATTCTTAATGAATCTTCAATAGAAACCTGATAAAACTAAGAAGATCTATAGCTCTTCCAGGTTCCTCGGATGTGGCCATTCCATAATAGCCCCTAATTTTTCAGGATCCATATGGATTCCATTTTGGGAGACTATATGCCCAAGGTATCTAACCTCTCTTTTGAAAAATTCACCCTTTGACTCCTTAGCAAAGAGTGAATTTTCCCTTAACACTTGGAAAACTTTTCTTAAGTGTTTCAAGTGCTCCTGTCATGATGCACTATAGATCAGGATGTCATCCAAGAAATCTACTACAAAGTATCCTAGATAAAGCCATAATACACTATTCATGACCTTCAGGAAAGTGGAAAGAGCATTGGTGAGACCAAAAGGCATCACCAAAAACTCATAGTGCCCATATCTAGTCCTAAATGCAGTCTTCGGGATATCCTCTAGCCTAATCCTAATCTAAAATTACCATGATCTAAGTTCAAGCTTGGTAAAATACCTATTTTGATGCAATTGATCAAATAGGTCTTCCAATCTAGGCATTGGAAACCTATTTTTGATAGTTGCCTTATTAAGTGCTCTATACTCTATACATAATCTCATAGAGCCGTCTTTCTTCTTAACTAGGAGCATTGGCAATGCCCAAGGTGAGATAATAGGTCTAATGAAGCCCTTATCTAAGTAATCCTGTAACTGCCTCTCAACCTCCTCATGTCGAGAAACAGTAAGCCTCTACGATGGCTTACAAATAGTGTTAATGTTAGTAACTACCTCAATAGCATGGTCAATGTCCCCTCTCTCGGCTGGTAGCCCTCTTGGTAAGCTAGTGGGAAAAACATCCCTAAACTCAAACATAAGATTTTAGAATTTTTAACCACACACTCTTGCAAGAAAGAATAATAGAAATTTGTGTCCATATTTACATTCTTAGCATGAAAATATACATTAGATGAAATTTTTGTATAATGCTCAAAGTCCTAACTATACAATAAAAAAATCTCATCTACATGCTAGAAATGACAAAGACTATACAACTCTAAAGATGAAATGAGAGGTGCACTAGGTACATCTATCTCTCCTTGTATACAAAATTTACTTCCATTTCTTTCAAACTCAAGTGTGTTGTTTTGATAGCTATGTTTAAGTGTATTTCCCAACCCTTGTAGCCACTCTCTTCCTAACACATGATCTATCCTCTCCATATTCATGATTTGAAAGTCCTTGTGATCTGTATAGCCTTGCATCTTAACTTCCAAATTGGATACCATAGTATCCCATATCCTCTTGTCTTCCCCTTGCATCATAGCTACTATGTATTTATGTGCACTAGGAACCTTTAGCTTCTTGACTAGAGCATAGTTTATGAAGTTATGAGTCGCAGAGTTGTCTATCATGACATCCACCCCGATCCTGTATACACTACCATGAAGTTTAACCAAGTCATGTGGTCCAAACTAGGGTGACCATAATAACTGGGCCAAACAACAGGTGTGCTCTATATCCTCGTGCATCACCTCCACTCCCTTGCAGCTAGAGATGCCATGAATAGGAAGTGTGTGCACTAGGTGGACTGCCTTTTTGCCCTTTTCAAGGGCCATACTACTCTATGGTCCTCTCTTCTTTTCTTCTCCCTTCTTGAGCGGACAGCTCCACTGTGAATGGCTAGGAGACAAACACCTAAAGCATAGGTTCTCTCTTTTGGCCCTTTCAAACTGCTCTGTAGATAGCCTATGCCCTTGTGATCTTTATTTTTTAATGAAATTTTTGTTTTTCCCCCATGGCAACTTCTTCTTGAGCTTATTCATACTAAGAGGTTTGAGGGGTTGATGTGTCTCCATAGGAGTGTATTGAGGATAGTTATGGTCCTCGTAGATCTAGACATACTTGATTGCCTACTCAAACGTCTTAGGTGCATTTCTTCTTAGCTCTTTTTTGATGGCTTTATATAAGCCTCTAACAAACCCTCTAGTTTTCTAGAAATCATCTAAGCCCTTAAGTTTCAAAATGATCTCCCTATAGTGCGATATCTAGACCGTCAAAGCCTACCTCTCTAGGTGATCCTATCCCACTCATCCCAATTCCTCTCTTCCTCATTCTCAAGAAGAAAATCTTTTATAAAAAGAGTATCAAAATGAGCCCAATCTGTAAGGATAGATTTTGCCTCTTTGAGACTCATCCACCACTTATAAGCATGCAAGCCAAGCAAGAGACTTGGCTCTAGCACATGATACTCAGGTGGGGTGCCCTTCAGTTGATGAAAATCATCTTTAGAGGAAGAGTAGGAGTCTCTCTTTCCTTCCTATCTAGGAAAGAGATGACACGTATCTCAAGTGAGATCATTTGAGACTTAAGCTGCTCAATGAGATATGTCAGGCTACCTATGTATCTTTCTAGCCTAAGGGTCATTCTTTTAACTCTGCAAATTGCTCATGAGTAACAAACTCATCTAAAAGTTCCTCATAGGTATACTCTTCTTGTTGAAGCTCTTTTCCCTCTAGTTTTTTCTCTACTTCCTGCTCAAGTTCTACCTCTTCCATCATAAGGTCAAGATCCTTTAGTTGTTCTTTCAATGAAGAAGTGTGTTCTACTATTTGTTTCCCTTTAGAATCCATTTTTCACTCCCCCTGTTTACTAACTAGAGAATGTGAAAAGAATGGAAGTAAACTTTAAATACACAAGAAGAAGATAAATATAACACTAGAGCACTTCCCTAGTACAAAATGAATCTACAAAAGCAAAATCCAAGTGATCTTTGAAGCATGAAGGTGTTGATCTTCAATACTCGCCAGGCCAAAACAAAAATTTGAAATATACAATTGGCTTGACGAGATTGTAATCACCAAAAACCAATAAGACTGATGCCAAAATCATGTGGCAATACCCCAAATGGGCAAACTAAGTCAAACTAAAGCACTTTTCAATTTTGCTAGTCCTCACTAATCCAAAATAGGTTATGAGTTATGTCTCCTACATGCACCTGTTGATGTGTCCTTTGGTGCCATTCTATGTGTTCCTCATGTGCTTGTTGAGGCCTTGGTTCCTGTGATAATGGCTGCTCCGATACCAATATAATAATCTCTCAATGATGCTCGTTACTTTTCCTTTCTCTACACATTTCTCAAGAGGCCAGTACTTGGAGGTCGACACAGAGATCGTTCTTTTCCTTAGCCACCTAGCCGCATGATTCTTCCATATATTCTCTCTCTCTCTCTCTGTCTCTCTCTCTCTCTCTCTGTCTCTGTCTCTCTCTCTCTCTCTCTCTCTCTCTCTCTCTCTAGTTGCCTGCAAAGGCATTAGTCATGGCCTCTCACATGAGTGCCACTTGGCACTCATGTGAGTATCCTACTTTAGATGTCTAACACGTGGTTTACACCTCTTGCTCCAATCTCATAAAGGATAATCCACATTACAATTCTAAAGCTAAGAACCTCATCAATATTGAAAGAGCTTTAGGCTATATCACTCATTGGACTTTAAGTACCACTACTAGTGGTTGGGGATTTCTTAGGAACAACATGCTATTTAATGAGCTTAAAGAAGTCCATGCTCACTAATAGGGAGCATCCTTCCATTACTTGAGATTCATTCTAAAGGAATTAAAAACATGATCAAATGATTGATCTTGGAATCTTTTGCAATATAGAAAGGAAATTTGAAAGGAGTTCTTAGACTTTCAACCAATGTTCAGAAGGTTTATTGTTTCTTTATGTTCATCTCTTGAGTATCAAACTAAAGGATAAATGTCACCTTTAGGATAGGGTTTTCCATTACATTGTTAAAGTTTGACTTTAACTTCCATTTATGTGATATGTATTCCTGTTCTTGAGTTTGAAACAAACAGTATTATCATTGGTTAATCTTTCAATGTTACTAGATTACTTTAAACATATTACAAAAATCCACTCTGATTGCATAGTCTAAAGTACAAGCATTTTATAATGATTGAACCAATATCCAATAATTTTACTATGAACACATCCTTCTCTTTTTTTTAGGAACGTATCTTATTTCATAAAGTTGCATGGGTAGGTTTCCTCTTGAAGCTACAAACAACTTATCCATGTTTTCTTAGCATGTTGCATCATTACGAGAGATGCAATCATGAAACCTAACATTCATTTATTGAACATCAAAAACTCCTTGGGATGGAATCAAGTGAGAAATTCGATGATTTCTTGGAACTTTGCGACCTTACCAGGGATGCAACGTATGGAACAGGACAACTATTTATTGAACTTTGATAGTTCAATTTATGTTAAGTTCTTGGAGATAAATTAACTGAAAACATTCATTTAAATGTGCTTATGGAGTTAGGGAAACTTTTTTTAAGTTATCATCCTACTTGGATGCATGCAAAATTACACAAGCAAGTGTAAATTATCTTTCTAACTTGATTTTATGATCCTCTTAAGTGTCTCCTGGACTTAGAGTCATCATAAGGTTTAGAAATCTGTGAGCAGTCATATTTTCTTGCTTATGACAGAAAATTGAATGCTTGACTTCCTTATGCCTACTTTTAAGCAAGACATTAAGCATACTTAATGTAAATCTTCATTAAGTATTGGATACCCAAGTATTACCTAGGGCAAGAATGGACTAGTAATTTGAATTCCAAGGTAGCTAGCATAATGTTGAAACTTAATTAGTTTTTCTTTTTTCCTAGTGTGTAACTTGAGCATTTCAAAGTAAGCTACTACAAAGAAAGTACATTCATTCGTATACTTAGTTAAAAATCATGCGCTCACATTTTTGTAAATGCATATGCTTGAATGCATGTGTTGGCATTTGATGCCCTACACTTAATCAAGAAATTCTTGAGGTTGCAATGCATGCATGTCATACATTCATGCACAAACATACTAAATTCGCTTCCTTTAAAAGATACAAACATGCAAGTGCACAAACTTGAGTGCATCAAATTCCTATTCAAACAAGAAGGAAGCTTGTGTGTGTCTAAAAACATCCTTTTGGAAGAAGAGATATGCACAAATAATGCTTGATTTTTGTGCATGAACTCATGTTTCCATGTTATGAAAAAGTGCTTCTCATGCTTGAAATGATAAGCTAGTTTCATCACCTTGGACTAGATTTAAACTAAATCTATGAAAGTTTTTACCCGACTTCAACTCTTTCCTAAGATGAAGTGAAAGGTAATGAAAAAAAGATCAAACATGCATTGAAAACAATCATCAATTGGAAAATACTTATCCCTAGATCAAGCTATGCCCTTTGATTGTCCATAAGAAGAGCTATTTTCCACCCTTGAGAAATTGTTCAAGACTTGTGAGCTCTCAATAGATTTTTAATAAGATAGTTCCTTGTTACTATAAGAGCTTGTGTGCATCTAGATAAGATCAAGCTTTCAATTGCAAGGAATTAGATTCAAGACCCATCTTTGCCCAAATCTAAGAGCTTAGAGTCTTCTTTTGAAAAGAGCTAGAGATGCGGGTTCAATTCTTTTGGATAAACGACACCCTTTTGCTACCATCAACCTCCTCTATAGGACCTAAAATTATTCTTAATGTCAACTTTGATGAGAAAATTGGCTCTCTAGTTGGATAGATTAGTTTGTTGTCTAGCATGAAGGCATGGGTTTGATCTCTATGTCATTGATCAGATTTCCAACCCTATGATCTCTTTTTTCTTTTAGTTGCATGGTGGAATCAAACTTCCGTAGAACTTCCTTTTTCTTTGAGCTGCATGAAGAAATTAACCTTCAGCAGCATTTGTAGTTCATTGTGTATTGACCTGGAGCTATATTCCTGAGGATATAGAGGCCTCCTTTTGAGCTAGAGATTGCTCGTTCAAGTCTACCGTCCTGCACCTCTCCATGCATGTGTTTAGGTTCTTCATCTGCACTAATGATCGTGGCTGCTCATGGTGCCTAATGGATCATTTGCTGGCAACAAAAAACAAAGAATGTTTTATTTTCTACAAAATAATCTTGTGCAAATGTTCAACAAAATGCTCATGAATAGCACCATAGCTCATGTATAATAGACCCATAGCTCGAAAATTTCATCTACCTAAGGAAATAGATGGGAAACCCACCACCAATGGAAGAAGATGAACCCATGCTCCCTCGTTACTAGTAGAAGTGCAAAGAGAAATATTTGAATCCTTCATGTGGGAGGTTTCTCTATCTTCATCATCTATAAGGACAAAGGTCACGATTGAAGTTGTGATACCAATGCAAGAGATTGATAATTATGACCACCACGTACTAGAGAGATGACTCTCCTCCCAACCTTATGCATGTATATATAGATGCTCCAATCAAGGAGGAACACCAATGTAGCTCGAGTCCACAAGTGCATGTGAAGTCTCCTCCACTCCTTTAGTACCTTCCACTAGAGTCCACTAGTGGTGGGTGTACTCCCCACTCAATTTAAGTCAAGTTAACTCACCGTAACTTGAGTTATAAGGCTCTAGAGCTCCTTGGGAAAAACTCTCTCCCGATGCTCCCCATGGGGGTTGAGACCTTACCCTTCACAACCTTGAGACTTAACCACCAGGTTACGTGAATCACTTGTTTAAAACATCACATGAACTTATGCTTAAGTCTAGTCTTGAGATCCTTGGCCATACACAGGGGTGACCAAACGGTGTTCGATTTCATATCTGATTGAATTGTACAAACCCTTAGATCATATGCTTACTTTATAATAAGTGCAATTTTGAAGTTATATGTAGGAACGCAATATGATCATTGGAGCAACAATCTTAGGATCTCCACATCCTATTTCTTATGGATCTAGAGTAAAAGCTTTACCATGATTTGTAATGATATTTTCAAAGTACTCTTTCTCTGTAGCCACTAACATCAATTTTTACTTTTCTAATTGTTTCATTGGTGATCCTTGATCTATCAGGAAGAATTGAATCATGAATTATGTTTGTAATCATCTCATTACTTATTTTTGGAACTGACTGAGATACTGGCATCACTTTCTTATCTACATCTTGTATTTGGTATCGCACAAAACGATCAAAATAATGATGCTTAAGAATCCAATCATGCAAAATTTCATACATTTTCCAATGATGATAATAGGACAAGTTTGGAAAATTCTTGTTCATTACTCATGAAGGTTTCATATTCATCAATCACATCAACCCATGAAACGTATTCAAATTTCCAAATATCAATTAACTATGTAAAAAAGAAATGTGACCAAAAGCAAAAACAAAGGTAAACTTTTTAAGGAACAAAAGTATTAAAATGTAGGAAATTAAAGATACAAGTACCACTATTCAACTATGTAATGAGGGACTTACTCAAAATCCTGTTCAATATGCATGAGAGGATACTTTCTCAATGTTTGCTGATTTCTAGGACTGTTAACACAAATAATCATGAATTGTATTTCATTCAAACCATCGCATGAATAAATGCATGAAATATACTCCCATCATCTAAAAATTTGGTTTCCATGTGTTATTGACAAATAATGGTTGATCTAAAACAATCAGGTATGAACAATCTTCATCTGAAAATAAATGGTGATCTTCTTTCACATATCCAATGCAAAAAGTTCCATTAGGCAAAGTGCCCAAAAGATAATATGGATCATTTTTAGTTTCTTTCATATGCCATCCATGGTCTCTTTCTATAGGCCATCTATCTTCATCATAAAGTTCCTTTGAGACTACATTGATTTCAAGACTAGATACCAAGCCACATATTGTTTAGGACGATTTCCAATGTTTACCATAGTTTCATCAATTTCCCTTGCCCAATCATTTTGAGCAAAATGGATCTTAGGGATACAATTATTTTTTGTCTATATTCCCAACCATAGGCCCTTAATAGTTCCTTCATCCAAAATTACTGTTCATTTCACGTTCATTCACTTTTACAATGGTTGGCTCATCTTTCTCTATACCTTCTTGCTTATTTTCAATGGATTCTCTTGTTCTTCTTATCATTATTAATTCCTCTTTTAGATAGTATTTTTGCATTCCCAAAATCTCCTCTATGAAAAGAGGAACTTTGGCTCTTGTCATAAGTGACCTTTTGAATGCCAATGATCTTCTCCAATTGAGAAATTAATCTGAATGTTGAATGTTTCTTAGTTGTCTTTTCATCCTTCTCCTCACCTTTCTAGCTTTCTTGAACTTCCTTCTTTTTTGTTTCTTCTTATGAGATTCTCTCTTATTGTTGGCTTTCCTATCTCTTCCTCTTCTTTGACTTTCTTTAGGTTCTTGGGTTTGTTCATTTGGCATAACTTACTCTTGAGTCTCCTTCCTCGACTCTTGAGTTAGTGTTGTATCTTGTTCCTCTTTATGCTCTTCTTGTTTATATTTATCTTCCACATTCACATCATGTGCATAGATTGAAAGAAGGTCAACATATTCATTCTAGTGTGTCTTTGCATGTATAATAGAACTACATTTATTAACCATTTACCTATACAAGAAGTATCATAAACATATTTCAATTTACCCTTACAAGAAGTATCATAAACATATTTCAACTTACCCTTACAAGAAGTATCATAAACATATGTCCAAGAGTGGTCTTCATTATCTTCAAAATCCAACTTGTAAGAATATGAAGTTTGACTTTTAGAAGCTTCATAAAACTTCTTTAAGTCACCCTTCCCAAAGTTTCTTCCTAAAGGTCGTTTTGTGGCATGGTCACAAAGGTACCTATCAATTTCAATAACAAAGTTCCGCCCTTTTTCTTGATGAATGGATGCACATCTCGAATATGGATGATTAATATCATTGCACAGTATGCATCTCCTACTTTGATTAAATGTTTTCCTAACTGGCTCTTAAATTTGGGGTTGGATTTCTTGAACTTGAACATTTTGCAATGCAACTATTTGAATCACTAATGTTTCCATGTCTTTAGCAAAAGAATTGATTTTGGGTTCAACTTGAGCAATCTTCATATCTTTTTTAGCTTGTATTGCTTTCTCAGCTTCATAATTAGGTACATTATGTGAAGGTGATCTATCCCTAGTATCTAAGCAATTTGTGTGATTGAAATCTCTTTTGTGTCATTGTGTTAGGCGATGAACGTCAACCCTACCTATATACCTATGATTTGTTAGGTCACTAAGAGTATTCACATCTTCTAATCTAGGCTCTAAGCCTCTTCTCTGGGACTCATCTAGCATATCTAGAAATGTTTGCAAACTATGGGATTCTAGGACTATCCTATCTGCTTGACGTATTTGATTATACTTCATTTCAAGTTCAGTCAATCATTGTGTGATGTGCATATCAATTTTAGAAGACTCGATTCATCATAGAAATGAAGCCCTATTTTTCTTAATATAGACCTCATAGGAGAACTCAACCAAGAGTTGCTTCTTAAAATCATCCCATGAAAGATTATGCACAACTCTAAGTTGAATTTGCTCATGGGTAAGGCCATTAGAGATCCTCATGGATATCTCGTTTTTGCTAGTAGCAGAAAAGCTATATTGCTCTACAAATTGGTCAAAGTATATGAAATATGATGTTGTATTTAGCCCATTGAATTCTCCCTGTTGGATTTAATGAAGTCAAATATTTCCCATACACACTATTCCTCAAAATTAAATGTCACACTCCTATGCCTAGTTGCAAACACAAGAAGGGAAGTGTAAAAATGAAATTCACAAAGAATACCTTCACTTGATCTTTCTTCACTTCACGGGTATGTGATCAGCCTTAACACCAACTCCATGTTATCTCCAAAATCATGTCAAAACTCACAAAGTTGGACAACCCTAGTAGCAACAACAGACACACACAAGGTGATTTCTATTAGGTTCAATTTATGTAATGGGAATCCAGGCCTACATGCAAGGTACTTGCAGTGTATGTGTATGCTAGGAAACATTTATGCATAGTCCTAAAACTTGCGCTTGTTCAAAGGCAAGTGGTTGGTGCATACTTGAGGAAGGAGAAAGGCATTTGTACATGTTTTGTTGACATTTATTTCTTGAGGTAAAATATATTTAAGTTGCGTTGTAACTCGGACTTCCCTTACATTAACATCCATTCTCAATCAATCTCAATCAGATGTAATCGGACTTATATGCAAGTTACTCGATCACATTTATGAAAACAGTATTTGCAAATGCTAAGCATGTTGAATTCTGGAAAATGTTGTCAATTTTCAACGCAAAAAGAATGTATGTTTAAAGAGAATCCTTTCAAAGATTTTTATAGTTACATAGAAGTAATGAATGCTGAATTTGATGCAGGAATTGTCATTGAATGGCTCGCGAAGAAAGCAAATTACTTTAGATACAAAATTTACAATGTATACAAGTCATTTCGATTGTTCAAAGGATAATTGAACGCATACTGTATCACTCTAAACACTTCACATGGAATCCAAGTATCTCACTCTCTTGTTACTCTTCTATATTCGCCAAGTTTTGCGACCAAACTTTATTGCACAAGTGCTCTTATAATTGCTTCATGAAATAACTCACCATATCAACAACGTTCAACCTCCATGATGTGGTCGTCAAGAATAAAATCGACCGAATCAAATCCTTCCTTGGCTGGCATCTACCAATCTTAATGTCTTCTGAGTCAAGTACACAAGAATTGGCCAAACTTGACATGAGATCAAAACTCTCTTTTTATAGGCAATGGACTTCTACGACTATCGAAAATGAATGCTTTTGGTTCAATAACATTATCGGAATAGAACCACCTGTGAGGTAAAATTCTCTACTTCCACCTATTGCAAAAAATTCAAATCATAAGAGTTTTTTTTATAAATGCAGGTTCGGCAAGCGCCTACTCCTATGAGATTCAACTTTTGAAAGAACAACTCTACAGGTGAATAGGCATAGTACCTAGAGTGGAACCCCTTCGTATACCACAAAGCAAGGGTTAGACAAAGTTACAACTAATTTAAGCTTGCCAAAGCCATTACAGGTGAATGGACATAGTACCTGTGGGTTACCTTGTATCCCACAAAGTAGGAGTTAGAAAAGTTTATAAGTGGTTTATAATGAGTGATGAAACACACCTAAGTACCTCACAAAGTTCTCAAGTTGTGCTAATGGATGACATGCCCGCACCCTTCCAATGGGGTTATGAGATCGCATTGAATTTATTTGGCATAATTCATTGGACTTGCACTTGAATCACATTGAACTTGCACTAGAATCAGATGAAAGAATAGTTCAAAATCAATGACTTAGGGCGACTCACATACTTCCTAGGGTTGGAAGTACTCCATACAAAAAAGGGTATGTATCTTACTCAATGGACCTACATCAAAGATATGCTCGCTAAGTTCAAGATGAACAACGTGTAGGTACATCCATGGAGATGAACCTAAAGCTAAGTGCTGATGAAGAAGTCTCCTAAGTCAATTTATACACACTCCTAGGAAGGCTTACATTGAGGTAGCTAAAAGGATACTCAAGTACTTGAAGGGAAACATCAATGAGGTTTTGTAATAGCCATACACATCTGATATAGATATTAAAATCTTCTAATGTAGTTTGGGCATGTTCTAAAGATGATAGGAGAAGTGCATCATGATATCTCACCTTTTTAGGTATAAAACTCATCTCATGGTCTTAAAAGAAGCAACCCACTATTGCACTCTCATCAAATAAATCTAAATATAGAGGTCTTGGCAATGCAAATTACAAAGCAATGTGGATCAAGACCTTGTATTCTGATTTAGGTCTCAAGTCCCCTACCCCTCACATTTTTGGTGACAAAATTAGTTCATTACAACTTGCAGCTAAACGAATTTACCATGTGAGGACCAAGCACCTAGAAGTGCACAATCACTGTGTTAGAGAGAAGATCACAATTAGGGAAACTAAGTTGTCATATGTACACACAACTAATGTGCAAACATGATGACCAAAACATTCAATGGGGTTAAGTTGAACAGATTCAAAGCAATTACTCGAATACAAGATGTATTGAAGAAGTAAAGACTCAAGCATCTTAGGCTTTAGAGGCAATTGTTAGTGCAAAGAGTAAGCCTAAGAGCTTTCTCGGTGAAAGAACCTTGAAGCAAATATGCAGGGACCAATGTGTGCTTGGGATACCTAATGTATCCAAGCAACATATGATCTACAAGTGTGGTGCTTGTGAGTTTTAAAAGTCTCACAGGTTACCATTCTCAAGGAAAGGCTACATGCATGAGGACTACCTAGAGCTTGTCCATACAGATGTATGGGGACCAAGCAAAGACCCCTCAATCTCAGGATCAAGGTACTATGTATCTTTTATTGATGATTATAGCAAGTGGACTATATTGTACTTTATGAAGCACAAAGATGAAGTGTTCAACTGTTTTAAAAAATATCTTGCACTTGTTGAGAATCAGACAGGAAGAAACCTAAAGAGGCTAAGTTCAGATGGAGGAGGTGAGTACTTCTCCAATAAGTTTGAAGCATTCTTGTAGGACAGAGGAATCAAGAGAGAAATCACCACAAGGCATACTCCTGAACAGAATGGGGTAGCTGATAGAATGGCCTTCTTGCCAAGAGGCAAGTCATATAAAGACCAGGTACCATTTTTCATGATAGCATCATATTCAGATTGCATTGGAGTCATCCAATGTTTAGAATTTTGTGCTTCATTAAACAAAACAGGTTAAATCTGATCACAAAGACTAGATGGAGCCATAGCATAGCAATCTGATGCAAAAGAGGCACTATGAGAGCCTATTTGAGTACGATATGATAGAGGTGCATCTAGTTTGTTGTCATGCAAAGTCTACACCAGCCATTCTGGGATAGTTTTTGCCTGCTCAATATTGGCTCTCTCATCAATAAGTGCATCATGTAAGTCTGCATGAAAAATGGGATGATCTGCATCATCACATGAAACATGCAAATGCTGAGAAGTTGCCTCATTAGGACCAGCACTAGACTGTCCACTTGTAAAAAGAGGCAGCAAAGTATCATACATGTCTTTGGAGCTAACAGATGTCTCCTTAGTACATGAAAGCAATGGCTAAATAGCATCTTCCACAAAAAAAACATCACACCTAATGAGAGTTCATTTAGTTTCTGGATGATATAGATGATAGCCTTTACTTTCAGAACTCTCCGGAACAAAAATACATTTTACTACTTTATCATCCAATTTTCTACGATGTTGTTCAAGCACTAATGCATATGACAAACAATCAAAAACATGCAGACGAGCAATAGATGGCTTGCGATCATTCCAAGCCTCATATGGAGTGATAGACTGTAGCGCTTTGGAGAAATCATCGATGAAAGTCAGAAAGGAAAGATAATTTCCAAAAGAGGGTGTGTACATAGGACCACAGACATCACTATGTACAAGCTACAATTTCTAGGTAGCCCGAACTGAACCATCTTTTGGAAAGGAGGAATGCTACATTTTTCCCAAAATACAACTTTCACTAAACATGTTTTCCAGGTGCCTCAAGTTTGGGAGAGGACACCATTTCAGATTTCTACAGGCATAGCAAACTAGTAAAATTCAGATGACCAAAGTGTGCATGCCAAAGCTTTGCCCAAACAAATTCTGCTAAACCTGTAGCAAACTTCGAGATGCTTATACTCGCGAATCGAAATTGGTATATACCTTTGGCATGAAAAGATGAAATAGCCTGCACAAGCATTGTGATAGTGCATTCGGAGATGGAAACAAGCTTAGATCGCAATTTTGGCACCACAAAAGGAAGATGTTTTGATCTCTCAAACACCCTGAGTATACGTACCAAACTTCATGTGATTCTGAGACTGTAACTAGAGGGGTGTTGACGATGCCCTAGATGAAGCGTTGACCTCCTCTGATACCAATTGTTGGAGTTAGATGTCTGAAGAAGCATGCAAACAACATAGGGAAGAAGAAGCTTGGAGCTCAACACACAATAATGAATGTATTACCACTAGAATGTACAAAGATTAGTAGTGCGTTAGGGCAATAGGCATATATACAAGCTGGAGAAAAAAACCTCCTAAAGAGGGAAAAAAGTGCCCCGGCTGTCCTAATGTGTTCACACACATCACTACCTAAATATATCAACACATACCACAAAAAAATAAAAAACTACAACTTTTCCCCTAAAGTAGGGATGTTAGAAAAAATAAGGAAAGCCAATAATTCCATACACTATAAAGGCACTCATGGCATAACTGGAAAGGCACTTGGACTAAAAACCAGAATGACATGGAGACCATATTAACAACTTGCAAAAAGTAATTCCACTTGCAAAAGAACATTAGACCTACAAAATAATATTCCTCTTGCAAAAACATATTCCCCCTATATATCTATCTAAGTTCTTATGTATGCATGTATGCATGTATGCATGTATGCATGTATGCATGTATGCATGTATGCATGTATGCATGTATGTATGTATGTATGTACGTATGTACGTATGTACGTATGTATGTATGTATGTATGTATGTATGTATATATGTATGTATGTATGTATGTATGTATGTATGTATGTACGTATGTATGTATGTATATATGTATGTATGTATGTATGTGTGAATGTATGTATATATGTATGTATGTGTTGTTGGAGGACATGGTGGATACTCACAAGAGATGAGTTGTTGTACCTAAATCTTGCTTCACACCTGCTATAAGTGATGGCTTGAGAGTGTTGTGGGCCTCTTTAGCTATCTAATAAGCATTAATGATCACATACGTTGCTTGGAAGATGATGCACAGATGATAGGATAAAAATAGATAGGTAGGCATATGATCCAGTGTACAAAACTTGTTATTTTTGTTGAGACACTTACTCAGTGTTTTACTCAATTCTCTGAGTACAACAGCAATTAGTAAAATTCCTTTTGGGTAACTTCAATTAGCTTAACAAGCTACCAATCATGAGTGTAGTCATCTAAAATGATCAACTATATGCAGAGAAAAATGTTTAGCAAATCAAGCTTGCATCCCAAATTTTACGGGCCTTGATAGTCACAAACCAGTGACCAATGTTTGATTAATAACTGACAATCAAATGACGCTTTATCAATGAAACATTGTAGGATCAAAGTAGACAGTATGCTGAAGATTTCATGCTTTAAGTCACACAAAATGATGCACTTTACAGTGCAAACCAGATCAAACAAGTACATTGTTCTGATGGAGTGTGACAGAGATATGAGAGTAGGAAGTAATCATCATGTATGAATTAATTCAAGTAACAATACAATGTCATTCGCAATAAGGCATTACTCAATGAGTGAGGAATGAGTGAGCTATGAGATGATCTCCTCTTCTCAATGAAGGTACATGGAAATGATCTCTAAACCTCGAGATTACATGCGGGCATTTCATGTTCTCTTTTATAGCTTTTGTTGGAGGCAAGGATTTGAATTTGAATTCAAATCTCCACCTAAAAGTAATCCTAAAGTATAAGATTGATTCTCTCTTGACTCAACTACCAAGTGATACGAGATTATATGCTTCCTAACTCCTCATGGTTTTAGTAACCTTTTACAATGGGTAATTATAATCCAAAGTTAGAAGAGGTTGTATGTATGAAGCCTTCCAAATGTAATAGAAATACATCAAGCTTATGTGAAGTGATCAAGTATGTAGGCTTGGGCTTAATTGCACCAACAGCTCCCCCTCAAGCCTAACATGCTTGATGTTCATTGCTCCTTGATCTCTTGCAACCCAATCATCAATTTGAACCTGTTCATCTTTGTTCCATCCAATGCTTTGGTGAGTAAATTTGCACATTGCAAATGAGTTGATACATAGGATAATTGGATATCCTTGCTAAGAAATTTCTCCCTAACATAACGATAATGCACCTCAATGTGCTTATTCTTGGCATAGTACACAAGGTTAGCAGCCAAATGAAGTCAACTAGTGTTATCTCCGAATATAATTGGAGTGTAGGAATGTATCTCCAAATTTACATACAATTGCTTAAACCACATAGCTTCCTGAGTTGCATTTGCCAAACCTCTATATTATGCTTGTGTGGAAGATAAGGCCATAGTTGGTTGTTTCTTAGATGACCAAGATATGAGTTTTGAACCTACAAAAGATAGGTACCCTAAAGTGCTCCTCCTATCATCCTTGGAGCTAGCCCAATCTACATCATAATATAACTTTATATCTATGTCAAAAGTAAAAGGGTAGAATAATCTTTCATTCATTGTACCCTTTGGATACTTAAGCACGCTCTTTGCAGCTTCCGTGTGTGGCTTCCTTGGTACATGCATGAACTGACTTAATGTGCTCACACCATATGCAATATCTACGCTTGTCAAAGTAGCATAATTAAGACTACCCACAAGTCGTTGATAGCTTGTAACATCTTCAACTAGTTCATCTTCATGTGCACTTAGCTGATGATAAATCTCCATAGGAATGCCTATAATCTTAGTGTTCTTCATCTTAGACTTTACCAGCATATCATGTATGTACTTCCCTTGTGTGATGAATATACCTGAATCTGTATACACAAGATCTAAACCAAGGATTAATAGGTTAATAGGCCTAGATCACTGATTTTGAACTTCTTCATTAATTGAGCTTTGACCTGTTTGATACCATCAAAATCATTACTTGTAATAATGATATCAACTACATAAACACATAAGTATATGACCTCTGATTTATTCTCCTGAACAAATAAGAAGAGTCTGCCTTGCTTGCCACAAAGCCTTGATCTTGCAAATAGGTAACAAGCCTATGGTTCCAAGCTCTAGGAGCTTGGTTGATACCACAGAGTGCTTTTCTAAGCTTGCATACATACCCTGCTTTCTCTTCATCTTCAAAACTTGGTGGTTGTGCCATATACACTTCCTTTGATATCCAACCATTTAAAAATGCATTCTTGACATCCAACTCATATAAATTCCACTTTTTGGATGCAGGAAGACTTACCAATACCCTGATTGTTGGCATCTTTGTCATAGGAGAAAATGTCTCTTCATAGTTTACTCCATGTGTTTGGGTGAATCCCTTTGTCACTAATCTTTCCTTGTACCTGTTTATAGAACCATCAGAGTTCTTTTTAACTTTGTATATCCACCTTGAACCAATTATCTTCATATCTAGCTTTTGAGAACTAGATCCCAAGTGTGGTTTTCCTGCAATGCTTCCACTTCTTCTTGAATGGCTTCTCTCCACTCTTTCTTCTTCTTAGCCTCTTCAAATGAAGGTGGCTCCTCTGCCATTGAATCTTTAGTGATGTATACAGAGTGCTTTGTGACTAAGCATGTATGATATCCATACCTTATGGGCTTCTTACTTTCCCTTTGTGATCTCCGTAAAGCTTGATTGGAAGACTCGGGTAGATCCTCTAGTTGCTTGTATTTGAACTTGCTTCTTGATTTCCAAGCTTTGAAGTCAATATGCTCCTCATCTTCTTAGTTGATTTCCTTTGCTTGGTGTTGGTCTTCTTGAGTGAGGGTTCGAAAATCATTTTCCAAATCATATGGTAATTTGACTTTCCTGAAATCATCTTCAAACCAAGAATTATTCTCATCAAATACTACATCCTTACTAACTATGAATGCCTTGTTAGTGGGATTGTATACTCTATATCCCTTTTGATTCTAATCATAGCCAATAAATATACATTTCTCAGCCTTAGGGTCCAGCTTCCCTCTTATTTGTGATGGGATGTGTGCATAGGCAATGCCGCCAAATATTTTGCAATGATCCCATGAGGGTCTCCTACCATTCCAAGCTTCATATGGTGTCATACCACCCAACATAGGCCTAGCTGCCTCAACAATTAACATGTTCCTTCTCTCTACCACTCCATTCAATTCAGGAGTATACATGGTTGTCACTTCCCTCTTTATGCCTCTGTCCTCTAGAAATAGATCAAACTCATGTGAAAAGTACTCACCCCTCCATCAGACCTGATTCTCTTCAAGCTCTTTCTTGTTTGGTTTTCGACTAGTGCCAAATACTTCTTAAAGCATGTGAATACCTCATCCTTATGCTTCATGTAATAGAGAGTTGTCAATAATCTTCATGGATGTATCCTTTCCTGTTCAATGCTTGCCTATGAGCTTTGCCAAATTGGAAAGCTCCACGTTTGTAAATAATGTGCTGCTTGGTCACATTGGGAATGCCAAGCACACTTTGATCCCTACAAATTTGCTTCAGAGTCCTTTCTCCTATGTGCCCTAGTCTTTTGTGCCATATTTCCAACTCAAATAATGTTTCGTCTCTATAACTAAATAGTGCTATATTCCTTGTGTCTTTAATTTCAAAAGTAAACAATCTACCCGACTCCTCACCTTTGGCAATCCTTTTGAATCCTTGTTGGGGGTCTTCCACATATGCTCCATGCTTAGTGAACCTGACCTGTCGACCTTTCTCTACAATTTTCCCAACACTAATTAGGTTTTTAGTTATAGTAGGCACATACAGAATTTTGCTCAAAAGGTTCATACTACCATCAGATGTTTTGACATTTCCAATTTTCTTAACTGAATGTTTAGTGCCATCACTTGTTTGTACTTCATGTTTGCCCTTGGGTTCTTCAAGATCATATAATAGAGCTACATTCCCTGCCACATGATTTGAACAACCTGAGTCAATGTAGAAAAGGTGCTCATCATCTTTGCCTTGCTTGGATGTCATGTTCATGATGAGTAGAGAGTCTTCTTGATCTTTAGTATAGTTGTTGAAGCCCCTTCTTCCTCTAAAGCCTCCTTGATAACTATTGTTGTTGTAGCCTTGATTGTAATTATGGTTGTAGTTGCCTCCACCATTTTTGTACCTGCCTTTTGTTTGTCCATAGCTTCCTCTATGGAAGCCTCTTCCCCTTTGGTTCCTTGTATTTTTATAGACTTCTTTTGTAGTGTGGTTGTTTACATCACATATGTTGCATGGTGAATTGTTTTAGGGTCTCCCCCTACCTTGCTTACCTCCTCTGCCCCTACCTCTAGCACCTCTTCCTCTTTGAGAAGCTGGAGAGGTACTAGCCTCTTCATCTTATTTCTTACTTTCAACTTTAGCTTTATTCTTATCTGTATAAAGGGCAGAAGATTGATTACCTCTTGAGTTATCCCCATTTCTATTGAGCTTTGTCTCATGAGTGAAGAGTTTTCCCATCAAGGTGTTGAGATCAAATACTTGCATATCCATGTAAAGATCCATTGCTATGGTGAAGGACTCCGACTTGTCATCACCCTTAATTCCATTGATGATCTGCCTCACTATGTGCTCTTCCTCTATCTCTTCTCCAATGCTTGCAAGTTGGTCTGCAACATCTTTCATTTTGGTTACATAATCAGCCTCTCCTTGCCTTGGTTGTTTCTTGAGGGTTGTGAACTCCATCCACAACTCATTCTTCCTTGCTCTTGTGTTGAAGGAGAAGTATCATGAAAGCACTTCCCAAGTCTCTTGGGATGTCTTACAATTTCTAGCATGTGGTAAGAAGAAATCAGATATTGAGTTTAAGAGATATGACATGGTAAGGGCATCCTTTGCACACGATGTGGTAAGCCTCTCTTGCTCTTCCCTTGTTGGTTGATTCCTGCTCCTAAAGATTGGAATGCCTTCATCTCTTGATATGCATCCATATAAGCTTCTCCCTGGAAAATATGCTTAGAGACCATGTTGAGTAGTTGTTCCTATCCAATTTGTTAATGAAGGATGGAAATCCATCTCCCATCTTGATTGAACTTGCTTTGATACCATTATTGGAGGAGATGGTGGATACTCACAAGAGATGAGTTGGTGTAGCTAAAACCTGCATCACACTTGCTATAAGTGATCACTAGAGAGTGTTGTGGGCCTCTTTAGCTAGCTAATAAGCATTAATGATCACATATGTTGCTCGAAAGATGATGCACAAATGATAGGATCAAAACAAATAGGTAGGCATATGATCCAATGTACAAAACTTGCTATTTTGGTTGTGACACCTACTTAGAGTTTTACTCAATTCTCTGAGTACATCAACAATTAGTAAATTTCCTTTTGGGGAACTTCAATTAGCTTAACAAGCTACCAATCATGAGTGGAATCATCTAAAATGATAAACTATATGCAGAGAAGTATGTTTAGGAAATCAAGCTTGCATCCTGACTTTTATGGGCCTTGATAGTCATAGACACGTGAGCAATATTTGATTAATATTTGACAATTGAATGAAGCGTTATCAATGAAACTTTGTAGGAACAAAGTAGAGAGTATGCTGAAGATGCCATGCTTTAAATCACACAAAATGATTCACTATACAGTGAAAACCTGTTCAAACAAATACATTGTTCTGATGGAGTGTGACAAAGATATGAGAGTAGGAATTAATGATCATTGTATGAATTAATTCAAGTAACAATACAATGTCATTGACAATAAGGCATTGCTCAATGAGTGAGGAATGAGTGACCTATGAGATGAGCGCATCCTCTCAATGAAGGTAGATGGAAATGATCTCTGAACCTCGAGATTACATGCACGCATTTCATGTTCTCTTTTATAGCTTTTGTTGGAGCCAAGGATTTGAATTTGAATTCAAATCTCCACCTAAAAGTAATCCTAGAGTATAGGATTGATTCTCTTGACTCAACTACCACGTGATATGAGATTATATGCTTCATAACTCCTCATGGGTTTAGTAACCTTTTACAATGGGTAATTATAATCCAAAGTTACAAGAGGTTGTACATATGAAACCTTCCAAATGTAATATCAATACATCAAGCTTATGTGAAGTGATTAAGTGTGTAGGTTTGGGCTTAATTGCACCAACATGTGTGAAGTATGTTTTTTTGTAAACATGTCTATATGTAATGTATGTATATGTGTATGTATGCATATTTTTATGCAGGTATGTATGTATGTTTCATGTATGTATGTATTAATGTATGCATGTACATATTTATGTATGTATTTATATATGTATTTATATATGTATTTATTCATGTATGTATGTATTTATTTATGTATGTATATATTTATTTAAGTATATATGTATGTATGTATGTACATATGTACATATGTATATATGTATTCATGCATATATTTATCTAAGTATATATGCATTTATGTATGCATGTATGTATGTATGTATGTATGTATGTATGTATGTATGTATGTATGTATGTATGTATGTATGTATATATGTATGCATGCATGTATGTATGTAGGTATGTATGTTTTTATGTATGTAGGTATGCATGTTTTTATGTATGTATGCATATACGATGTATTAATGTATGTATCTACATATATATTGTCCGAAACATGCATTCATTGTAGCATGTAGGGTCATAGAATTAAGGAATACCTTGTGAGGCATTGATCCTAGAAACAAAAGTAAGGTTTATGGAGATAATTGACACAACCTCTTATAATGGGGCAGCCTAGTTTATAAAAAACATTTTCACAAATGGAGAGGCTCAAAAGGATCCAGAAGGACTCTTATTCAAATGGATGTATTCAGGTTTGAATAATATGGAGGAGAAGTTCCAATATTCATCAGTGAGGGGAGATATCATGATATATTGTGCCTGGAAACCAAAGAGATCAAAAATTTGGAAAACTAATTCAACCTCTTGGAAAATCCTAAGAGGATTCAAGTCAAAGATATCAGTAATGATAAAGCTTCGAAGGAATATTTCATGGGCAAGGAGATATAATCAAGAAGAATATACCACAAGCAAAGAAGGCTAGTAATTTGGCAAAAAAATAACTTCCAGTTGAATTTTTGTGGAAGATGTCCATCAAAGGGGAATCCCCCTCACAGAACACTCTTATATTCAAGAAAAAAATAGGTGAAAAAAAAAATAAGAAAATTAGAGATTGAACCCTGATTCAAAAAGACTTAACGAGTTAGAAATCATTACATTTTATTTCATTGCCAAGGCGCTAACTAACCTCTTCAGATTCGCTATTACCAGAAATTGGATTCAAGAAATGAGTGCCAACCATAATTTTATTTATTTTGAGAATTCTAAATAGAAGATTTGAATCTCATGAAAAGGCTATAGAGAATCTCCATCAAACATTGTTGGATCTCCATCGACCACCCCCAAGATGGCAATGCTGTTATGATTGGTTTCAAGTTCCATTGGTCCTCTTTCATTTTGGTGTCCTCAACTCACTTGCATCATGCATGGATTGCAATTTTCTTGGTGTGTCATATCACTTGAGTTTAGGGATCGAACTAAGATTTGGAGACAATCGACATGTGGAAATATCTAGATTCCCTTCCCTCAAATATCATCCTTTATGGTGACCATTATAAAATATCATCCTCAATTATCAAAAAAGATGATGGAAGTTATTCTAAATAGGTAGGAGCACAAAGGTTGTATGATTGAAGGGATGAGTAAGGTTTGTTCACATGGTCTCAAGCTTCGCACATTATCTGGTTCAATTCAAGAACTCTCATGGTTTTTGTTTGCTGAACCCCTAATTTGGGACTAATATTCGCAAGACTAGAACAAATAGGTGTTACATTTCTCAAATCATCATCGATCACTTGGGTCTCCCCTCCATGCCTCAAACGATGGACATTATTGTCTTCGATCACTACACAATTGTTATACCATTTAAGCCCCTGGATAAGGGTAGGAAAGCTCCATGTTTCGATGTTGATTCCACAATTTTCTCTCCCACCATAGTTTGACGTGAGCACTCACTCGCTTGAAGGAAAGCCTTCTACAATCACTCCTCCTAGTAAGAGTTAGATTCATGTTGTTAATCAAATGTATGTATGTATGTAATTAGGTTTGTATGTATATATATATATATATATATATATATATATATATATATATATATATATATATATATATATATATATATATATATATATATATATATATATATATATATATATATATATGTGTGTGTGTGTGTGTGTGTGTGTGTGTGTGTGTGTGTGTGTGTGTGGATACACATATGTGTGTGAGAGAGAGAGAGAGATGGGAATCTTTTCATGACCACAACATTGCATGGAAAGCAGCGGTTATCAGCAAGGCCTACAAGAGCTTATGTCGATTCCTTTATGACTTAGAGACCTCTAGGTGCTGAAGACTGGAGATATTTTTAATGAGAAAATGACTATGATCAATTGATCTTCTTAAAATTCTTACCGTATATAACCATATTCTATATTTTTTAAATCTCTATAAGATGCACATCTTCTTTAATAATTTTCTTGTAGACATTAAACATTAATAAGATTTCAGGGTAAGGACTAGACAATTTTGATTATTGAATCTTTTGAATAGGTTGTTTCTGTAACTATTCGACTTTCATTAAAGAGTGATAAAAAGCGATAAAAGGAGTTTTTTTTTTTTCAAAACCGTATGCTTCAAACTCAAACCCGGAGTAACATACAAGCTTGTAAGAGAGAACCTTTTTATCTCGTCTGTGTTGAACCTTTTTATCTCGTCTACAACATCTTTCATTTTGGTTACATAATCAGCCACTCCTTGCTTTGGTTGTTTCTTGAGGGTTGTTAATTCCATCCACAAATGATTCTTCCTTGCTCTTGTGTTGAAGGAGAAGTATCATGAAAGCAGTTCCCAAGTCTCTTGGGATGTCTTACAATTTCTAACATGTGGTAAGAAGAAATCAGATATTGAGTTTAAGAGATATGACCTGGTAAGGGCATCCTTTGCACACCATGTGGTAAGCCTCTCTTGCTCTTCCCTTGTTGGTTGATTCTTGCTCCTGAAGATTGGAATGCCTTCATCTCCTGAGATGTATCCATATAAGCTTCTCCCTTGAAAATATGCTTAGAGACCATGTTGAGTAGTTGTTCCTGTCCAATTTGTTAATGAAGGATGGAAATCCATCTCCCATCTTGATTGAACTTGCGTTGATACCATTATTGGAGGAGATGGTGGATACTCACAAAAGATGAGTTGGTGTAGCTAAAACCTGCATCACACTACTATAAGTGATCACTGGAGAGTGTTGTGGGCCTATTTAGCTAGCTAATAAGCATTAATGATCACATATGTTGCTCGGAACATGATGTAGAAATGATTGGATCAAAGCAAATAGGTAGGAATATGATGCAATGTACAAAACGTGCTATATTGGTTGAGACACCTACTTAGAGTTTTACTCAATTCTCTGAGTACATCAACAATTAGTAAATTTTGCTTTTGGGGACACTTCAATTAGCTTAAGAAGCTACCAATCATGAGTGGAATCATCTAAAATGATCAACTATATGCAGAGAAATATGTTTAGGAAATCAAGCTTGCATCTTGACTTTTATGGGCCTTGATAGTCATGGACCAGTTAGCAATATTTGATTAATATTTGACAATTGAATGAAGCTTTATCAATGAAACTTTGTAGGATCAAACTAGAGAGTATGTTGAAGATGTCATGATTTAAATCACACAAAATGATGCACTATACACTGAAAACCAGGTCAAACAAATACACTGTTCTAATGGAGTGTGACAAAGATATGAGAGTAGGAATTAATGATCATTGTATGAACTAATTCAAGTAACAATACAATTTCATTGACAATAAGGCATTGTTGAATGAGTGAGGAATGAGTGACCTATGAGATGAGCTCCTCTTCTCCATGAAGGTACATGGAAATGATCTCTGAACCTCGAGATTACATGCAGGCATTTCATGTTCTCTTTTATAGCTTTTGTCGAAGCCAAGGATTTGAATTTGAATTCAAATCTCCACCTAAAAGTAATCATAAAGTATA